>JAKSXO010000153.1:0-351919 GCA_024509115.1 Crotalus helleri
AGATAGGTAGGTAGGTAGATAGATAGATAGAGATAGGTAGGTAGGTAGATTGATAGAGATAGGTAGGTAGGTAGGTAGATAAATAGAGATAGGTAGGTAGGTAGATAGATAGATAGAGATAGGTAGGTAGGTAGATAGATAGATACAGATAGGAAGGTAGGTAGATTGATAGATAGAGATAGGTAGGTAGGTAGATAGATAGATATAGATAGGTAGGTTGGTAGATTGATAGATAGAGATAGGTAGGTAGGTAGATAGATAGATAGAGATAGGTAGGTAGGTAGATTGATAGATAGAGATAGGTAGGTAGGTAGGTAGATAGATAGATAGAGATAGGTAGGTAGGTAGATAGATAGATAGAGATAGGTAGGTAGGTAGATAGATAGATACAGATAGGTAGGTAGGTAGGTAGATAGATACAGATATGTAGGTAGGTAGATAGATAGATAGAGATAGGTAGGTAGGTAGATTGATAGATAGAGATAGGGTAGGTAGGTAGGTAGGTAGATAGAGATAGGTAGGTAGGTAGATTGATAGAGATAGATAGGTAGGTAGATAGATAGATAGAGATAGGTAGGTAGGTAGATAGATAGATAGAGATAGGTAGGTAGGTAGATTGATAGAGATAGGTAGGTAGGTAGGTAGATAAATAGAGATAGGTAGGTAGGTAGATAGATAGATAGAGATAGGTAGGTAGGTAGATTGATAGATACAGATAGGAAGGTAGGTAGATTGATAGATAGAGATAGGTAGGTAGGTAGATAGATAGATACAGATAGGTAGGTTGGTAGATTGATAGATAGAGATAGGTAGGTAGGTAGATAGATAGATAGAGATAGGTAGGTAGGTAGATAGATAGATAGAGATAGGTAGATAGGTAGATAGATAGATACAGATAGGTAGGTAGGTAGATAGATAGATAGAGATAGGTGGGTAGGTAGATAGATAGATACAGATAGGTAGGTAGGTAGATTGATAGAGATAGGTAGGTAGGTAGGTAGATAGATAGATAGAGATAGGTAGGTAGGTAGATTGATAGATACAGATAGGTAGGTAGGTAGATTGATAGATACAGATAGGTAGGTAGATAGATAGATAGAGATAGGTAGGTAGGTAGATTGATAGATACAGATAGGTAGGTAGGTAGATTGATAGATAGAGATAGGTAGGTAGGTAGATAGATAGATAGAGATAGGTAGGTAGGTAGATAGATAGATAGAGATAGGTAGGTAGGTAGGTAGATAGATAGAGATGGGTAGGTAGGTAGATATATAGATACAGATATGTAGGTAGATAGATAGAGATAGGTAGGTAGGTAGATTGATAGATACAGATAGGTAGGTAGGTAGATTGATAGATAGAGATAGGTAGGTAGGTAAATAGATAGATAGAGATAGGTAGGTAGGTAGATTGATAGATACAGATAGGTAGGTAGGTAGATTGATAGATAGAGATAGTTAGGTAGGTAGATAGATAGAGATAGGTAGGCAGGTAGATAGATACAGATAGGTAGATAGATAGATACAGATAGGTAGGTAGGTAGATAGATAGATACAGATAGGTAGGTAGGTAGATTGATAGATAGAGATAGGTAGGTAGGTAGGTAGATAGATACAGATAGGTAGGTAGGTAGATAGATAGATACAGATAGGTAGGTAGGTAGATTGATAGATAGAGATAGGTAGGTAGGTAGATATATAGATACAGATATGTAGGTAGGTAGATAGATAGATACAGATAGGTAGGTAGGTAGATTGATAGATAGAGATAGGTAGATAGGTAGATAGATAGATAGAGATAGGTAGGTAGGTAGATAGATAGATAGAGATAGGTAGGTAGGTAGATTGATAGAGATAGGTAGGTAGGTAGGTAGATAAATAGAGATAGGTAGGTAGGTAGATAGATAGATAGAGATAGGTAGGTAGGTAGATTGATAGATACAGATAGGAAGGTAGGTAGATTGATAGATAGAGATAGGTAGGTAGGTAGATAGATAGATACAGATAGGTAGGTAGGTAGATAGATAGATAGAGATAGGTGGGTAGGTAGATAGATAGATACAGATAGGTAGGTAGGTAGATTGATAGAGATAGGTAGGTAGGTAGGTAGATAGATAGAGATAGGTAGGTAGGTAGATTGATAGATACAGATAGGTAGGTAGGTAGATATATAGATACAGATAGGTTGGTAGATAGATAGATAGAGATAGGTAGGTAGGTAGATTGATAGATACAGATAGGTAGGTAGGTAGATTGATAGATAAAGATAGGTAGGTAGGTAGATAGATAGATAGAGATAGGTAGGTAGGTAGATTGATAGATACAGATAGGTAGGTAGGTAGATTGATAGATAGAGATAGTTAGGTAGGTAGATAGATAGAGATAGGTAGGCAGGTAGATAGATAGATAGAGATAGGTAGGTAGGTAGATAGATACAGATAGGTAGATAGATAGATACAGATAGGTAGGTAGGTAGATAGATAGATACAGATAGGTAGGTAGGTAGATTGATAGATAGAGATAGGTAGGTAGGTAGGTAGATAGATACAGATAGGTAGGTAGGTAGATAGATAGATACAGATAGGTAGGTAGGTAGATTGATAGATAGAGATAGGTAGGTAGGTAGATATATAGATACAGATATGTAGGTAGGTAGATAGATAGATACAGATAGGTAGGTAGGTAGATTGATAGATAGAGATAGGTAGATAGGTAGATAGATAGATAGAGATAGGTAGGTAGGTAGATAGATAGATAGAGATAGGTAGGTAGGTAGATTGATAGAGATAGGTAGGTAGGTAGGTAGATAAATAGAGATAGGTAGGTAGGTAGATAGATAGATAGAGATAGGTAGGTAGGTAGATTGATAGATACAGATAGGAAGGTAGGTAGATTGATAGATAGAGATAGGTAGGTAGGTAGATAGATAGATACAGATAGGTAGGTAGGTAGATAGATAGATAGAGATAGGTGGGTAGGTAGATAGATAGATACAGATAGGTAGGTAGGTAGATTGATAGAGATAGGTAGGTAGGTAGGTAGATAGATAGAGATAGGTAGGTAGGTAGATTGATAGATACAGATAGGTAGGTAGGTAGATTGATAGATACAGATAGGTTGGTAGATAGATAGATAGAGATAGGTAGGTAGGTAGATTGATAGATACAGATAGGTAGGTAGGTAGATTGATAGATAAAGATAGGTAGGTAGGTAGATAGATAGATAGAGATAGGTAGGTAGGTAGATTGATAGATAGAGATAGGTAGGTAGGTAGGTAGATAGATAGAGAGGGGTAGGTAGGTAGATAGATAGCTAGAGATAGGTAGGTAGGTAGATTGATAGATACAGATAGGTAGGTAGGTAGTTAGATAGATAGAGATAGGTAGGTAGGTAGATAGATAGATAGACATAGGTAGATAGGTAGATAGATAGATAGATACAGATAGGTAGGTAGGTAGGTAGATAGATACAGATATGTAGGTAGGTAGATAGATAGAGATAGGTAGGTAGGTAGATTGATAGATAGAGATAGGTAGGTAGGTAGATAGATAGATAGAGATAGGTAGGTAGGTAGATTGATAGAGATAGGTAGGTAGGTAGGTAGATAAATAGAGATAGGTAGGTAGGTAGATAGATAGATAGAGATAGGTAGGTAGGTAGATTGATAGATACAGATAGGAAGGTAGGTAGATTGATAGATAGAGATAGGTAGGTAGGTAGATAGATAGATACAGATAGGTAGGTTGGTAGATTGATAGATAGAGATAGGTAGGTAGGTAGATAGATAGATAGAGATAGGTAGGTAGGTAGATAGATAGATAGAGATAGGTAGGTAGGTAGATTGATAGAGATAGGTAGGTAGGTAGGTAGATAAATAGAGATAGGTAGGTAGGTAGATAGATAGAGATAGGTAGGTAGGTAGATTGATAGATACAGATAGGAAGGTAGGTAGATTGATAGATAGAGATAGGTAGGTAGGTAGATAGATAGATATAGATAGGTAGGTTGGTAGATTGATAGATAGAGATAGGTAGGTAGGTAGATAGATAGATAGAGATAGGTAGGTAGGTAGGTAGGTAGATAGATAGATAGATAGAGATCGGTAGGTAGGTAGATTGATAGAGATAGGTAGGTAGGTAGATAGATAGATAGAGATAGGTAGGTAGGTAGATTGATAGATACAGATAGGAAGGTAGGTAGATTGATAGATAGAGATAAGTAGGTAGGTAGATAGATAGATACAGATAGGTAGGTTGGTAGATTGATAGATAGAGATAGGTAGGTAGGTAGATAGATAGATAGAGATAGGTAGGTAGGTAGATAGATAGATAGAGATAGGTAGATAGATAGATACAGATAGGTAGGTAGGTAGATAGATAGATAGAGATAGGTGGGTAGGTAGATAGATAGATACAGATAGGTAGGTAGGTAGATTGATAGAGATAGGTAGGTAGGTAGGTAGATAGATAGAGATAGGTAGGTAGGTAGATTGATAGATACAGATAGGTAGGTAGGTAGATTGATAGATACAGATAGGTAGGTAGATAGATAGAGATAGGTAGGTAGGTAGATTGATAGATACAGATAGGTAGGTAGGTAGATTGATAGATAGAGATAGGTAGGTAGGTAGATAGATAGATAGAGATAGGTAGGTAGGTAGATAGATAGATGGAGATAGGTAGGTAGGTAGGTAGATAGATAGAGATGGGTAGGTAGGTAGATATATAGATACAGATATGTAGGTAGATAGATAGAGATAGGTAGGTAGGTAGATTGATAGATACAGATAGGTAGGTAGGTAGATTGATAGATAGAGATAGGTAGGTAGGTAGATAGATAGATAGAGATAGGTAGGTAGGTAGATTGATAGATACAGATAGGTAGGTAGGTAGATTGATAGATAGAGATAGTTAGGTAGGTAGATAGATAGAGATAGGTAGGCAGGTAGATAGATAGATAGAGATAGGTAGGTAGGTAGATAGATAGATACAGATAGGTAGGTAGGTAGATAGATAGATACAGATAGGTAGGTAGGTAGATAGATAGATACAGATAGGTAGGTAGGTAGATTGATAGATAGAGATAGGTAGGTAGGTAGATTGATAGATAGAGATAGGTAGGTAGGTAGATAGATAGATAGAGATAGGTAGGTAGGTTGATTGATAGATAGAGATAGGTAGGTAGGTAGATTGATAGATACAGATAGGTAGGTAGGTAGATAGATAGATAGAGATAGGTAGGTAGGTAGTTAGATAGATAGAGATAGGTTGGTAGGTAGGTAGGTAGATAGATAGAGATAGGTAGGTAGGTAGGTAAATAGATACAGATAGGTAGGTAGGTAGATTGATAGATAGAGATAGGTAGATAGGTAGATAGATAGATACAGATATGTAGGTAGGTAGATTGATAGATACAGATAGGTAGGTTGGTTGATAGATAGATACAGATAGGTAGGTAGGTAGATTGATAGATAGAGATAGGTAGGTAGGTAGATTGATAGATACAGATAGGAAGGTAGGTAGATTGATAGATAGAGATAGGTAGGTAGGTAGATAGATAGATAGAGATAGGTAGGTAGGTAGATTGATAGAGATAGGTAGGTAGGTAGGTAGATAGATAGAGATAGGTAGGTAGGTAGATTGATAGATACAGATAGGTAGGTAGGTAGATTGATAGATAGAGATAGGTAGGTAGGTAGATAGATAGATAGAGAGAGGTAGGTAGGTAGGTAGATTGATAGATACAGATAGGTAGGTAGGTAGATTGATAGATAGAGATAGGTAGGTAGGTAGATAGATAGATAGAGATAGGTAGGTAGGTACATTGATAGATAGAGATAGGTAGGTAGGTAGATATATAGATACAGATATGTAGGTAGATAGATATAGGTAGGTAGGTAGATTGATAGATACAGATAGGTAGGTATGTAGATTGATAGATAGAGATAGGTAGGTAGGTAGATAGATAGATAGAGATAGTTAGGTAGGTAGATAGATAGAGATAGGTAGATAGGTAGATAGATAGATACAGATAGGTAGGTAGGTAGATAGATAGATAGAGATAGGTGGGTAGGTAGATAGATAGATACAGATAGGTAGGTAGGTAGATTGATAGATAGAGATAGGTAGGTAGGTAGATAGATAGATAGAGATAGGTAGGTAGGTAGATAGATAGATACAGATAGGTAGGTAGGTAGATTGATAGATAGAGATAGGTAGGTAGGTAGATTGATAGATAGAGATAGGTAGGTAGGTAGATTGATAGATAGAGATAGGTAGGTAGGTAGATATATAGATACAGATATGTAGGTAGATAGATAGAGATAGGTAGGTAGGTAGATTGATAGATACAGATAGGTAGGTAGGTAGATTGATAGATAGAGATAGGTAGGTAGGTAGATAGATAGATAGAGATAGGTAGGTAGGTAGATTGATAGATAGAGATAGGTAGGTAGGTAGGTAGATAGATAGATAGAGATAGGTAGGTAGGTAGATAGAGATAGGTAGGTAGGTAGATAGATAGATACAGATAGGTAGGTAGGTAGGTAGATAGATACAGATATGTAGGTAGGTAGATAGATAGATAGAGATAGGTAGGTAGGTAGATTGATAGATAGAGATAGGTAGGTAGGTAGGTAGGTAGATAGAGATAGGTAGGTAGGTAGATTGATAGAGATAGATAGGTAGGTAGATAGATAGATAGAGATAGGTAGGTAGGTAGATAGATAGATAGAGATAGGTAGGTAGGTAGATTGATAGAGATAGGTAGGTAGGTAGGTAGATAAATAGAGATAGGTAGGTAGGTAGATAGATAGATAGAGATAGGTAGGTAGGTAGATTGATAGATACAGATAGGAAGGTAGGTAGATTGATAGATAGAGATAGGTAGGTAGGTAGATAGATAGATACAGATAGGTAGGTTGGTAGATTGATAGATAGAGATAGGTAGGTAGGTAGATAGATAGATAGAGATAGGTAGGTAGGTAGATAGATAGATAGAGATAGGTAGATAGGTAGATAGATAGATACAGATAGGTAGGTAGGTAGATAGATAGATAGAGATAGGTGGGTAGGTAGATAGATAGATACAGATAGGTAGGTAGGTAGATTGATAGAGATAGGTAGGTAGGTAGGTAGATAGATAGATAGAGATAGGTAGGTAGGTAGATTGATAGATACAGATAGGTAGGTAGGTAGATTGATAGATACAGATAGGTAGGTAGATAGATAGATAGAGATAGGTAGGTAGGTAGATTGATAGATACAGATAGGTAGGTAGGTAGATTGATAGATAGAGATAGGTAGGTAGGTAGATAGATAGATAGAGATAGGTAGGTAGGTAGATAGATAGATAGAGATAGGTAGGTAGGTAGGTAGATAGATAGAGATGGGTAGGTAGGTAGATATATAGATACAGATATGTAGGTAGAGAGATAGAGATAGGTAGGTAGGTAGATTGATAGATACAGATAGGTAGGTAGGTAGATAGATAGAGATAGGTAGGTAGGTAAATAGATAGATAGAGATAGGTAGGTAGGTAGATTGATAGATACAGATAGGTAGGTAGGTAGATTGATAGATAGAGATAGTTAGGTAGGTAGATAGATAGAGATAGGTAGGCAGGTAGATAGATAGATAGAGATAGGTAGGTAGGTAGATAGATACAGATAGGTAGATAGATAGATACAGATAGGTAGGTAGGTAGATAGATAGATACAGATAGGTAGGTAGGTAGATTGATAGATAGAGATAGGTAGGTAGGTAGGTAGATAGATACAGATAGGTAGGTAGGTAGATAGATAGATACAGATAGGTAGGTAGGTAGATTGATAGATAGAGATAGGTAGGTAGGTAGATATATAGATACAGATATGTAGGTAGGTAGATAGATAGATACAGATAGGTAGGTAGGTAGATTGATAGATAGAGATAGGTAGATAGGTAGATAGATAGATAGAGATAGGTAGGTAGGTAGATAGATAGATAGAGATAGGTAGGTAGGTAGATTGATAGAGATAGGTAGGTAGGTAGGTAGATAAATAGAGATAGGTAGGTAGGTAGATAGATAGATAGAGATAGGTAGGTAGGTAGATTGATAGATACAGATAGGAAGGTAGGTAGATTGATAGATAGAGATAGGTAGGTAGGTAGATAGATAGATACAGATAGGTAGGTAGGTAGATAGATAGATAGAGATAGGTGGGTAGGTAGATAGATAGATACAGATAGGTAGGTAGGTAGATTGATAGAGATAGGTAGGTAGGTAGGTAGGTAGATAGATAGAGATAGGTAGGTAGGTAGATTGATAGATACAGATAGGTAGGTAGGTAGATTGATAGATACAGATAGGTAGGTAGATAGATAGATAGAGATAGGTAGGTAGGTAGATTGATAGATACAGATAGGTAGGTAGGTAGATTGATAGATAAAGATAGGTAGGTAGGTAGATAGATAGATAGAGATAGGTAGGTAGTTAGATTGATAGATAGAGATAGGTAGGTAGGTAGGTAGATAGATAGAGAGGGGTAGGTAGGTAGATAGATAGCTAGAGATAGGTAGGTAGGTAGATTGATAGATACAGATAGGTAGGTAGGTAGTTAGATAGATAGAGATAGGTAGGTAGGTAGATAGATAGATAGACATAGGTAGATAGGTAGATAGATAGATACAGATATGTAGGTAGGTAGATTGATAGATACAGATAGGTAGGTTGGTTGATAGATAGATACAGATAGGTAGGTAGGTAGATTGATAGATAGAGATAGGTAGGTAGGTAGATTGATAGATACAGATAGGAAGGTAGGTAGATTGATAGATAGAGATAGGTAGGTAGGTAGATAGATAGATAGAGATAGGTAGGTAGGTAGATTGATAGAGATAGGTAGGTAGGTAGGTAGATAGATAGAGATAGGTAGGTAGGTAGATTGATAGATACAGATAGGTAGGTAGGTAGTTTGATAGATAGAGATAGGTAGGTAGGTAGATAGATAGATAGAGAGAGGTAGGTAGGTAGGTAGATTGATAGATACAGATAGGTAGGTAGGTAGATTGATAGATAGAGATAGGTAGGTAGGTAGATAGATAGATAGAGATAGGTAGGTAGGTACATTGAGAGATAGAGATAGGTAGGTAGGTAGATATATAGATACAGATATGTAGGTAGATAGATATAGGTAGGTAGGTAGATTGATAGATACAGATAGGTAGGTATGTAGATTGATAGATAGAGATAGGTAGGTAGGTAGATAGATAGATAGAGATAGTTAGGTAGGTAGATAGATAGAGATAGGTAGATAGGTAGATAGATAGATACAGATAGGTAGGTAGGTAGATAGATAGATAGAGATAGGTGGGTAGGTAGATAGATAGATACAGATAGGTAGGTAGGTAGATTGATAGATAGAGATAGGTAGGTAGGTAGATAGATAGATAGAGATAGGTAGGTAGGTAGATAGATAGATACAGATAGGTAGGTAGGTAGATTGATAGATAGAGATAGGTAGGTAGGTAGATTGATAGATAGAGATAGGTAGGTAGGTAGATTGATAGATAGAGATAGGTAGGTAGGTAGATATATAGATACAGATATGTAGGTAGATAGATAGAGATAGGTAGGTAGGTAGATTGATAGATACAGATAGGTAGGTAGGTAGATTGATAGATAGAGATAGGTAGGTAGGTAGATTGATAGATAGAGATAGGTAGGTAGGTAGGTAGATAGATAGATAGAGATAGGTAGGTAGGTAGATAGATAGATAGAGATAGGTAGGTAGGTAGATAGATAGATACAGATAGGTAGGTAGGTAGGTAGATAGATACAGATATGTAGGTAGGTAGATAGATAGATAGAGATAGGTAGGTAGGTAGATTGATAGATAGAGATAGGTAGGTAGGTAGGTAGGTAGATAGAGATAGGTAGGTAGGTAGATTGATAGAGATAGATAGGTAGGTAGATAGATAGATAGAGATAGGTAGGTAGGTAGATAGATAGATAGAGATAGGTAGGTAGGTAGATTGATAGAGATAGGTAGGTAGGTAGGTAGATAAATAGAGATAGGTAGGTAGGTAGATAGATAGATAGAGATAGGTAGGTAGGTAGATTGATAGATACAGATAGGAAGGTAGGTAGATTGATAGATAGAGATAGGTAGGTAGGTAGATAGATAGATACAGATAGGTAGGTTGGTAGATTGATAGATAGAGATAGGTAGGTAGGTAGATAGATAGATAGAGATAGGTAGGTAGGTAGATAGATAGATAGAGATAGGTAGATAGGTAGATAGATAGATACAGATAGGTAGGTAGGTATATAGATAGATAGAGATAGGTGGGTAGGTAGATAGATAGATACAGATAGGTAGGTAGGTAGATTGATAGAGATAGGTAGGTAGGTAGGTAGATTGATAGATACAGATAGGTAGGTAGATAGATAGATAGAGATAGGTAGGTAGGTAGATTGATAGATACAGATAGGTAGGTAGGTAGATTGATAGATAGAGATAGGTAGGTAGGTAGATAGATAGATAGAGATAGGTAGGTAGGTAGATAGATAGATAGAGATAGGTAGGTAGGTAGGTAGATAGATAGAGATGGGTAGGTAGGTAGATATATAGATACAGATATGTAGGTAGATAGATAGAGATAGGTAGGTAGGTAGATTGATAGATACAGATAGGTAGGTAGGTAGATTGATAGATAGAGATAGGTAGGTAGGTAAATAGATAGATAGAGATAGGTAGGTAGGTAGATTGATAGATACAGATAGGTAGGTAGGTAGATTGATAGATAGAGATAGTTAGGTAGGTAGATAGATAGAGATAGGTAGGCAGGTAGATAGATAGATAGAGATAGGTAGGTAGGTAGATAGATACAGATAGGTAGATAGATAGATACAGATAGGTAGGTAGGTAGATAGATAGATACAGATAGGTAGGTAGGTAGATTGATAGATAGAGATAGGTAGGTAGGTAGGTAGATAGATACAGATAGGTAGGTAGGTAGATAGATAGATACAGATAGGTAGGTAGGTAGATTGATAGATAGAGATAGGTAGGTAGGTAGATATATAGATACAGATATGTAGGTAGGTAGATAGATAGATACAGATAGGTAGGTAGGTAGATTGATAGATAGAGATAGGTAGATAGGTAGATAGATAGATAGAGATAGGTAGGTAGGTAGATAGATAGATAGAGATAGGTAGGTAGGTAGATTGATAGAGATAGGTAGGTAGGTAGGTAGATAAATAGAGATAGGTAGGTAGGTAGATAGATAGATAGAGATAGGTAGGTAGGTAGATTGATAGATACAGATAGGAAGGTAGGTAGATTGATAGATAGAGATAGGTAGGTAGGTAGATAGATAGATACAGATAGGTAGGTAGGTAGATAGATAGATAGAGATAGGTGGGTAGGTAGATAGATAGATACAGATAGGTAGGTAGGTAGATTGATAGAGATAGGTAGGTAGGTAGGTAGATAGATAGAGATAGGTAGGTAGGTAGATTGATAGATACAGATAGGTAGGTAGGTAGATTGATAGATACAGATAGGTAGGTAGATAGATAGATAGAGATAGGTAGGTAGGTAGATTGATAGATACAGATAGGTAGGTAGGTAGATTGATAGATAGAGATAGGTAGGTAGGTAGATAGATAGATAGACATAGGTAGATAGGTAGATAGATAGATAGATACAGATAGGTAGGTAGGTAGGTAGATAGATACAGATATGTAGGTAGGTAGATAGATAGAGATAGGTAGGTAGGTAGATTGATAGATAGAGATAGGTAGGTAGGTAGATAGATAGATAGAGATAGGTAGGTAGGTAGATTGATAGAGATAGGTAGGTAGGTAGGTAGATAAATAGAGATAGGTAGGTAGGTAGATAGATAGATAGAGATAGGTAGGTAGGTAGATTGATAGATACAGATAGGAAGGTAGGTAGATTGATAGATAGAGATAGGTAGGTAGGTAGATAGATAGATACAGATAGGTAGGTTGGTAGATTGATAGATAGAGATAGGTAGGTAGGTAGATAGATAGATAGTGATAGGTAGGTAGGTAGATAGATAGATAGAGATAGGTAGGTAGGTAGATTGATAGAGATAGGTAGGTAGGTAGGTAGATAAATAGAGATAGGTAGGTAGGTAGATAGATAGATAGAGATAGGTAGGTAGGTAGATTGATAGATACAGATAGGAAGGTAGGTAGATTGATAGATAGAGATAGGTAGGTAGGTAGATAGATAGATATAGATAGGTAGGTTGGTAGATTGATAGATAGAGATAGGTAGGTAGGTAGATAGATAGATAGAGATAGGTAGGTAGGTAGGTAGATAGATAGATAGAGATCGGTAGGTAGGTAGATTGATAGAGATAGGTAGGTAGGTAGGTAGATAAATAGAGATAGGTAGGTAGGTAGATAGATAGATAGAGATAGGTAGGTAGGTAGATTGATAGATACCGATAGGAAGGTAGGTAGATTGATAGATAGAGATAAGTAGGTAGGTAGATAGATAGATACAGATAGGTAGGTTGGTAGATTGATAGATAGAGATAGGTAGGTAGGTAGATAGATAGATAGAGATAGGTAGGTAGGTAGATAGATAGATAGAGATAGGTAGATAGATAGATACAGATAGGTAGGTAGGTAGATAGATAGATAGAGATAGGTGGGTAGGTAGATAGATAGATACAGATAGGTAGGTAGGTAGATTGATAGAGATAGGTAGGTAGGTAGGTAGATAGATAGAGATAGGTAGGTAGGTAGATTGATAGATACAGATAGGTAGGTAGGTAGATTGATAGATACAGATAGGTAGGTAGATAGATAGACATAGGTAGGTAGGTAGATTGATAGATACAGATAGGTAGGTAGGTAGATTGATAGATAGAGATAGGTAGGTAGGTAGATAGATAGATAGAGATAGGTAGGTAGGTAGATAGATAGATGGAGATAGGTAGGTAGGTAGGTAGATAGATAGAGATGGGTAGGTAGGTAGATATATAGATACAGATATGTAGGTAGATAGATAGAGATAGGTAGGTAGGTAGATTGATAGATACAGATAGGTAGGTAGGTAGATTGATAGATAGAGATAGGTAGGTAGGTAGATAGATAGATAGAGATAGGTAGGTAGGTAGATTGATAGATACAGATAGGTAGGTAGGTAGATTGATAGATAGAGATAGTTAGGTAGGTAGATAGATAGAGATAGGTAGGCAGGTAGATAGATAGATAGATACAGATAGGTAGGTAGGTAGATAGATAGATACAGATAGGTAGGTAGGTAGATTGATAGATAGAGATAGGTAGGTAGGTAGGTAGATAGATACAGATAGGTAGGGAGGTAGATAGATAGATACAGATAGGTAGGTAGGTAGATTGATAGATAGAGATAGGTAGGTAGGTAGATATATAGATACAGATATGTAGGTAGGTAGATAGATAGATACAGATAGGTAGGTAGGTAGATTGATAGATAGAGATAGGTAGATAGGTAGATAGATAGATAGAGATAGGTAGGTAGGTAGATAGATAGATAGAGATAGGTAGGTAGGTAGATTGATAGAGATAGGTAGGTAGGTAGATTGATAGGTACAGATAGGAAGGTAGGTAGATTGATAGATAGAGATAGGTAGGTAGGTAGATAGATAGATACAGATAGGTAGGTAGGTAGATAGATAGATAGAGATAGGTGGGTAGGTAGATAGATAGATACAGATAGGTAGGTAGGTAGATTGATAGAGATAGGTAGGTAGGTAGGTAGATAGATAGAGATAGGTAGGTAGGTAGATTGATAGATACAGATAGGTAGGTAGGTAGATTGATAGATACAGATAGGTAGGTAGATAGATAGATAGAGATAGGTAGGTAGGTAGATTGATACAGATAGGTAGGTAGGTAGATTGATAGATAAAGATAGGTAGGTAGGTAGATAGATAGATAGAGATAGGTAGGTAGGTAGATTGATAGATAGAGATAGGTAGGTAGGTAGGTAGATAGATAGAGATGGGTAGGTAGGTAGATAGATAGCTAGAGATAGGTAGGTAGGTAGATTGATAGATACAGATAGGTAGGTAGGTAGATAGATAGATAGAGATAGGTAGGTAGGTAGATAGATAGATAGACATAGGTAGGTAGGTAGATAGATAGATAGATACAGATAGGTAGGTAGGTAGGTAGATAGATACAGATATGTAGGTAGGTAGATAGGTAGAGATAGGTAGGTAGGTAGATTGATAGATAGAGATAGGTAGGTAGGTAGGTAGATAGATAGAGATAGGTAGGTAGGTAGATTGATAGAGATAGGTAGGTAGGTATGTAGATAAATAGAGATAGGTAGGTAGGTAGATAGATAGATAGAGATAGGTAGGTAGGTAGATTGATAGATACATATAGGAAGGTAGGTAGATTGATAGATAGAGATAGGTAGGTAGGTAGATAGATAGATACAGATAGGTAGGTTGGTAGATTGATAGATAGAGATAGGTAGGTAGGTAGATAGATAGATAGAGATAGGTAGGTAGGTAGATAGATAGATAGAGATAGGTAGATAGGTAGACAGATAGATACAGATAGGTAGGTAGGTAGATAGATAGATAGAGATAGGTAGGTAGGTAGATTGATAGAGATAGGTAGGTAGGTAGGTAGATAAATAGAGATAGGTAGGTAGGTAGATAGATAGATAGAGATAGGTAGGTAGGTAGATTGATAGATACAGATAGGAAGGTAGGTAGATTGATAGATAGAGATAAGTAGGTAGGTAGATAGATAGATACAGATAGGTAGGTTGGTAGATTGATAGATAGAGATAGGTAGGTAGGTAGATAGATAGATAGATAGATAGATAGAGATAGGTAGGTAGGTAGATAGATAGATAGAGATAGGTAGATAGATAGATACAGATAGGTAGGTAGGTAGATAGATAGATAGAGATAGGTGGGTAGGTAGATAGATAGATACAGATAGGTAGGTAGGTAGATTGATAGAGATAGGTAGGTAGGTAGGTAGATAGATAGATAGAGATAGGTAGGTAGGTAGATAGATAGATGGAGATAGGTAGGTAGGTAGGTAGATAGATAGAGATGGGTAGGTAGGTAGATATATAGATACAGATATGTAGGTAGATAGATAGAGATAGGTAGGTAGGTAGATTGATAGATACAGATAGGTAGGTAGGTAGATTGATAGATACAGATAGGTAGGTAGATAGATAGATAGAGATAGGTAGGTAGGTAGATTGATAGATACAGATAGGTAGGTAGGTAGATTGATAGATAGAGATAGGTAGGTAGGTAGATAGATAGATAGAGATAGGTAGGTAGGTAGATAGATAGATGGAGATAGGTAGGTAGGTAGGTAGATAGATAGAGATGGGTAGGTAGGTAGATATATAGATACAGATATGTAGGTAGATAGATAGAGATAGGTAGGTAGGTAGATTGATAGATACAGATAGGTAGGTAGGTAGATTGATAGATAGAGATAGGTAGGTAGGTAGATAGATAGATAGAGATAGGTAGGTAGGTAGATTGATAGATACAGATAGGTAGGTAGGTAGATTGATAGATAGAGATAGTTAGGTAGGTAGATAGATAGAGATAGGTAGGCAGGTAGATAGATAGATAGAGATAGGTAGGTAGGTAGATAGATAGATACAGATAGGTAGGTAGGTAGATAGATAGATACAGATAGGTAGGTAGGTAGATAGATAGATACAGATAGGTAGGTAGGTAGATTGATAGATAGAGATAGGTAGGTAGGTAGGTAGATAGATACAGATAGGTAGGGAGGTAGATAGATAGATACAGATAGGTAGGTAGGTAGATTGATAGATAGAGATAGGTAGGTAGGTAGATATATAGATACAGATATGTAGGTAGGTAGATAGATAGATACAGATAGGTAGGTAGGTAGATTGATAGATAGAGATAGGTAGATAGGTAGATAGATAGATAGAGATAGGTAGGTAGGTAGATAAATAGATAGAGATAGGTAGGTAGGTAGATTGATAGAGATAGGTAGGTAGGTAGGTAGATAAATAGAGATAGGTAGGTAGGTAGATTGATAGATAGAGATAGGTAGGTAGGAAGGTAGATAGATAGAGATAGGTAGGTAGGTAGATAGATAGATAGAGATAGGTAGGTAGGTAGGTAGATAGATAGAGATGGGTAGGTAGGTAGATATATAGATACAGATATGTAGGTAGATAGATAGAGATAGGTAGGTAGGTAGATTGATAGATACAGATAGGTAGGTAGGTAGATTGATAGATAGAGATAGGTAGGTAGGTAGATAGATAGATAGAGATAGGTAGGTAGGTAGATTGATAGATACAGATAGGTAGGTAGGTAGATTGATAGATAGAGATAGTTAGGTAGGTAGATAGATAGAGATAGGTAGGCAGGTAGATAGATAGATAGAGATAGGTAGGTAGGTAGATAGATAGATACAGATAGGTAGGTAGGTAGATAGATAGATACAGATAGGTAGGTAGGTAGATAGATAGATACAGATAGGTAGGTAGGTAGATTGATAGATAGAGATAGGTAGGTAGGTAGGTAGATAGATACAGATAGGTAGGTAGGTAGATAGATAGATACAGATAGGTAGGTAGGTAGATTGATAGATAGAGATAGGTAGGTAGGTAGATATATAGATACAGATATGTAGGTAGGTAGATTGATAGAGATAGGTAGGTAGGTAGGTAGATAAATAGAGATAGGTAGGTAGGTAGATAGATAGATAGAGATAGGTAGGTAGGTAGATTGATAGATACAGATAGGAAGGTAGGTAGATTGATAGATAGAGATAGGTAGGTAGGTAGATAGATAGATACAGATAGGTAGGTAGGTAGATAGATAGATAGAGATAGGTGGGTAGGTAGATAGATAGATACAGATAGGTAGGTAGGTAGATTGATAGAGATAGGTAGGTAGGTAGGTAGATAGATAGAGATAGGTAGGTAGGTAGATTGATAGATACAGATAGGTAGGTAGGTAGATTGATAGATACAGATAGGTAGGTAGATAGATAGATAGAGATAGGTAGGTAGGTAGATTGATAGATACAGATAGGTAGGTAGGTAGATTGATAGATAAAGATAGGTAGGTAGGTAGATAGATAGATAGATAGAGATAGGTAGGTAGGTAGATTGATAGATAGAGATAGGTAGGTAGGTAGGTAGATAGATAGAGAGGGGTAGGTAGGTAGATAGATAGCTAGAGATAGGTAGGTAGGTAGATTGATAGATACAGATAGGTAGGTAGGTAGTTAGATAGATAGAGATAGGTAGGTAGGTAGATAGATAGATAGACATAGGTAGGTAGGTAGATAGATAGATAGATACAGATAGGTAGGTAGGTAGGTAGATAGATACAGATATGTAGGTAGGTAGATAGATAGAGATAGGTAGGTAGGTAGATTGATAGATAGAGATAGGTAGGTAGGTAGATAGATAGATAGAGATAGGTAGGTAGGTAGATTGATAGAGATAGGTAGGTAGGTAGGTAGATAAATAGAGATAGGTAGGTAGGTAGATAGATAGATAGAGATAGGTAGGTAGGTAGATTGATAGATACAGATAGGAAGGTAGGTAGATTGATAGATAGAGATAGGTAGGTAGGTAGATAGATAGATACAGATAGGTAGGTTGGTAGATTGATAGATAGAGATAGGTAGGTAGGTAGATAGATAGATAGATAGAGATAGGTAGGTAGGTAGATAGATAGATAGAGATAGGTAGGTAGGTAGATTGATAGAGATAGGTAGGTAGGTAGGTAGATAAATAGAGATAGGTAGGTAGGTAGATAGATAGATAGAGATAGGTAGGTAGGTAGATTGATAGATACAGATAGGAAGGTAGGTAGATTGATAGATAGAGATAGGTAGGTAGGTAGATAGATAGATACAGATAGGTAGGTTGGTAGATTGATAGATAGAGATAGGTAGGTAGGTAGATAGATAGATAGAGATAGGTAGGTAGGTAGGTAGATAGATAGATAGAGATAGGTAGGTAGGTAGATTGATAGAGATAGGTAGGTAGGTAGGTAGATAAATAGAGATAGGTAGGTAGGTAGATAGATAGATAGAGATAGGTAGGTAGGTAGATTGATAGATACAGATAGGAAGGTAGGTAGATTGATAGATAGAGATAAGTAGGTAGGTAGATAGATAGATACAGATAGGTAGGTTGGTAGATTGATAGATAGAGATAGGTAGGTAGGTAGATAGATAGATAGAGATAGGTAGGTAGGTAGATAGATAGATAGAGATAGGTAGATAGATAGATACAGATAGGTAGGTAGGTAGATAGATAGATAGAGATAGGTGGGTAGGTAGATAGATAGATACAGATAGGTAGGTAGGTAGATTGATAGAGATAGGTAGGTAGGTAGGTAGATAGATAGAGATAGGTAGGTAGGTAGATTGATAGATACAGATAGGTAGGTAGGTAGATTGATAGATACAGATAGGTAGGTAGATAGATAGATAGAGATAGGTAGGTAGGTAGATTGATAGATACAGATAGGTAGGTAGGTAGATTGATAGATAAAGATAGGTAGGTAGGTAGATAGATAGATAGAGATAGGTAGGTAGGTAGATTGATAGATAGAGATAGGTAGGTAGGTAGGTAGATAGATAGAGAGGGGTAGGTAGGTAGATAGATAGCTAGAGATAGGTAGGTAGGTAGATTGATAGATACAGATAGGTAGGTAGGTAGTTAGATAGATAGAGATAGGTAGGTAGGTAGATAGATAGATAGACATAGGTAGGTAGGTAGATAGATAGATAGATACAGATAGGTAGGTAGGTAGGTAGATAGATACAGATATGTAGGTAGGTAGATAGATAGAGATAGGTAGGTAGGTAGATTGATAGATAGAGATAGGTAGGTAGGTAGATAGATAGATAGAGATAGGTAGGTAGGTAGATTGATAGAGATAGGTAGGTAGGTAGGTAGATAAATAGAGATAGGTAGGTAGGTAGATAGATAGATAGAGATAGGTAGGTAGGTAGATTGATAGATACAGATAGGAAGGTAGGTAGATTGATAGATAGAGATAGGTAGGTAGGTAGATAGATAGATACAGATAGGTAGGTTGGTAGATTGATAGATAGAGATAGGTAGGTAGGTAGATAGATAGATAGAGATAGGTAGGTAGGTAGGTAGATAGATAGATAGAGATAGGTAGGTAGGTAGATTGATAGAGATAGGTAGGTAGGTAGGTAGATAAATAGAGATAGGTAGGTAGGTAGATAGATAGATAGAGATAGGTAGGTAGGTAGATTGATAGATACAGATAGGAAGGTAGGTAGATTGATAGATAGAGATAAGTAGGTAGGTAGATAGATAGATAGAGATAGGTAGGTAGGTAGATTGATAGATACAGATAGGAAGGTAGGTAGGTAGATAAATAGAGATAGGTAGGTAGGTAGATAGATAGATAGAGATAGGTAGGTAGGTAGATTGATAGATACAGATAGGAAGGTTGGTAGATTGATAGATAGAGATAGGTAGGTAGGTAGATAGATAGATAGAGATAGGTAGGTAGGTAGATAGATAGATAGAGATAGGTAGATAGATAGATACAGATAGGTAGGTAGGTAGATAGATAGATAGAGATAGGTGGGTAGGTAGATAGATAGATACAGATAGGTAGGTAGGTAGATTGATAGAGATAGGTAGGTAGGTAGGTAGATAGATAGAGATAGGTAGGTAGGTAGATTGATAGATACAGATAGGTAGGTAGGTAGATTGATAGATACAGATAGGTAGGTAGATAGATAGATAGAGATAGGTAGGTAGGTAGATTGATAGATACAGATAGGTAGGTAGGTAGATTGATAGATAAAGATAGGTAGGTAGGTAGATAGATAGATAGAGATAGGTAGGTAGGTAGATTGATAGATAGAGATAGGTAGGTAGGTAGGTAGATAGATAGAGAGGGGTAGGTAGGTAGATAGATAGCTAGAGATAGGTAGGTAGGTAGATTGATAGATACAGATAGGTAGGTAGGTAGTTAGATAGATAGAGATAGGTAGGTAGGTAGATAGATAGATAGACATAGGTAGGTAGGTAGGTAGATTGATAGATACAGATAGGTAGGTAGGTAGGTAGATAGATACAGATATGTAGGTAGGTAGATAGATAGATACAGATAGGTAGGTTGGTAGATTGATAGATAGAGATAGGTAGGTAGGTAGATAGATAGATAGAGATAGGTAGGTAGGTAGATAGATAGATAGAGATAGGTAGGTAGGTAGATTGATAGAGATAGGTAGGTAGGTAGGTAGATAAATAGAGATAGGTAGGTAGGTAGATAGATAGATAGAGATAGGTAGGTAGGTAGATTGATAGATACAGATAGGAAGGTAGGTAGATTGATAGATAGAGATAGGTAGGTAGGTAGATAGATAGATACAGATAGGTAGGTTGGTAGATTGATAGATAGAGATAGGTAGGTAGGTAGATAGATAGATAGAGATAGGTAGGTAGGTAGGTAGATAGATAGATAGAGATAGGTAGGTAGGTAGATTGATAGAGATAGGTAGGTAGGTAGATAAATAGAGATAGGTAGGTAGGTAGATAGATAGATAGAGATAGGTAGGTAGGTAGATTGATAGATACAGATAGGAAGGTAGGTAGATTGATAGATAGAGATAAGTAGGTAGGTAGATAGATAGATACAGATAGGTAGGTTGGTAGATTGATAGATAGAGATAGGTAGGTAGGTAGATAGATAGATAGAGATAGGTAGGTAGGTAGATAGATAGATAGAGATAGGTAGGTAGGTAGATTGATAGATAGAGATAGGTAGGTAGGTAGGTAGATAGATAGAGAGGGGTAGGTAGGTAGATAGATAGCTAGAGATAGGTAGGTAGGTAGATTGATAGATACAGATAGGTAGGTAGGTAGTTAGATAGATAGAGATAGGTAGGTAGGTAGATAGATAGATAGACATAGGTAGGTAGGTAGGTAGATTGATAGATACAGATAGGTAGGTAGGTAGGTAGATAGATACAGATATGTAGGTAGGTAGATAGATAGATACAGATAGGTAGGTTGGTAGATTGATAGATAGAGATAGGTAGGTAGGTAGATAGATAGATAGAGATAGGTAGGTAGGTAGATAGATAGATAGAGATAGGTAGGTAGGTAGATTGATAGAGATAGGTAGGTAGGTAGGTAGATAAATAGAGATAGGTAGGTAGGTAGATAGATAGATAGAGATAGGTAGGTAGGTAGATTGATAGATACAGATAGGAAGGTAGGTAGATTGATAGATAGAGATAGGTAGGTAGGTAGATAGATAGATACAGATAGGTAGGTTGGTAGATTGATAGATAGAGATAGGTAGGTAGGTAGATAGATAGATAGAGATAGATAGGTAGGTAGGTAGATAGATAGATAGAGATAGGTAGGTAGGTAGATTGATAGAGATAGGTAGGTAGGTAGATAAATAGAGATAGGTAGGTAGGTAGATAGATAGATAGAGATAGGTAGGTAGGTAGATTGATAGATACAGATAGGAAGGTAGGTAGATTGATAGATAGAGATAAGTAGGTAGGTAGATAGATAGATACAGATAGGTAGGTTGGTAGATTGATAGATAGAGATAGGTAGGTAGGTAGATAGATAGATAGAGATAGGTAGGTAGGTAGATAGATAGATAGAGATAGGTAGATAGATAGATACAGATAGGTAGGTAGGTAGATAGATAGATAGAGATAGGTGGGTAGGTAGATAGATAGATACAGATAGGTAGGTAGGTAGATTGATAGAGATAGCTAGGTAGGTAGGTAGATAGATAGATAGAGATAGGTAGGTAGGTAGATTGATAGATACAGATAGGTAGGTAGGTAGATTGATAGATACAGATAGGTAGGTAGATAGATAGATAGAGATAGGTAGGTAGGTAGATTGATAGATACAGATAGGTAGGTAGGTAGATTGATAGATAGAGATAGGTAGGTAGGTAGATAGATAGATAGAGATAGGTAGGTAGGTAGATAGATAGATGGAGATAGGTAGGTAGGTAGGTAGATAGATAGAGATGGGTAGGTAGGTAGATATATGGATACAGATATGTAGGTAGATAGATAGAGATAGGTAGGTAGGTAGATTGATAGATACAGATAGGTAGGTAGGTAGATTGATAGATAGAGATAGGTAGGTAGGTAGATAGATAGATACAGATAGGTAGGTAGGTAGATTGATAGATACAGATAGGTAGGTAGGTAGATTGATAGATAGAGATAGTTAGGTAGGTAGATAGATAGAGATAGGTAGGCAGGTAGATAGATAGATAGAGATAGGTAGGTAGGTAGATAGATAGATACAGATAGGTAGGTAGGTAGATAGATAGATACAGATAGGTAGGTAGGTAGATAGATAGATACAGATAGGTAGGTAGGTAGATTGATAGATAGAGATAGGTAGGTAGGTAGGTAGATAGATACAGATAGGTAGGGAGGTAGATAGATAGATACAGATAGGTAGGTAGGTAGATTGATAGATAGAGATAGGTAGGTAGGTAGATATATAGATACAGATATGTAGGTAGGTAGATAGATAGATACAGATAGGTAGGTAGGTAGATTGATAGATAGAGATAGGTAGATAGGTAGATAGATAGATAGAGATAGGTAGGTAGGTAGATAGATAGATAGAGATAGGTAGGTAGGTAGATTGATAGAGATAGGTAGGTAGGTAGGTAGATAAATAGAGATAGGTAGGTAGGTAGATAGATAGATAGAGATAGGTAGGTAGGTAGATTGATAGATACAGATAGGAAGGTAGGTAGATTGATAGATAGAGATAGGTAGGTAGGTAGATAGATAGATACAGATAGGTAGGTAGGTAGATAGATAGATAGAGATAGGTGGGTAGGTAGATAGATAGATACAGATAGGTAGGTAGGTAGATTGATAGAGATAGGTAGGTAGGTAGGTAGATAGATAGAGATAGGTAGGTAGGTAGATTGATAGATACAGATAGGTAGGTAGGTAGATTGATAGATACAGATAGGTAGGTAGATAGATAGATAGAGATAGGTAGGTAGGTAGATTGATACAGATAGGTAGGTAGGTAGATTGATAGATAAAGATAGGTAGGTAGGTAGATAGATAGATAGAGATAGGTAGGTAGGTAGATTGATAGATAGAGATAGGTAGGTAGGTAGGTAGATAGATAGAGATGGGTAGGTAGGTAGATAGATAGCTAGAGATAGGTAGGTAGGTAGATTGATAGATACAGATATGTAGGTAGGTAGATAGATAGATAGAGATAGGTAGGTAGGTAGATAGATAGATAGACATAGGTAGGTAGGTAGATAGATAGATAGATACAGATAGGTAGGTAGGTAGGTAGATAGATACAGATATGTAGGTAGGTAGATAGATAGAGATAGGTAGGTAGGTAGATTGATAGATAGAGATAGGTAGGTAGGTAGATAGATAGATAGAGATAGGTAGGTAGGTAGATTGATAGAGATAGGTAGGTAGGTAGGTAGATAAATAGAGATAGGTAGGTAGGTAGATAGATAGATAGAGATAGGTAGGTAGGTAGATTGATAGATACAGATAGGAAGGTAGGTAGATTGATAGATAGAGATAGGTAGGTAGGTAGATTGATAGATACAGATAGGTAGGTAGGTAGATTGATAGATAGAGATAGGTAGGTAGGTAGATAGATAGATAGATAGGTAGGTAGGTAGATAGATAGATAGAGATAGGTAGGTAGGTAGATAGATAGATAGAGATAGTTAGGTAGGTAGATTGATAGAGATAGGTAGGTAGGTAGGTAGATAAATAGAGATAGGTAGTAGGTAGATAGATAGATAGAGATAGGTAGGTAGGTAGATAGATAGATACAGATAGGTAGGTAGGTAGATAGATAGATACAGATAGGTAGGTAGGTAGATAGATAGATAGAGATAGGTAGGTAGGTAGATAGATAGATACAGATAGGTAGGTAGGTAGATTGATAGATAGAGATAGGTAGGTAGGTAGATTGATAGATACAGATAGGAAGGTAGGTAGATTGATAGATACAGATAGGAAGGTAGGTAGATTGATAGATATAGGTAGGTAGGTAGATAGATAGATAGAGATAGGTAGGTAGGTAGATAGATAGATAAAGATAGGTAGATAGGTAGATAGATAGATATAGATAGGTAGGTAGGTAGATAGATAGATAGAGATAGGTGGGTAGGTAGATAGATAGATACAGATAGGTAGGTAGGTAGATTGATAGATAGAGATAGATAGGTAGGTAGATAGATAGATAGAGATAGGTAGGTAGGTAGATAGATAGATAGAGATAGGTAGGTAGGTAGATTGATAGAGATAGGTAGGTAGGTAGGTAGATAAATAGAGATAGGTAGGTAGGTAGATAGATAGATAGAGATAGGTAGGTAGGTAGATTGATAGATACAGATAGGAAGGTAGGTAGATTGATAGATAGAGATAGGTAGGTAGGTAGATTGATAGATAGAGATAGGTAGATAGGTAGATAGATAGATAGAGATAGGTAGGTAGGTAGATAGATAGATAGAGATAGGTAGGTAGGTAGATTGATAGAGATAGGTAGGTAGGTAGATAAATAGAGATAGGTAGGTAGGTAGGTAGATAGATAGAGATAGGTAGGTAGGTAGATTGATAGATACAGATAGGAAGGTAGGTAGATTGATAGATAGAGATAGGTAGGTAGGTAGATAGATAGATACAGATAGGTAGGTAGGTAGATAGATAGATAGAGATAGGTGGGTAGGTAGATAGATAGATACAGATAGGTAGGTAGGTAGATTGATAGAGATAGGTAGGTAGGTAGGTAGATAGATAGAGATAGGTAGGTAGGTAGATTGATAGATACAGATAGGTAGGTAGGTAGATTGATAGATACAGATAGGTAGGTAGATAGATAGATAGAGATAGGTAGGTAGGTAGATTGATACAGATAGGTAGGTAGGTAGATTGATAGATAAAGATAGGTAGGTAGGTAGATAGATAGATAGAGATAGGTAGGTAGGTAGATTGATAGATAGAGATAGGTAGGTAGGTAGGTAGGTAGATAGATAGAGATGGGTGGGTAGGTAGGTAGATAGATAGCTAGAGATAGGTAGGTAGGTAGATTGATAGATACAGATAGGTAGGTAGGTAGATAGATAGATAGAGATAGGTAGGTAGGTAGATAGATAGATAGACATAGGTAGGTAGGTAGATAGATAGATAGATACAGATAGGTAGGTAGGTAGGTAGATAGATACAGATATGTAGGTAGGTAGATAGATAGAGATAGGCAGGTAGGTAGATTGATAGATAGAGATAGGTAGGTAGGTAGATAGATAGATAGAGATAGGTAGGTAGGTAGATTGATAGAGATAGGTAGGTAGGTAGGTAGATAAATAGAGATAGGTAGGTAGGTAGATAGATAGATAGAGATAGGTAGGTAGGTAGATTGATAGATACAGATAGGAAGGTAGGTAGATTGATAGATAGAGATAGGTAGGTAGGTAGATAGATAGATACAGATAGGTAGGTTGGTAGATTGATAGATAGAGATAGGTAGGTAGGTAGATAGATAGATAGAGATAGGTAGGTAGGTAGATAGATAGATAGAGATAGGTAGATAGGTAGATAGATAGATACAGATAGGTAGGTAGGTAGATAGATAGATAGAGATAGGTGGGTAGGTAGATAGATAGATACAGATAGGTAGGTAGGTAGATTGATAGAGATAGGTAGGTAGGTAGGTAGATAGATAGAGATAGGTAGGTAGGTAGATTGATAGATACAGATAGGTAGGTAGGTAGATTGATAGATACAGATAGGTAGGTACATAGATAGATAGAGATAGGTAGGTAGGTAGATTGATAGATAAAGATAGGTAGGTAGGTAGATAGATAGATACAGATAGGTAGGTAGGTAGATTGATAGATAGAGATAGGTAGGTAGGTAGATAGATAGATAGAGATAGGTAGGTAGGTAGATAGATAGATAAAGATAGGTAGATAGGTAGATAGATAGATATAGATAGGTAGGTAGGTAGATAGATAGATAGAGATAGGTGGGTAGGTAGATAGATAGATAGAGATAGGTAGGTAGGTAGATAGATAGATAGAGATAGGTAGGTAGGTAGATAGATAGATAGAGATAGGTAGGTAGGTAGATTGATAGAGATAGGTAGGTAGGTAGGTAGATAAATAGAGATAGGTAGTAGGTAGATAGATAGATAGAGATAGGTAGGTAGGTAGATAGATAGATACAGATAGGTAGGTAAGTAGATAGATAGATAGAGATAGGTGGGTAGGTAGATAGATAGATACAGATGGGTACGTAGGTAGATTGATAGAGATAGGTAGGTAGGTAGGTAGATAGATAGAGATAGGTAGGTAGGTAGATTGATAGATACAGATAGGTAGGTAGGTAGATTGATAGATACAGATAGGTAGGTAGATATAGAGATAGGTAGGTAGGTAGATTGATAGATACAGATAGGTAGGTAGGTAGATTGATAGATAAAGATAGGTAGGTAGGTAGATAGATAGATAGAGATAGGTAGGTAGGTAGATTGATAGATAGAGATAGGTAGGTAGGTAGGTAGATAGATACAGATAGGAAGGTAGGTAGATTGATAGATAGAGATAGGTAGGTAGGTAGATAGATAGATACAGATAGGTAGGTTGGTAGATTGATACATAGAGATAGGTAGGTAGGTAGATAGATAGATAGAGATAGGTAGGTAGGTAGGTAGATAGATAGAGATAGGTAGGTAGGTAGATTGATAGAGATAGGTAGGTAGGTAGGTAGATAAATAGAGATAGGTAGGTAGGTAGATAGATAGATAGAGATAGGTAGGTAGGTAGATTGATAGATACAGATAGGAAGGTAGGTAGATTGATAGATAGAGATAGGTGGGTAGGTAGATAGATAGATACAGATAGGTAGGTAGGTAGATTGATAGAGATAGGTAGGTAGGTAGGTAGATAGATAGAAAGAGATAGGTAGGTAGGTAGATAGATAGATAGAGATAGGTAGGTAGGTAGATTGATAGAGATAGGTAGGTAGGTAGATAGATAGATAGAGATAGGTAGGTAGGTAGATTGATAGATACAGATAGGTAGGTAGGTAGATTGATAGATAGAGATAGGTAGGTAGGTAGATAGATAGATAGAGATAGGTAGGTAGGTAGATAGATAGATAGAGATAGGTAGGTAGGTAGGTAGATAGATAGAGATGGGTAGGTAGGTAGATATATAGATACAGATATGTAGGTAGATAGATAGAGATAGGTAGGTAGGTAGATTGATAGATACAGATAGGTAGGTAGGTAGATTGATAGATAGAGATAGGTAGGTAGGTAGATAGATAGATAGAGATAGGTAGGTAGGTAGATTGATAGATACAGATAGGTAGGTAGGTAGATTGATAGATAGAGATAGTTAGGTAGGTAGATAGATAGAGATAGGTAGGCAGGTAGATAGATAGATAGAGATAGGTAGGTAGGTAGATAGATAGATACAGATAGGTAGGTAGGTAGATAGATAGATACAGATAGGTAGGTAGGTAGATTGATAGATAGAGATAGGTAGGTAGGTAGGTAGATAAATAGAGATAGGTAGGTAGGTAGATAGATAGATAGAGGTAGGTAGGTAGGTAGATTGATAGATACAGATAGGAAGGTAGGTAGATTGATAGATAGATATAGGTAGGTAGGTAGATAGATAGATACAGATAGGTAGGTTGGTAGATTGATAGATAGAGATAGGTAGATAGATAGATAGATAGATAGAGATAGGTAGGTAGGTAGATAGATAGATAGAGATAGGTAGGTAGGTAGATTGATAGAGATAGGTAGGTAGGTAGGTAGATAAATAGAGATAGGTAGGTAGGTAGATAGATAGATAGAGATAGGTAGGTAGATTGATACATACAGATAGGAAGGTAGGTAGATTGATAGATAGAGATAGGTAGGTAGGTAGATAGATAGATACAGATAGGTAGGTAGGTAGATAGATAGATAGAGATAGGTGGGTAGGTAGATAGATAGATACAGATAGGTAGGTAGGTAGATTGATAGAGATAGGTAGGTAGGTAGGTAGATAGATAGAGATAGGTAGGTAGGTAGATTGATAGATACAGATAGGTAGGTAGGTAGATTGATAGATACAGATAGGTAGGTAGATAGATAGATAGAGATAGGTAGGTAGGTAGATTGATAGATACAGATAGGAAGGTAGGTAGATTGATAGATAGAGATAGGTAGGTAGGTAGATAGATAGATACAGATAGGTAGGTTGGTAGATAGATAGATAGAGATAGGTAGGTAGGTAGATTGATAGAGATAGGTAGGTAGGTAGATTGATAGATAGAGATAGGTAGGTAGGTAGGTAGATAGATAGAGATAGGTAGGTAGGTAGATTGATAGAGATAGGTAGGTAGGTAGGTAGATAGATAGAGATAGGTAGGTAGGTAGATTGATAGATACAGATAGGTAGGTAGGTAGATAGATAGATACAGATAGGTAGGTAGGTAGATAGATAGATAGAGATAGGTAGGTAGGTAGATTGATAGATACAGATAGGTAGGTAGGTAGATTGATAGATAGAGATAGGAAGGTAGGTAGATTGATAGATAGAGATAGGTAGGAAGGTAGATAGATAGATACAGATAGGTAGGTAGGTAGATTGATAGATAGAGATAGGTAGGTAGGTAGATAGATAGATAGAGATAGGTAGGTAGGTAGATTGATAGATAGAGATAGGTAGGTAGGTAGATAGATAGATAGAGATAGGTAGGTAGGTAGATTGATAGATACAGATAGGAAGGTAGGTAGATTGATAGATAGAGATAGGTAGGTAGGTAGATAGATAGATACAGATAGGAAGGTAGGTAGATTGATAGATAGAGATAGGTAGGTAGGTAGATAGATAGATACAGATAGGTAGGTTGGTAGATTGATAGATAGAGATAGGTAGGTAGGTAGATAGATAGAGATAGGTAGGTAGGTAGATAGATAGATAGAGATAGGTAGATAGGTAGATAGATAGATACAGATAGGTAGGTAGGTAGATAGATAGATAGAGATAGGTGGGTAGGTAGATAGATAGATACAGATAGGTAGGTAGGTAGATTGATAGAGATAGGTAGGTAGGTAGGTAGATAGATAGAGATAGGTAGGTAGGTAGATTGATAGATACAGATAGGTAGGTAGGTAGATTGATAGATACAGATAGGTAGGTAGATAGATAGATAGAGATAGGTAGGTAGGTAGATTGATAGATACAGATAGGTAGGTAGGTAGATTGATAGATAAAGATAGGTAGGTAGGTAGATAGATAGATACAGATCGGTAGGTAGGTAGATTGATAGATAGAGATAGGTAGGTAGGTAGGTAGATAGATAGAGATGGGTAGGTAGGTAGATAGATAGATAGAGATAGGTAGGTAGGTATATTGATAGATACAGATAGGTAGGTAGGTAGATAGATAGATAGAGATAGGTAGGTAGGTAGATAGATAGATAGACATAGGTAGGTAGGTAGATAGATAGATAGATACAGATAGGTAGGTAGGTAGGTAGATAGATACAGATATGTAGGTAGGTAGATAGATAGATAGAGATAGGTAGGTAGGTAGATTGATAGATAGAGATAGGTAGGTAGGTAGTTAGATAGATAGAGATAGGTAGGTAGGTAGATTGATAGATACAGATAGGTAGGTAGGTAGATAGATAGATACAGATAGGTAGGTAGGTAGATTGATAGATAGAGATAGGTAGGTAGGTAGGTAGATAGATAGAGATAGGTAGGTAGGTAGATTGATAGAGATAGGTAGGTAGGTAGGTAGATAGATAGAGATAGGTAGGTAGGTAGATTGATAGATACAGATAGGTAGGTAGGTAGATAGATAGATACAGATAGGTAGGTAGGTAGATAGATAGATAGAGATAGGTAGGTAGGTAGATTGATAGATACAGATAGGTAGGTAGGTAGATTGATAGATAGAGATAGGTAGGTAGGTAGATTGATAGATACAGATAGGAAGGTAGGTAGATTGATAGATAGAGATAGGTAGGAAGGTAGATAGATAGATACAGATAGGTAGGTAGGTAGATTGATAGATAGAGATAGGTAGGTAGGTAGATAGATAGATAGAGATAGGTAGGTAGGTAGATAGATAGATAAAGATAGGTAGATAGGTAGATAGATAGATATAGATAGGTAGGTAGGTAGATAGATAGAGATAGGTGGGTAGGTAGATAGATAGATACAGATAGGTAGGTAGGTAGATTGATAGATAGAGATAGATAGGTAGGTAGATAGATAGATAGATAGAGATAGGTAGGTAGGTAGATAGATAGATAGAGATAGGTAGGTAGGTAGATTGATAGAGATAGGTAGGTAGGTAGGTAGATAAATAGAGATAGGTAGGTAGGTAGATAGATAGATAGAGATAGGTAGGTAGGTAGATTGATAGATACAGATAGGAAGGTAGGTAGATTGATAGATAGAGATAGGTAGGTAGGTAGATAGATAGATACAGATAGGTAGGTTGGTAGATTGATAGATAGAGATAGGTAGGTAGGTAGATAGATAGATAGAGATAGGTAGGTAGGTAGATAGATAGATAGAGATAGGTAGATAGGTAGATAGATAGATACAGATAGGTAGGTAGGTAGATAGATAGATAGAGATAGGTGGGTAGGTAGATAGATAGATACAGATAGGTAGGTAGGTAGATTGATAGAGATAGGTAGGTAGGTAGGTAGGTAGGTAGATAGATAGAGATAGGTAGGTAGGTAGATTGATAGATACAGATAGGTAGGTAGGTAGATTGATAGATACAGATAGGTAGGTAGATAGATAGATAGAGATAGGTAGGTAGGTAGATTGATAGATACAGATAGGTAGGTAGGTAGATTGATAGATAGAGATAGGTAGGTAGGTAGATAGATAGATAGAGATAGGTAGGTAGGTAGCTTGATAGATAGAGATAGGTAGGTAGGTAGGTAGATAGATAGAGATGGGTAGGTAGGTAGATATATAGATACAGATATGTAGGTAGATAGATAGAGATAGGTAGGTAGGTAGATTGATAGATACAGATAGGTAGGTAGGTAGATTGATAGATAGAGATAGGTAGGTAGGTAGATAGATAGATAGAGATAGGTAGGTAGGTAGATTGATAGATACAGATAGGTAGGTAGGTAGATTGATAGATAGAGATAGTTAGGTAGGTAGATAGATAGATAGAGATAGGTAGGCAGGTAGATAGATAGAGATAGGTAGGTAGGTAGATAGATAGAGATAGGTAGGTAGGTAGATAGAAAGATACAGATAGGTAGGTAGGTAGATAGATAGATACAGATAGGTAGGTAGGTAGATTGATAGATAGAGATAGGTAGGCAAGTAGGTAGATAGATACAGATAGGTAGGTAAGTAGATAGATAGATACAGATAGGTAGGTAGGTAGATTGATAGATACAGATAGGTAGGTAGGTAGATAGATAGATACAGATAGGTAGGTAGGTAGATTGTCAGATAGAGATAGGTAGGTAGGTAGATTGATAGATACAGATAGGTAGGTAGGTAGATAGATAGATAGATATACGTAGGTAGGTAGGTAGATAGATACAGATAGGTAGGTAGATAGATAAATACAGATAGGTGGGTAGGTAGATAGATAGATACAGATAGGTAGGTAGGTAGATTGATAGATAGAGATAGGTAGGTAGGTAGATATATAGATACAGATATGTAGGTAGGTAGATAGATAGATACAGATAGGTAGGTAGGTAGATTGATAGATAGAGATAGGTAGATAGGTAGATAGATAGATAGAGATAGGTAGGTAGGTAGATAGATAGATAGAGATAGGTAGGTAGGTAGATTGATAGAGATAGGTAGGTAGGTAGGTAGCTAAATAGAGATAGGTAGGTAGGTAGATAGATAGATAGAGATAGGTAGGTAGGTAGATTGATAGATACAGATAGGAAGGTAGGTAGATTGATAGATAGAGATAGGTAGGTAGGTAGATAGATACAGATAGGTAGGTAGGTAGATAGATAGATAGAGATAGGTGGGTAGGTAGATAGATAGATACAGATAGGTAGGTAGGTAGATTGATAGAGATAGGTAGGTAGGTAGGTAGATAGATAGAGATAGGTAGGTAGGTAGATTGATAGATACAGATAGGTAGGTAGATAGATTGATAGATACAGATAGGTAGGTAGATAGATAGATACAGATAGGTAGGTAGGTAAATTGATAGATACAGATAGGTAGGTAGGTAGATTGATAGATAAAGATAGGTAGGTAGGTAGATAGATAGATAGAGATAGGTAGGTAGGTAGATTGATAGATAGAGATAGGTAGGTAGGTAGGTAGATAGATAGAGATGGGTAGGTAGGTAGATAGATAGCTAGAGATAGGTAGGTAGGTAGATTGATAGATACAGATAGGTAGGTAGGTAGATAGATAGATAGAGATAGGTAGGTAGGTAGATAGATAGATAGACATAGGTAGGTAGGTAGATAGATAGATAGATACAGATAGGTAGGTAGGTAGGTAGATAGATACAGATATGTAGGTAGGTAGATAGATAGAGATAGGTAGGTAGGTAGATTGATAGATAGAGATAGGTAGGTAGGTAGATAGATAGATAGAGATAGGTAGGTAGGTAGATTGATAGAGATAGGTAGGAAGGTAGGTAGATAAATAGAGATAGGTAGGTAGGTAGATAGATAGATAGAGATAGGTAGGTAAGTAGATTGATAGATACAGATAGGAAGGTAGGTAGATTGATAGATAGAGATAGGTAGGTAGGTAGATAGATAGATACAGATAGGTAGGTTGGTAGATTGATAGATAGAGATAGGTAGGTAGGTAGATAGATAGATAGAGATAGGTAGGTAGGTAGATAGATAGATAGAGATAGGTAGATAGGTAGATAGATAGATACAGATAGGTAGGTAGGTAGATAGATAGATAGAGATAGGTGGGTAGGTAGATAGATAGATACAGATAGGTAGGTAGGTCGATTGATAGAGATAGGTAGGTAGGTAGGTAGATAGATAGAGATAGGTAGGTAGGTAGATTGATAGATACAGATAGGTAGGTAGGTAGATTGATAGATACAGATAGGTAGGTAGATAGATAGATAGAGATAGGTAGGTAGGTAGATTGATAGATACAGATAGGTAGGTAGGTAGATTGATAGATAAAGATAGGTAGGTAGGTAGATAGATAGATACAGATAGGTAGGTAGGTAGATTGATAGATAGAGATAGGTAGGTAGGTAGATAGATAGAGATGGGTAGGTAGGTAGATAGATAGATAGAGATAGGTAGGTAGGTAGATTGATAGATACAGATAGGTAGGTAGGTAGATAGATAGATAGAGATAGGTAGGTAGGTAGATAGATAGATAGACAGAGGTAGGTAGGTAGATAGATAGATAGATACAGATAGGTAGGTAGATAGATACAGATATGTAGGTAGGTAGATAGATAGATAGAGATAGGTAGGTAGGTAGATTGATAGATAGAGATAGGTAGGTAGGTAGTTAGATAGATAGAGATAGGTAGGTAGGTAGATTGATAGATACAGATAGGTAGGTAGGTAGATAGATAGATACAGATAGGTAGGTAGGTAGATTGATAGATAGAGATAGGTAGGTAGGTAGGTAGATAGATAGAGATAGGTAGGTAGGTAGATTGATAGAGATAGGTAGGTAGGTAGGTAGATAGATAGAGATAGATAGGTAGGTAGATTGATAGATACAGATAGGTAGGTAGGTAGATAGATAGATACAGATAGGTAGGTAGGTAGATAGATAGATAGAGATAGGTAGGTAGGTAGATTGATAGATACAGATAGGTAGGTAGGTAGATTGATAGATAGAGATAGGTAGGTAGGTAGATTGATAGATACAGATAGGAAGGTAGGTAGATTGATAGATAGAGATAGGTAGGAAGGTAGATAGATAGATACAGATAGGTAGGTAGGTAGATTGATAGATAGAGATAGGTAGGTAGGTAGATAGATAGATAGATATAGGTAGGTAGGTAGATAGATAGATAAAGATAGGTAGATAGGTAGATAGATAGATATAGATAGGTAGGTAGGTAGATAGATAGAGATAGGTGGGTAGGTAGATAGATAGATACAGATAGGTAGGTAGGTAGATTGATAGATAGAGATAGATAGGTAGGTTGATAGATAGATAGAGATAGGTAGGTAGGTAGATAGATAGATAGAGATAGGTAGGTAGGTAGATTGATAGAGATAGGTAGGTAGGTAGGTAGATAAATAGAGATAGGTAGGTAGGTAGATAGATAGATAGAGATAGGTAGGTAGGTAGATTGATAGATACAGATAGGAAGGTAGGTAGATTGATAGATAGAGATAGGTAGGTAGGTAGATAGATAGATACAGATAGGTAGGTTGGTAGATTGATAGATAGAGATAGGTAGGTAGGTAGATAGATAGATAGAGATAGGTAGGTAGGTAGATAGATAGATAGAGATAGGTAGATAGGTAGATAGATAGATACAGATAGGTAGGTAGGTAGATAGATAGATAGAGATAGGTGGGTAGGTAGATAGATAGATACAGATAGGTAGGTAGGTAGATTGATAGAGATAGGTAGGTAGGTAGGTAGGTAGATAGATAGAGATAGGTAGGTAGGTAGATTGATAGATACAGATAGGTAGGTAGGTAGATTGATAGATACAGATAGGTAGGTAGATAGATAGAAAGAGATAGGTAGGTAGGTAGATTGATAGATACAGATAGGTAGGTAGGTAGATTGATAGATAGAGATAGGTAGGTAGGTAGATAGATAGATAGAGATAGGTAGGTAGGTAGATTGATAGATAGAGATAGGTAGGTAGGTAGGTAGATAGATAGAGATGGGTAGGTAGGTAGATATATAGATACAGATGTGTAGGTAGATAGATAGAGATAGGTAGGTAGGTAGATTGATAGATACAGATAGGTAGGTAGGTAGATTGATAGATAGAGATAGGTAGGTAGGTAGATAGATAGATAGAGATAGGTAGGTAGGTAGATTGATAGATACAGATAGGTAGGTAGGTAGATTGATAGATAGAGATAGTTAGGTAGGTAGATAGATAGATAGAGATAGGTAGGCAGGTAGATAGATAGAGATAGGTAGGTAGGTAGATAGATAGATACAGATAGGTAGGTAGGTAGATAGATAGATACAGATAGGTAGGTAGGTAGATAGATAGATACAGATAGGTAGGTAGGTAGATTGATAGATAGAGATAGGTAGGTAAGTAGGTAGATAGATACAGATAGGTAGGTAAGTAGGTAGAAAGATACAGATAGGTAGGTAGGTAGATTGATAGATACAGATAGGTAGGTAGGTAGATAGATAGATACAGATAGGTAGGTAGGTAGATTGACAGATAGAGATAGGTAGGTAGGTAGATTGATAGATACAGATAGGTAGGTAGGTAGATAGATAGATAGATATACGTAGGTAGGTAGGTAGATAGACACAGATAGGTAGGTAGATAGATAAATACAGATAGGTGGGTAGGTAGATAGATAGATACAGATAGGTGGGTAGGTAGATAGATAGATACAGATAGGTAGGTAGGTAGATTGATAGATAGAGATAGGTAGGTAGGTAGATATATAGATACAGATATGTAGGTAGGTAGATAGATAGATACAGATAGGTAGGTAGGTAGATTGATAGATAGAGATAGGTAGATAGGTAGATAGATAGATACAGAGAGGTAGGTAGGTGGATTGAAAGATAGAGATAGGTAGGTAGATAGATTGATAGATAGAGATAGGTAGATAGGTAGATAGATAGATACAGATAGGAAGGTAGGTAGATTGATAGATAGAGATAGGTAGGAATGTAGATAGATAGATACAGATAGGTAGGTAGGTAGATTGATAGATAGAGATAGGTAGGTAGGTAGATAGATAGATAGAGATAGGTAGGTAGGTAGATAGATAGATAGAGATAGGTAGGTAGGAAGATTGATAGAGATAGGTAGGTAGGTAGGTAGATAAATAGAGGTAGGTAGGTAGGTAGGTAGATAGATAGAGATAGGTAGGTAGGTAGATAGATAGATACAGATAGGTAGGTAGGTAGGTAGATAGATAGATACAGATAGGTAGGTAGGTAGATTGATAGATACAGATAGGTAGGTAGGTAGATTGATAGATACAGATAGATAGGTAGGTAGATAGATAGAGATGGGTAGGTAGGTAGATATATAGATACAGATATGTAGGTAGATAGATAGAGATAGGTAGGTAGGTACATTGATAGATACAGATAGGTAGGTAGGTAGATTGATAGATAGAGATAGGTAGGTAGGTAGATAGATAGATAGAGATAGGTAGGTAGGTAGATTGATAGATACAGATAGGTAGGTAGGTAGATTGATAGATAGAGATAGGTAGGTAGGTAGATAGATAGAGATAGGTAGGTAGGTAGATAGATAGATACAGATAGGTAGGTAGGTAGATAGATAGATACAGATAGGTAGGTAGGTAGATAGATAGATACAGATAGGTAGGTAGGTAGATAGAAACAGATAGGTAGGTAGGTAGATAGATAGATACAGATAGGTAGGTAGGTAGATTGATAGATAGAGATAGGTAGGTAGGTAGGTAGGTAGATAGATACAGATAGGTAGGTAGGTAGATAGATAGATACAGATAGGTAGGTAGGTAGATTGATAGATACAGATAGGTAGGTAGGTAGATAGATAGATACAGATAGGTAGATAGGTAGATAGATAGATACAGATAGGAAGGTAGGTAGATTGATAGATAGAGATAGGTAGGAATGTAGATAGATAGATACAGATAGGTAGGTAGGTAGATAAATACAGATAGGTGGGTAGGTAGATAGATAGATAGAGATAGGTAGGTAGGTAGATTGATAGATAGAGATAGGTAGGTAGGTACATTGATAGATACAGATAGGTAGGTAGGTAGGTAGATAGATAGAGATAGGTAGGTAGGTAGATAGATAGATACAGATAGGTAGGTAGGTAGATAGATAGATACAGATAGGTAGGTAGGTAGATTGATAGATAGAGATAGGTAGGTAGGTAGATTGATAGATACAGATAGGTAGGTAGGTAGATAGATAGATATACGTAGGTAGGTAGGTAGATAGATACAGATAGGTAGGTAGATAGATAAATACAGATAGGTGGGTAGGTAGATAGATAGATACAGATAGGTAGGTAGGTAGATTGATAGATACAGATAGGTAGGTAGGTAGATAGATAGATACAGATAGGTAGGTAGGTAGATTGATAGATAGAGATAGGTAGGTAGGTAGGTAGATAGATAGAGATAGGTAGGTAGGTAGATTGATAGAGATAGGTAGGTAGGTAGGTAGATAGATAGAGATAGGTAGGTAGGTAGATTGATAGATACAGATAGGTAGGTAGGTAGATAGATAGATACAGATAGGTAGGTAGGTAGATAGATAGATAGAGATAGGTAGGTAGGTAGATTGATAGATACAGATAGGTAGGTAGGTAGATTGATAGATAGAGATAGGTAGGTAGGTAGATTGATAGATACAGATAGGAAGGTAGGTAGATTGATAGATAGAGATAGGTAGGAAGGTAGATAGATAGATACAGATAGGTAGGTAGGTAGATTGATAGATACAGATAGGTAGGTAGGTAGATAGATAGATACAGATAGGTAGGTAGGTAGATTGATAGATAGAGATGGGTAGGTAGGTAGATAGATAGATAGATACAGATAGGTAGGTAGGTAGATTGATAGATAGAGATAGGTAGATAGGTAGATAGATAGATACAGAAAGGTAGGTAGGTGGATTGATAGATAGAGATAGGTAGGTAGATAGATTGATAGATAGAGATAGGTAGATAGGTAGATACATAGATACAGATAGGAAGGTAGGTAGATTGATAGATAGAGATAGGTAGGAAGGTAGATAGATAGATACAGATAGGTAGGTAGGTAGATTGATAGATAGAGATAGGTAGGTAGATAGATAGATAGAGATAGGTAGGTAGGTAGATAGATAGATAAAGATAGGTAGATAGGTAGATAGATAGATATAGATAGGTAGGTAGGTAGATAGATAGATAGAGATAGGTGGGTAGGTAGATAGATAGATACAGATAGGTAGGTAGGTAGATTGATAGATAGAGATAGGTAGATAGGTAGATAGATAGATACAGAAAGGTAGGTAGGTGGATTGATATATAGAGATAGGTAGGTAGATAGATTGATAGATAGAGATAGGTAGATAGGTAGATAGATAGATACAGATAGGTAGGTAGGTAGATATATAGATACAGATATGTAGGTAGGTAGATACATAGATACAGATAGATAGGTAGGTAGATTGATAGATAGGGATAGGTAGGTAGGTAGGTAGATAGATAGAGATAGGTAGGTAGGTAGGTAGATAGATACAGATAGGTAGGTAGATAGATTGATAGAGATAGGTAGGTAGGTAGGTAGATAGATAGATACAGATAGGTAGGTAGGTAGTTTGATAGATAGAGATAGGTAGGTAGGTAGATATATAGATACAGATATGTAGGTAGGTAGGTAGGAAGATACATAGATAGATAGAGATAGGTAGCTAGGTAGATTGATAGATACAGATAGGTAGGTAGGTAGATTGATAGATAGGTAGGTAGGTAAATAGATATAGGTAGGTAGGTAGATAGATAGATAGAGATAGGTAGGTAGGTAGATTGATAGATAGAGATAGGTAGATAGGTAGATAGATAGATACAGATATGTAGGTAGGTAGATTGATAGATACAGATAGGTAGGTAGGTAGATAGATAGATACAGATAGGTAGGTAGGTTGATTGATAGATAGAGATAGGTAGGTAGGTAGATTGATAGATACAGATAGGTAGGTAGGTAGGTAGATAGATAGAGATAGGTAGGGAGGTAGATTGATAGAGATAGGTAGGTAGGTAGATAGATAGATAGAGATAGGTAGGTAGATAGATAGAGATAGGTAGGTAGGTAGATTGATAGATACAGATAGGTAGGTAGGTAGATAGATAGATAGAGATAGGTAGGTAGGTAGATATATAGATACAGATAGGTAGGTAGGTAGATAGATAGATACAGATAGGTAGGTAGGTAGATTGATAGATAGAGATAGGTAGGTAGGTAGATATATAGATACAGATATGTAGGTAGGTAGGTAGGTAGATAGATAGAGATAGGTAGGTAGGTAGGTAGATTGATAGATAGAGATAGGTAGGTAGGTAGATAGATAGATACAGATAGGTAGGTAGGTAGATTGATAGATACAGATAGGTAGGTAGGTAGATAGATAGATAGAGATACGTAGGTAGGTAGGTAGATAGATACAGATAGGTAGGTAGGTAGATAGATAGATACAGATAGGTAGGTAAGTAGATATATAGATACAGATAGGTAGGTAGGCAGATTTATAGATACAGATAGGTAGGTAGGTAGATAGATAGAGATAGGTAGGTAGGTAGATAGATAGAGATAGGTAGGTAGGTAGGTAGATTGATAGAGATAGGTAGGTAGGTAGATAGATAGATAGAGATAGGTAGGTAGGTAGATTGATAGATACAGATAGGTAGGTAGGTAGATAGATAGATAGAGATACGTAGGTAGGTAGATAGATACAGATAGGTAGGTAGGTAGATAGATAGATACAGATAGGTAGGTAGGTAGATTGATAGATACAGATAGGTAGGTAGGTAGATATATAGATACAGATATGTAGGTAGGTAGGTAGGTAGATAGATAGAGATAGGTAGGTAGGTAGGTAGATTGATAGATAGAGATAGGTAGGTAGGTAGATAGATAGATACAGATAGGTAGGTAGGTAGATTGATAGATACAGATAGGTAGGTAGGTAGATAGATAGATAGAGATACGTAGGTAGGTAGGTAGATAGATACAGATAGGTAGGTAGGTAGATAGATAGATACAGATAGGTAGGTAAGTAGATATATAGATACAGATAGGTAGGTAGGTAGATTGATAGATACAGATAGGTAGGTAGGTAGATAGATAGATAGAGATACGTAGGTAGGTAGGTAGATAGATACAGATAGGTAGGTAGGTAGATAGATAGATACAGATAGGTAGGTAGGTAGATTGATAGATACAGATAGGTAGGTAGGTAGATAGATAGATACAGATAGGTGGGTAGGTAGATTGATAGATAGAGATAGGTAGGTAGGTAGATTGATAGATAGAGATAGGTAGGTAGGTAGATTGATAGATACAGATAGGTAGGTAGGTAGATATATAGATACAGATAGGTAGGTAGGTAGATAGATAGATACAGATAGGTAGGTAGGTAGATAGATAGATAGAGATAGGTAGGTAGGTAGATAGATAGAGATAGGTAGGTAGGTAGGTAGATTGATAGAGATAGGTAGGTAGGTAGGTAGATAGATAGATAGAGATAGGTAGGTAGGTAGATAGAGATAGGTAGGTAGGTAGGTAGATACAGATAGGTAGGTAGGTAGATTGATAGATAGAGATACGTAGGTAGGTAGGTAGATAGATACAGATAGGTAGGTAGGTAGATAGATAGATAGATACAGATAGGTAGGTAGGTAGATAGATAGATAGAGATAGGTAGGTAGGTAGATAGATAGAGATAGGTAGGTAGGTAGGTAGATTGATAGAGATAGGTAGGTAGGTAGGTAGATAGATAGATAGAGATAGGTAGGTAGGTAGATAGAGATAGGTAGGTAGGTAGGTAGATACAGATAGGTAGGTAGGTAGATTGATAGATAGAGATACGTAGGTAGGTAGGTAGATAGATACAGATAGGTAGGTAGGTAGATAGATAGATACAGATAGGTAGGTAAGTAGATATATAGATACAGATAGGTAGGTAGGTAGATTGATAGATACAGATAGGTAGGTAGGTAGATAGATAGATAGAGATACGTAGGTAGGTAGGTAGATAGATACAGATAGGTAGGTAGGTAGATAGATAGGTACAGATAGGTAGGTAGGTAGATTGATAGATACAGATAGGTAGGTAGGTAGATAGATAGATACAGATAGGTGGGTAGGTAGATTGATAGATAGAGATAGGTAGGTAGGTAGATTGATAGATAGAGATAGGTAGGTAGGTAGATTGATAGATACAGATAGGTAGGTAGGTAGATATATAGATACAGATAGGTAGGTAGGTAGATAGATAGATACAGATAGGTAGGTAGGTAGATAGATAGATAGAGATAGGTAGGTAGGTAGGTAGATAGATAGATAGAGATAGGTAGGTAGGTAGATAGATAGAGATAGGTAGGTAGGTAGGTAGATTGATAGAGATAGGTAGGTAGGTAGATAGATAGAGATAGGTAGGTAGGTAGATTGATAGATACAGATAGGTAGGTAGGTAGATAGATACAGATAGGTAGGTAGGTAGATTGATAGAGACAGATAGGTAGGTAGGTAGATTGATAGATAGAGATAGGTAGGTAGGTAGGTAGATACAGATAGGTAGGTAGGTAGATTGATAGATAGAGATAGGTAGATAGGTATATAGATAGATACAGATAGGTAGGTAGGTAGATATATAGATTCAGATATGTAGGTAGGTAGGTAGATAGATAGAGATAGGTAGGTAGGTTGATTGATAGATACAGATAGGTAGGTAGGTAGATAGATAGATAGAGATAGGTAGGTAGGTAGATAGATAGAGATAGGTAGGTAGGTAGGTAGATTGATAGAGATAGGTAGGTAGGTAGATAGATAGATAGAGATAGGTAGGTAGGTAGATTGATAGATACAGATAGGTAGTAGGTAGATAGATAGATACAGATAGGTAGGTAGGTAGATTGATATCTAGAGATAAGTAGGTAGGTAGATTGATAGATACTGATAGGTAGGTAGGTAGATAGATAGATAGAGATACGTAGGTAGGTAGGTAGATAGATACAGATAGGTAGGTAGATAGATAAATACAGATAGGTGGGTAGGTAGATAGATAGATAGAGATAGGTAGGTAGGTAGATTGATAGATAGAGATAGGTAGATAGGTATATAGATAGATACAGATAGGTAGGTAGGTAGATATATAGATACAGATATGTAGGTAGGTAGGTAGATAGATAGAGATAGGTAGGTAGGTAGATTGATAGATACAGATAGGTAGGTAGGTAGATAGATAGAGATAGGTAGGTAGGTAGATAGATAGAGATAGGTAGGTAGGTAGGTAGATAGATAGAGATAGATAGGTAGGTAGGTAGATTGATAGAGACAGATAGGTAGGTATGTAGATAGATAGATACAGATAGGTAGGTAGGTAGATTGATAGATAGAGATAGGTAGGTAGGTAGATAGATAGATACAGATAGGTAGGTCGGTAGATTGATAGATACAGATAGGTAGGTAGGTAGATAGATAGATAGAGATACGTAGGTAGGTAGGTAGATAGATACAGATAGGTAGGTAGGTAGATAGATACAGATAGGTAGGTAAGTAGATATATAGATACAGATAGGTAGGTAGGTAGATTGATAGATACAGATAGGTAGGTAGGTAGATAGATAGATACAGATAGGTGGGTAAGTAGATTGATAGATAGAGATAGGTAGGTAGGTAGATTGATAGATAGAGATAGGTAGGTAGGTAGATTGATAGATATAGATAGGTAGGTAGGTAGATATATAGATACAGATAGGTAGGTAGGTAGATAGATAGATAGAGATAGGTAGGTAGGTAGATTGATAGATAGAAATAGGTAGGTAGGTAGATATATAGATACAGATATGTAGGTAGGGAGATAGATAGATAGAGATAGGTAGGTAGGTAGATTGATAGATACAGATAGGTAGGTAGGTAGATAGATAGATACAGATAGGTAGGTAGGTAGATTGATAGATAGAGATAGGTAGGTAGGTAGATACAGATAGGTAGGTAGGTAGATTGATAGAGACAGATAGATAGGTAGGTAGATAGATAGAAAGAGACAGGTAGGTAGGTAGGTAGATATATAGATACAGATATGTAGGTAGGTAGATAGATAGATAGAGATAGGTAGGTAGGTAGATTGATAGATACAGATAGGTAGGTAGGTAGATAGATACAGATAGGTAGGTAGATTGATAGATAGAGATAGGTAGGTAGGTAGGTAGATAGATAGAGATAGGTAGGTAGGTAGATTGATAGAGATAGGTAAGTAGGTAGGTAGATAGATAGATAGAGATAGGTAGGTAGGTAGATAGATACAGATAGGTAGGTAGGTAGGTAGATTGATAGATAGAGATAGGTAGGTAGGTAGGTAGATAGATAGAGATAGGTAGGTAGGTAGATTGATAGAGATAGGTAAGTAGGTAGGTAGATAGATAGATAGAGATAGGTAGGTAGGTAGGTAGATAGATACAGATATGTAGGTGGGTAGATAGATAGATACAGATAGGTAGGTAGGTAGGTAGGTAGATACAGATATGTAGGTAGGTAGATAGATAGATAGAGATAGGTAGGTAGGTAGATTGATAGATACAGATAGGTGGGTAGGTAGATAGATAGATACAGATATGTAGGTAGGTAGATAGATAGATACAGATAGGTAGGTAGGTAGATAGATAGATAGAGATAGGTAGGTGGGTAGATAGATAGAGATAGGTAGGTAGGTAGATTGATAGATAGAGATAGGTAGGTAGGTAGATAGATAGATAGAGATAGGTAGGTAGGTAGGTAGATAGATACAGATAGGTAGGTAGATAGATTGATAGAGATAGGTAAGTAGGTAGGTAGATAGATAGATACAGATAGGTAGGTAGGTAGTTTGATAGATAGAGATAGGTAGGTAGTTAGATATATAGATACAGATATGTAGGTAGGTAGGTAGGTAGATAGATAGAGATAGGTAGGTAGGTAGATAGATAGATAGAGATAGGTAGCTAGGTAGATTGATAGATACAGATAGGTAGGTAGGTAGATTGATAGATAGGTAGGTAGGTATTTAGATAGATAGAGATAGGTAGGTAGGTAGATTGATAGATAGAGATAGGTAGATAGGTAGATAGATAGATACAGATATGTAGGTAGGTAGATTGATAGATACAGATAGGTAGGTAGGTAGATAGATAGATACAGATAGGTAGGTAGGTTGATTGATAGATAGAGATAGGTAGGTAGGTAGATTGATAGATACAGATAGGTAGGTAGGTAGATTGATAGATACAGATAGGTAGGTTGGTAGATAGATAGATACAGATAGGTAGGTAGGTAGATTGATAGATAGAGATAGGTAGGTAGGTAGATATATAGATACAGATATGTAGGTAGGTAGGTAGGTAGATAGATAGAGATAGGTAGGTAGGTAGATTGATAGAGATAGGTAGGTAGGTAGACAGATAGATACAGATATGTAGGTAGGTAGATATTTAGATACAGATAGGTAGGTAGGTAGGTAGATAGATACAGATATGTAGGTAGGTAGATAGATAGATAGAGATAGGTAGGTAGGTAGATTGATAGATACAGATAGGTGGGTAGGTAGATAGATAGATACAGATATGTAGGTAGGTAGATAGATAGATACAGATAGGTAGGTAGGTAGATAGATAGATAGAGATAGGTAGGTAGCTAGGTAGATAGATACAGATAGGTAGATAGATAGATTGATAGAGATAGGTAAGTAGGTAGGTAGATAGATAGATACAGATAGGTAGGTAGGTTGATTGATAGATAGAGATAGGTAGGTAGGTAGATTGATAGATACAGATAGGTAGGTAGGTAGGTAGGTAGATAGATAGAGATAGGTAGGTAGGTAGATTGATAGAGATAGGTAGGTAGGTAGATAGATAGATAGAGATAGGTAGGTAGGTAGATAGATAGATAGATATAGGTAGGTAGGTAGATTTATAGATAGAGATAGGTAGGTAGGTAGGTAGATAGATAGAGATAGGTAGGTAGCTAGGTAGATAGATACAGATAGGTAGATAGATAGATTGATAGAGATAGGTAAGTAGGTAGGTAGATAGATAGATACAGATAGGTAGGTAGGTAGATTGATAGATACAGATAGGTAGGTTGGTAGATAGATAGATACAGATAGGTAGGTAGGTAGATTGATAGATAGAGATAGGTAGGTAGGTAGATATATAGATACAGATATGTAGGTAGGTAGGTAGGTAGATAGATAGAGATAGGTAGGTAGGTAGATTGATAGAGATAGGTAGGTAGGTAGGTAGATAGATAGATAGAGATAGGTAGGTAGGTAGATTGATAGATACAGATAGGTAGGTAGGTAGATAGATAGATACAGATAGGTAGGTAGGTAGATTGATAGATAGAGATAGGTAGGTAGGTAGATAGATAGATAGAGATAGGTAGGTAGGTAGATAGATAGATACAGATAGGTAGGTAGGTAGATTGATAGATACAGATATGTAGTTAGGTAGATAGATAGATAGATAGAGATACGTAGGCAGGTAGGTAGATAGATACAGATAGGTAGGTAGATAGATAAATACAGATAGGTGGGTAGGTAGATTGATAGATAGAGATAGGTAGATAGGTATAAAGATAGATACAGATAGGTAGGTAGATATATAGATACAGATATCTAGGTAGGTAGGTAGGTAGATAGATAGAGATAGGTAGGTAGGTAGATTGATAGATACAGATAGGTAGGTAGGTAGATAGATAGATAGAGATAGGTAGGTAGGTAGGTAGATACAGATAGGTAGGTAGATTGATAGATAGAGATAGGTAGGTAGGTAGGTAGATAGATAGAGATAGGTAGGTAGGTAGATTGATAGAGATAGGTAAGTAGGTAGGTAGATAGATAGATAGAGATAGGTAGGTAGGTAGATAGATACAGATAGGTAGGTAGGTAGGTAGATATATAGATACAGATATGTAGGTAGGTAGATAGATAGATACAGATAGGTAGGTAGGTAGATAGATACAGATATGTAGGTAGGTAGATAGATAGATAGAGATAGGTAGGTAGGTAGATTGATAGATACAGATAGGTGGGTAGGTAGATAGATAGATACAGATATGTAGGTAGTTAGATAGATAGATACAGATAGGTAGGTAGGTAGATAGATAGATAGAGATAGGTAGGTGGGTAGATAGATAGATAGATAGAGATAGGTAGGTAAATAGATTGATAGATAGAGATAGGTAGGTAGGTAGATAGATAGAGATAGGTAGGTAGGTAGGTAGATAGATACAGATAGGTAGGTAGATAGATTGATAGAGATAGGTAGGTAGGTAGATAGATAGATACAGATAGGTAGGTAGGTAGATTGATAGATAGAGATAGGTAGGTAGGTAGATTGATAGATACAGATAGGTAGGTAAGTAGGTAGGTAGATAGATAGAGATAGGTTGGTAGGTAGATTGATAGAGATAGGTAGGTAGGTAGATTGATAGATACAGATAGGTGGGTAGGTAGATAGATAGATACAGATATGTAGGTAGTTAGATAGATAGATACAGATAGGTAGGTGGGTAGATAGATAGATAGAGATAGGTAGGTAAATAGATTGATAGATAGAGATAGGTAGGTAGGTAGATAGATAGATAGAGATAGGTAGGTAGGTAGGTAGATAGATACAGACAGGTAGGTAGGTAGATTGATAGAGATAGGTAGGTAGGTAGATAGATAGATACAGATAGGTAGGTAGGTAGATTGATAGATACAGATAGGTAGGTAGGTAGATTGATAGATACAGATAGGTAGGTAAGTAGGTAGGTAGATAGATAGAGATAGGTTGGTAGGTAGATTGATAGAGATAGGTAGGTAGGTAGATAGATAGATACAGATAGGTAGGTAGGTAGATTGATAGATAGAGATAGGTAGGTAGGTAGGTAGATAGATAGAGATAGGTAGGTACGTAGGTAGATAGATAGAGATAGGTAGGTAGGTAGATAGATAGAGATAGGTAGGTAGGTAGATTGATAGATAGAGATAGGTAGATAGGTAGATAGATAGATACAGATATGTAGGTAGGTAGATTGATAGATACAGATAGGTAGGTTGGTAGATAGATAGATACAGATAGGTAGGTAGGTAGATTGATAGATAGAGATAGGTAGGTAGGTAGATATATAGATACCGATATGTAGGTAGGTAGGTAGGTAGATAGATAGAGATAGGTAGGTAGGTAGATTGATAGAGATAGGTAGGTAGGTAGATAGATAGATAGAGATAGGTAGGTAGGTAGATTGATAGATACAGATAGGTAGGTAGGTAGATAGATAGATACAGATAGGTAGGTAGGTAGATTGATAGATAGAGATAGGTAGGTAGGTAGATAGATAGATGGAGATAGGTAGGTAGGTAGATAGATAGATACAGATAGGTAGGTAGGTAGATTGATAGATACAGATATGTAGTTAGGTAGATAGATAGATAGAGATACGTAGGTAGGTAGGTAGATAGATACAGATAGGTAGGTAGATAGATAAATACAGATAGGTGGGTAGGTAGATAGATAGATAGAGATAGGTAGGTAGGTAGATTGATAGATAGAGATAGGTAGATAGGTATATAGATAGATACAGATAGGTAGGTAGATATATAGATACAGATATCTAGGTAGGTAGGTAGATAGATAGAGATAGGTAGGTAGGTAGATTGATAGATACAGATAGGTAGGTAGGTAGATAGATAGATAGAGATAGGTAGGTAGGTAGGTAGATAGATACAGATAGGTAGGTAGGTAGATAGATACAGATAGGTAGGTAGATTGATAGATAGAGATAGGTAGGTAGGTAGGTAGATAGATAGAGATAGGTAGGTAGGTAGATTGATAGAGATAGGTAAGTAGGTAGGTAGATAGATAGATAGAGATAGGTAGGTAGGTAGATAGATACAGATAGGTAGGTAGGTAGGTAGATATATAGATACAGATATGTAGGTAGGTAGATAGATAGATACAGATAGGTAGGTAGGTAGATAGATACAGATATGTAGGTAGGTAGATAGATAGATAGAGATAGGTAGGTAGGTAGATTGATAGATACAGATAGGTGGGTAGGTAGATAGATAGATACAGATATGTAGGTAGTTAGATAGATAGATACAGATAGGTAGGTAGGTAGATAGATAGATAGAGATAGGTAGGTAGGTAGATAGATAGATACAGATAGGTAGGTAGGTAGATTGATAGATAGAGATAGGTAGGTAGGTAGATAGATAGATAGAGATAGGTAGGTAGGTAGATAGATAGATACAGATAGGTAGGTAGGTAGATTGATAGATAGAGATAGGTAGGTAGGTAGATAGATAGATAGAGATAGGTAGGTAGCTAGGTAGATAGATACAGATAGGTAGATAGATAGATTGATAGAGATAGGTAAGTAGGTAGGTAGATAGATAGATACAGATAGGTAGGTAGGTAGTTTGATAGATAGAGATAGGTAGGTAGGTAGATATATAGATACAGATATGTAGGTAGGTAGGTAGGTAGATAGATAGAGATAGGTAGGTAGGTAGATAGATAGATAGAGATAGGTAGCTAGGTAGATTGATAGATACAGATAGGTAGGTAGGTAGATTGATAGATAGGTAGGTAGGTATTTAGATAGATAGAGATATGTAGGTATGTAGATTGATAGATAGAGATAGGTAGATAGGTAGATAGATAGATACAGATATGTAGGTAGGTAGATTGATAGATACAGATAGGTAGGTAGGTAGATAGATAGATACAGATAGGTAGGTAGGTTGATTGATAGATAGAGATAGGTAGGTAGGTAGATTGATAGATACAGATAGGTAGGTAGGTAGGTAGGTAGATAGATAGAGATAGGTAGGTAGGTAGATTGATAGAGATAGGTAGGTAGGTAGATAGATAGATAGAGATAGGTAGGTAGGTAGATAGATAGATAGATATAGGTAGGTAGGTAGATTTATAGATAGAGATAGGTAGGTAGGTAGGTAGATAGATAGAGATAGGTAGGTAGCTAGGTAGATAGATACAGATAGGTAGATAGATAGATTGATAGAGATAGGTAAGTAGGTAGGTAGATAGATAGATACAGATAGGTAGGTAGGTAGATTGATAGATACAGATAGGTAGGTTGGTAGATAGATAGATACAGATAGGTAGGTAGGTAGATTGATAGATAGAGATAGGTAGGTAGGTAGATATATAGATACAGATATGTAGGTAGGTAGGTAGGTAGATAGATAGAAATAGGTAGGTAGGTAGATTGATAGAGATAGGTAGGTAGGTAGATAGATAGATAGAGATAGGTAGGTAGGTAGATTGATAGATACAGATAGGTAGGTAGGTAGATAGCTAGATACAGATAGGTAGGTAGGTAGATTGATAGATAGAGATAGGTAGGTAGGTAGATAGATAGATAGAGATAGGTAGGTAGGTAGATAGATAGATACAGATAGGTAGGTAGGTAGATTGATAGATACAGATATGTAGTTAGGTAGATAGATAGATAGATAGAGATACGTAGGCAGGTAGGTAGATAGATACAGATAGGTAGGTAGATAGATAAATACAGATAGGTGGGTAGGTAGATTGATAGATAGAGATAGGTAGATAGGTATAAAGATAGATACAGATAGGTAGGTAGATATATAGATACAGATATCTAGGTAGGTAGGTAGGTAGATAGATAGAGATAGGTAGGTAGGTAGATTGATAGATACAGATAGGTAGGTAGGTAGATAGATAGATAGAGATAGGTAGGTAGGTAGGTAGATACAGATAGGTAGGTAGATTGATAGATAGAGATAGGTAGGTAGGTAGGTAGATAGATAGAGATAGGTAGGTAGGTAGATTGATAGAGATAGGTAAGTAGGTAGGTAGATAGATAGATAGAGATAGGTAGGTAGGTAGATAGATACAGATAGGTAGGTAGGTAGGTAGATATATAGATACAGATATGTAGGTAGGTAGATAGATAGATACAGATAGGTAGGTAGGTAGATAGATACAGATATGTAGGTAGGTAGATAGATAGATAGAGATAGGTAGGTAGGTAGATTGATAGATACAGATAGGTGGGTAGGTAGATAGATAGATACAGATATGTAGGTAGTTAGATAGATAGATACAGATAGGTAGGTAGGTAGATAGATAGATAGAGATAGGTAAGTGGGTAGATAGATAGATAGAGATAGGTAGGTAAATAGATTGATAGATAGAGATAGGTAGGTAGGTAGATAGATAGAGATAGGTAGGTAGGTAGGTAGATAGATACAGATAGGTAGGTAGATAGATTGATAGAGATAGGTAGGTAGGTAGATAGATAGATACAGATAGGTAGGTAGGTAGATTGATAGATAGAGATAGGTAGGTAGGTAGATTGATAGATACAGATAGGTAGGTAAGTAGGTAGGTAGATAGATAGAGATAGGTTGGTAGGTAGATTGATAGAGATAGGTAGGTAGGTAGATTGATAGATACAGATAGGTGGGTAGGTAGATAGATAGATACAGATATGTAGGTAGTTAGATAGATAGATACAGATAGGTAGGTGGGTAGATAGATAGATAGAGATAGGTAGGTAAATAGATTGATAGATAGAGATAGGTAGGTAGGTAGATAGATAGATAGAGATAGGTAGGTAGGTAGGTAGATAGATACAGACAGGTAGGTAGGTAGATTGATAGAGATAGGTAGGTAGGTAGATAGATAGATACAGATAGGTAGGTAGGTAGATTGATAGATACAGATAGGTAGGTAGGTAGATTGATAGATACAGATAGGTAGGTAAGTAGGTAGGTAGATAGATAGAGATAGGTTGGTAGGTAGATTGATAGAGATAGGTAGGTAGGTAGATAGATAGATACAGATAGGTAGGTAGGTAGATTGATAGATAGAGATAGGTAGGTAGGTAGGTAGATAGATAGAGATAGGTAGGTACGTAGGTAGATAGATAGAGATAGGTAGGTAGGTAGATAGATAGATAGAGATAGGTAGGTAGGTAGATTGATAGATAGAGATAGGTAGATAGGTAGATAGATAGATACAGATATGTAGGTAGGTAGATTGATAGATACAGATAGGTAGGTTGGTAGATAGATAGATACAGATAGGTAGGTAGGTAGATTGATAGATAGAGATAGGTAGGTAGGTAGATATATAGATACCGATATGTAGGTAGGTAGGTAGGTAGATAGATAGAGATAGGTAGGTAGGTAGATTGATAGAGATAGGTAGGTAGGTAGATAGATAGATAGAGATAGGTAGGTAGGTAGATTGATAGATACAGATAGGTAGGTAGGTAGATAGATAGATACAGATAGGTAGGTAGGTAGATTGATAGATAGAGATAGGTAGGTAGGTAGATAGATAGATGGAGATAGGTAGGTAGGTAGATAGATAGATACAGATAGGTAGGTAGGTAGATTGATAGATACAGATATGTAGTTAGGTAGATAGATAGATAGAGATACGTAGGTAGGTAGGTAGATAGATACAGATAGGTAGGTAGATAGATAAATACAGATAGGTGGGTAGGTAGATAGATAGATAGAGATAGGTAGGTAGGTAGATTGATAGATAGAGATAGGTAGATAGGTATATAGATAGATACAGATAGGTAGGTAGATATATAGATACAGATATCTAGGTAGGTAGGTAGATAGATAGAGATAGGTAGGTAGGTAGATTGATAGATACAGATAGGTAGGTAGGTAGATAGATAGATAGAGATAGGTAGGTAGGTAGGTAGATAGATACAGATAGGTAGGTAGGTAGATAGATACAGATAGGTAGGTAGATTGATAGATAGAGATAGGTAGGTAGGTAGGTAGATAGATAGAGATAGGTAGGTAGGTAGATTGATAGAGATAGGTAAGTAGGTAGGTAGATAGATAGATAGAGATAGGTAGGTAGGTAGATAGATACAGATAGGTAGGTAGGTAGGTAGATATATAGATACAGATATGTAGGTAGGTAGATAGATAGATACAGATAGGTAGGTAGGTAGATAGATACAGATATGTAGGTAGGTAGATAGATAGATAGAGATAGGTAGGTAGGTAGATTGATAGATACAGATAGGTGGGTAGGTAGATAGATAGATACAGATATGTAGGTAGTTAGATAGATAGATACAGATAGGTAGGTAGGTAGATAGATAGATAGAGATAGGTAGGTGGGTAGATAGATAGATAGAGATAGGTAGGTAAATAGATTGATAGATAGAGATAGGTAGGTAGGTAGATAGATAGATAGAGATAGGTAGGTAGGTAGGTAGATAGATACAGACAGGTAGGTAGATAGATTGATAGAGATAGGTAGGTAGGTAGGTAGATAGATAGATACAGATAGGTAGGTAGGTAGATTGATAGATAGAGATAGGTAGGTAGGTAGATTGATAGTTACACATAGGTAGGTAAGTAGGTAGGTAGATAGATAGAGATAGGTTGGTAGGTAGATTGATAGAGATAGGTAGGTAGGTAGATAGATAGATACAGATAGGTAGGTAGGTAGATTGATAGATAGAGATAGGTAGGTAGGTAGGTAGGTAGATAGATAGAGATAGGTAGGTAGGTAGATTGATAGATAGAGATAGGTAGATAGGTAGATAGATAGATACAGATATGTAGGTAGGTAGATTGATAGATACAGATAGGTAGGTTGGTAGATAGATAGATACAGATAGGTAGGTAGGTAGATTGATAGTTAGAGATAGGAAGGTAGGTAGATATATAGATACAGATATGTAGGTAGGTAGGTAGGTAGATAGATAGATATAGGTAGGTAGGTAGGTAGATTGATAGATAGAGATAGGTAGGTAGGTAGATAGATAGATACAGATAGGTAGGTAGGTAGATTGATAGATACAGATAGGTAGGTAGGTAGATAGATAGATAGAGATACGTAGGTAGGTAGGTATTTAGATACAGATAGGTAGGTAGGTAGATACATAGATACAGATAGGTAGGTAAGTAGATATATAGATACAGATAGGTAGGTAGGTAGATTGATAGATACAGATAGGTAGGTAGGTAGATAGATAGATACAGATAGGTGGGTAGGTAGATAGATAGATAGAGATAGGTAGGTAGGTAGATAGATAGAGATAGGTAGGTAGGTAGGTAGGTAGATTGATAGAGATAGGTAGGTAGGTAGATAGATAGATAGAGATAGGTAGGTAGGTAGATTGATAGATACAGATAGGTAGGTAGGTAGGTAGATAGATAGAGATAGGTAGGTAGGTAGATAGATAGATAGAGATAGGTAGGTAGGTAGATAGATAGAGATAGGTAGGTAGGTAGGTAGATTGATAGAGATAGGTAGGTAGGTAGATAGATAGAGATAGGTAGGTAGGTAGATTGATAGATACAGATAGGTAGGTAGGTAGATAGATACAGATAGGTAGGTAGGTAGATTGATAGATAGAGATAGGTAGGTAGGTAGATTGATAGATACAGATAGGTAGGTAGGTAGATAGATAGATAGAGATACGTAGGTAGGTAGGTAGATAGATACAGATAGGTAGGTAGATAGATAAATACAGATAGGTGGGTAGGTAGATAGATAGATAGAGATAGGTAGGTAGGTAGATTGATAGAGATAGGTAGGTAGGTAGATAGATAGATAGAGATAGGTAGGTAGATTGATAGATACAGATAGGTAGGTAGGTAGATTGATAGATAGAGGTAGGTAGGTAGGTAGGTAGATAAATACAGATAGGTAGGTAGATTGATAGATAGAGATAGGTAGGTAGGTAGATAGATAGATAGAGATAGGTAGGTAGGTAGATTGATAGATAGAGATAGGTAGATAGGTAGATAGATAGATACAGATAGGTAGGTAGGTAGATAGATAGATAGAGATAGGTAGGTAGGTAGGTAGATAGATACAGATAGGTAGGTAGGTAGTTAGATAGAGCTAGGTAGGTAGGTAGATAGATAGATAGAGATAGGTAGGTAGGTAGATAGATAGATAGAGATAGGTAGGTAGGTAGATTGATAGATACAGATAGGTAGGTAGGTAGATAGATAGATAGAGATAGATAGGTAGGTAGATAGATAGAAAGAGATAGGTAGGTAGGTAGATAGATAGATAGAGATAGGTAGGTAGGTAGATTGATAGATACAGATAGTTAGGTAGCTAGATAGATAGATACAGATAGGTAGGTAGGTAGATATATAGATACAGATATGTAGGTAGGTAGATAGATAGATACAGATAGGTAGGTAGGTAGGTAGATAGATACAGATAGGTAGGTAGGTAGATAGATAGATAGAGATAGGTAGGTAGGTAGGTAGATTGATAGAGATAGGTAGGTAGGTAGATAGATAGATAGATAGAGATAGGTAGGTAGATTGATAGATACAGATAGGTAGGTAGGTAGATTGATAGATAGAGATAGGTAGGTAGGTAGGTAGATAAATACAGATAGGTAGGTAGATTGATAGATAGAGATAGGTAGGTAGATAGATAGATAGAGATAGGTAGGTAGGTAGATAGATAGATAGAGATAGGTAGGTAGGTAGATAGATAGATAGAGATAGGTAGGTAGGTAGATTGATAGATAGAGATAGGTAGATAGGTAGATAGATAGATACAGATAGGTAGGTAGGTAGGTAGGTAGATAGATAGAGATAGGTAGGTAGGTAGATAGATAGATAGATAGAGATAGGTAGGTAGGTAGATAGATAGATAGAGATAGGTAGGTAGGTAGATTGATAGATACAGATAGGTAGGTAGGTAGATAGATAGAGATAGGTAGGTAGGTAGATAGATAGAAAGAGATAGGTAGGTAGATAGATAGATAGAGATAGGTAGGTAGGTAGATTGATAGATACAGATAGGTAGGTAGGTAGATAGATAGAGATAGGTAGGTAGGTAGGTAGATAGAAAGAGATAGGTAGGTAGGTAGATAGATAGATAGAGATAGGTAGGTAGGTAGATTGATAGATACAGATAGGTAGGTAGATAGATAGATACAGATAGGTAGGTAGGTAGATATATAGATACAGATATGTAGGTAGGTAGATAGATAGATACAGATAGGTAGGTAGGTAGGTAGATAGATACAGATAGGTAGGTAGGTAGATAGATAGAGATAGGTAGGTAGGTAGATAGATAGATACAGATAGGTAGGTAGGTAGATAGATAGATACAGATAGGTAGGTAGGTAGATAGATAGATAGAGATAGGTAGGTAGGTAGATAGATACAGATATGTAGGTAGTTAGGTAGATATATAGGGCTAGGTAGGTAGGTAGATAGATAGATACAGATAGGTAGGTAGGTAGGTAGGTAGATAGATAGAGATAGGTAGGTAGGTAGATAGATAGATAGATAGAGATAGGTAGGTAGGTAGATAGATAGATAGAGATAGGTAGGTAGGTAGATTGATAGATACAGATAGGTAGGTAGGTAGATAGATAGAGATAGGTAGGTAGGTAGATAGATAGAAAGAGATAGGTAGGTAGATAGATAGATAGAGATAGGTAGGTAGGTAGATTGATAGATACAGATAGGTAGGTAGGTAGATAGATAGAGATAGGTAGGTAGGTAGGTAGATAGAAAGAGATAGGTAGGTAGGTAGATAGATAGATAGAGATAGGTAGGTAGGTAGATTGATAGATACAGATAGGTAGGTAGATAGATAGATACAGATAGGTAGGTAGGTAGATATATAGATACAGATATGTAGGTAGGTAGATAGATAGATACAGATATGTAGGTAGGTAGATAGATAGATACAGATAGGTAGGTAGGTAGGTAGATAGATACAGATAGGTAGATAGATAGATAGATAGAGATAGGTAGGTAGGTAGATAGATAGATACAGATAGGTAGGTAGGTAGATAGATAGATACAGATAGGTAGGTAGGTAGATAGATAGATAGAGATAGGTAGGTAGGTAGATTGATAGATAGAGATAGGTAGGTAGGTAGATAGATAGGGATAGGTAGGTAGGTAGATTGATAGAGATAGGTAGGTAGGTAGATTGATAGATACAGATAGGTAGGTAGGTAGATTGATAGATAGAGATAGGTAGGTAGGTAGAAAGATAGAGATCGGTAGGTAGGTAGGTAGATAAATACAGATAGGTAGGTAGATTGATAGATAGAGATAGGTAGGTAGGTAGATAGATAGATAGAGATAGGTAGGTAGGTAGATTGATAGATAGAGATAGGTAGATAGGTAGATAGATAGATACAGATAGGTAGGTAGGTAGGTAGATAGATAGATAGAGATAGGTAGGTAGGTAGATAGATAGATAGAGATAGGTAGGTAGGTAGATTGATAGATACAGATAGGTAGGTAGGTAGATAGATAGAAAGAGATAGGTAGGTAGGTAGATAGATAGATAGAGATAGGTAGGTAGGTAGATTGATAGATACAGATAGGTAGGTAGATAGATAGATACAGATAGGTAGGTAGGTAGATATATAGATACAGATATGTAGGTAGGTAGATAGATAGATACAGATAGGTAGGTAGGTAGGTAGATAGATACAGATAGGTAGGTAGGTAGGTAGATAGATACAGATAGGTAGGTAGGTAGATAGATAGATACAGATAGGTAGGTAGGTAGATAGATAGATACAGATAGGTAGGTAGGTAGATAGATAGATAGAGATAGGTAGGTAGGTAGATAGATACAGATATGTAGGTAGGTAGGTAGATAGATAGGGATAGGTAGGTAGGTAGATTGATAGAGAGAGGTAGGTAGGTAGATAGATAGATAGAGATAGGTAGGTAGGTAGATAGATAGATAGAGATAGGTAGGTAGGTAGATAGATAGATAGAGATAGGTAGGTAGGTAGATTGATAGATACAGATAGGTAGGTAGGTAGATAGATAGATAGAGATAGGTAGGTAGGTAGATAGATAGATAGAGATAGGTAGGTAGGTAGATAGATAGATACAGATAGGTAGGTAGGTAGGTAGATAGATACAGATATGTAGGTAGGTAGAAAGATTGATAGAGATAGGTAGGTAGGTAGATAGATAGAGATAGGTAGGTAGGTAGATTGATACAGATAGGTAGGTAGGTACATAGATAGATAGAGATAGGTAGGTAGGTAGATAGATAGATACAGATAGGTAGGTAGGTAGATAGATAAATAGAGATAGGTAGGTAGGTAGATTGATAGATAGAGATAGGTAGGTAGGTAGATAGATAGATAAAGATAGGTAGGTAGGTAGATTAATAGATAGAGATAGGTAGGTAGGTAGATAGATAGATAGAGATAGGTAGGTAGGTAGATAGATAGATAGAGATAGGTAGATAGGTAGATAGATAGATACAGATAGGTAGGTAGGTAGATAGATAGAGATAGGTGGGTAGGTAGATAGATAGATACAGATAGGTAGGTAGGTAGATAGATAGATAGAGATAGGTAGGTAGGTAGATAGATAGATAGAGATAGGTAGGTAGGTAGATTGATAGAGATAGGTAGGTAGGTAGGTAGATAGATAGAGATAGGTAGGTAGGTAGATTGATAGATACAGATAGGTAGGTAGGTAGATTGATAGATAGAGATAGGTAGGTAGGTAGATAGATAGATAGAGATATGTAGGTAGGTAGATAGATAGATAGAGATAGGTAGGTAGGTAGATTGATAGATACAGATAGGTAGGTAGGTAGATAGATAGATAGAGATAGGTAGGTAGGTAGATAGATAGAAAGAGATAGGTAGGTAGGTAGGTAGATAGATAGAGATAGGTAGGTAGGTAGATTGATAGATACAGATAGTTAGGTAGGTAGATAGATAGATACAGATAGGTAGGTAGGTAGATATATAGATACAGATATGTAGGTAGGTAGATAGATAGATACAGATAGGTAGGTAGGTAGGTAGATAGATAGAGATAGGTAGGTAGGTAGATAGATAGAGATAGGTAGGTAGGTAGATTGATAGAGATAGGTAGGTAGGTAGATAGATAGAGATAGGTAGGTAGGTAGATAGATAGATACAGATAGGTAGGTAGGTAGATAGATAGATACAGATAGGTAGGTAGGTAGATAGATAGATAGAGATAGGTAGGTAGGTAGGTAGATTGATAGAGATAGGTAGGTAGGTAGATAGATAGATAGATAGAGATAGGTAGGTAGATTGATAGATACAGATAGGTAGGTAGGTAGATTGATAGATAGAGATAGGTAGGTAGGTAGGTAGATAAATACAGATAGGTAGGTAGATTGATAGATAGAGATAGGTAGGTAGATAGATAGATAGAGATAGGTAGGTAGGTAGATAGATAGATAGAGATAGGTAGGTAGGTAGATAGATAGATAGAGATAGGTAGGTAGGTAGATTGATAGATAGAGATAGGTAGATAGGTAGATAGATAGATACAGATAGGTAGGTAGGTAGGTAGGTAGATAGATAGAGATAGGTAGGTAGGTAGATAGATAGATAGATAGAGATAGGTAGGTAGGTAGATAGATAGATAGAGATAGGTAGGTAGGTAGATTGATAGATACAGATAGGTAGGTAGGTAGATAGATAGAGATAGGTAGGTAGGTAGATAGATAGAAAGAGATAGGTAGGTAGATAGATAGATAGAGATAGGTAGGTAGGTAGATTGATAGATACAGATAGGTAGGTAGGTAGATAGATAGAGATAGGTAGGTAGGTAGGTAGATAGAAAGAGATAGGTAGGTAGGTAGATAGATAGATAGAGATAGGTAGGTAGGTAGATTGATAGATACAGATAGGTAGGTAGATAGATAGATACAGATAGGTAGGTAGGTAGATATATAGATACAGATATGTAGGTAGGTAGATAGATAGATACAGATAGGTAGGTAGGTAGGTAGATAGATACAGATAGGTAGGTAGGTAGATAGATAGAGATAGGTAGGTAGGTAGATAGATAGATACAGATAGGTAGGTAGGTAGATAGATAGATACAGATAGGTAGGTAGGTAGATAGATAGATAGAGATAGGTAGGTAGGTAGATAGATACAGATATGTAGGTAGTTAGGTAGATAGATAGGGATAGGTAGGTAGGTAGATAGATAGATACAGATAGGTAGGTAGGTAGGTAGGTAGATAGATAGAGATAGGTAGGTAGGTAGATAGATAGATAGATAGAGATAGGTAGGTAGGTAGATAGATAGATAGAGATAGGTAGGTAGGTAGATTGATAGATACAGATAGGTAGGTAGGTAGATAGATAGAGATAGGTAGGTAGGTAGATAGATAGAAAGAGATAGGTAGGTAGATAGATAGATAGAGATAGGTAGGTAGGTAGATTGATAGATACAGATAGGTAGGTAGGTAGATAGATAGAGATAGGTAGGTAGGTAGGTAGATAGAAAGAGATAGGTAGGTAGGTAGATAGATAGATAGAGATAGGTAGGTAGGTAGATTGATAGATACAGATAGGTAGGTAGATAGATAGATACAGATAGGTAGGTAGGTAGATATATAGATACAGATATGTAGGTAGGTAGATAGATAGATACAGATATGTAGGTAGGTAGATAGATAGATACAGATAGGTAGGTAGGTAGGTAGATAGATACAGATAGGTAGATAGATAGATAGATAGAGATAGGTAGGTAGGTAGATAGATAGATACAGATAGGTAGGTAGGTAGATAGATAGATACAGATAGGTAGGTAGGTAGATAGATAGATAGAGATAGGTAGGTAGGTAGATTGATAGATAGAGATAGGTAGGTAGGTAGATAGATAGGGATAGGTAGGTAGGTAGATTGATAGAGATAGGTAGGTAGGTAGATTGATAGATACAGATAGGTAGGTAGGTAGATTGATAGATAGAGATAGGTAGGTAGGTAGAAAGATAGAGATCGGTAGGTAGGTAGGTAGATAAATACAGATAGGTAGGTAGATTGATAGATAGAGATAGGTAGGTAGGTAGATAGATAGATAGAGATAGGTAGGTAGGTAGATTGATAGATAGAGATAGGTAGATAGGTAGATAGATAGATACAGATAGGTAGGTAGGTAGGTAGATAGATAGATAGAGATAGGTAGGTAGGTAGATAGATAGATAGAGATAGGTAGGTAGGTAGATTGATAGATACAGATAGGTAGGTAGGTAGATAGATAGAAAGAGATAGGTAGGTAGGTAGATAGATAGATAGAGATAGGTAGGTAGGTAGATTGATAGATACAGATAGGTAGGTAGATAGATAGATACAGATAGGTAGGTAGGTAGATATATAGATACAGATATGTAGGTAGGTAGATAGATAGATACAGATAGGTAGGTAGGTAGGTAGATAGATACAGATAGGTAGGTAGGTAGGTAGATAGATACAGATAGGTAGGTAGGTAGATAGATAGATACAGATAGGTAGGTAGGTAGATAGATAGATACAGATAGGTAGGTAGGTAGATAGATAGATAGAGATAGGTAGGTAGGTAGATAGATACAGATATGTAGGTAGGTAGGTAGATAGATAGGGATAGGTAGGTAGGTAGATTGATAGAGAGAGGTAGGTAGGTAGATAGATAGATAGAGATAGGTAGGTAGGTAGATAGATAGATAGAGATAGGTAGGTAGGTAGATAGATAGATAGAGATAGGTAGGTAGGTAGATTGATAGATACAGATAGGTAGGTAGGTAGATAGATAGATAGAGATAGGTAGGTAGGTAGATAGATAGATAGAGATAGGTAGGTAGGTAGATAGATAGATACAGATAGGTAGGTAGGTAGGTAGATAGATACAGATATGTAGGTAGGTAGAAAGATTGATAGAGATAGGTAGGTAGGTAGATAGATAGAGATAGGTAGGTAGGTAGATTGATACAGATAGGTAGGTAGGTACATAGATAGATAGAGATAGGTAGGTAGGTAGATAGATAGATACAGATAGGTAGGTAGGTAGATAGATAAATAGAGATAGGTAGGTAGGTAGATTGATAGATAGAGATAGGTAGGTAGGTAGATAGATAGATAAAGATAGGTAGGTAGGTAGATTAATAGATAGAGATAGGTAGGTAGGTAGATAGATAGATAGAGATAGGTAGGTAGGTAGATAGATAGATAGAGATAGGTAGATAGGTAGATAGATAGATACAGATAGGTAGGTAGGTAGATAGATAGAGATAGGTGGGTAGGTAGATAGATAGATACAGATAGGTAGGTAGGTAGATAGATAGATAGAGATAGGTAGGTAGGTAGATAGATAGATAGAGATAGGTAGGTAGGTAGATTGATAGAGATAGGTAGGTAGGTAGGTAGATAGATAGAGATAGGTAGGTAGGTAGATTGATAGATACAGATAGGTAGGTAGGTAGATTGATAGATAGAGATAGGTAGGTAGGTAGATAGATAGATAGAGATATGTAGGTAGGTAGATAGATAGATAGAGATAGGTAGGTAGGTAGATTGATAGATACAGATAGGTAGGTAGGTAGATAGATAGATAGAGATAGGTAGGTAGGTAGATAGATAGAAAGAGATAGGTAGGTAGGTAGGTAGATAGATAGAGATAGGTAGGTAGGTAGATTGATAGATACAGATAGTTAGGTAGGTAGATAGATAGATACAGATAGGTAGGTAGGTAGATATATAGATACAGATATGTAGGTAGGTAGATAGATAGATACAGATAGGTAGGTAGGTAGGTAGATAGATAGAGATAGGTAGGTAGGTAGATAGATAGAGATAGGTAGGTAGGTAGATTGATAGAGATAGGTAGGTAGGTAGATAGATAGAGATAGGTAGGTAGGTAGATAGATAGATACAGATAGGTAGGTAGGTAGATAGATAGATACAGATAGGTAGGTAGGTAGATAGATAGATAGAGATAGGTAGGTAGGTAGATTGATAGATACAGATAGGTAGGTAGGTAGATAGATAGATAGAGATAGGTAGGTAGGTAGATAGATTGATAGAGATAGGTAGGTAGGTAGATAGATAGATAGAGATAGGTAGGTAGGTAGATAGATAGATAGAGATAGGTAGGTAGGTAGGTAGATAGATAGAGATAGGTAGGTAGGTAGATTGATAGAGATAGGTAGGTAGGTAGGTAAATAGATAGAGATAGGTAGGTAGGTAGATTGATAGATACAGATAGGTAGGTAGGTAGATAGATAGATACAGATAGGTAGGTAGGTAGATAGATAGAGATAGGTAGGTAGGTAGATTGATAGATACAGATAGGTAGGTAGGTAGATTGATAGATAGAGATAGGTAGGTAGGTAGATAGATAGATAGAGATAGGTAGGTAGGTAGATTGATAGATAGAGATAGGTAGGTAGGTAGATAGATAGATACAGATAGGTAGGTAGGTAGATTAATAGATAGAGATAGGTAGGTAGGTAGATAGATAGATAGAGATAGGTAGGTAGGTAGATAGATATATAGAGATAGGTAGATAGGTAGATAGATACAGATAGGTAGGTAGGTAGATAGATAGATAGAGATAGGTGGGTAGGTAGATAGATAGATACAGATAGGTAGGTAGGTAGATAGATAGATAGAGATAGGTAGGTAGGTAGATAGATAGATAGAGATAGGTAGGTAGATAGATTGATAGAGATAGGTAGGTAGGTAGATAGATAGATAGAGATAGGTAGGTAGGTAGATTGATAGATACAGATAGATAGGTAGGTAGATAGATAGATAGAGATAGGTAGGTAGGTAGATAGATAGATAGATAGATAGAGATAGATAGGTAGGTAGATAGATAGAGATAGGTAGGTAGGTAGATAGATAGAAAGAGATAGGTAGGTAGGTAGATAGATAGATAGAGATAGGTAGGTAGGTAGATAGATAGATAGAGATAGGTAGGTAGGTAGGTAGATAGATAGAGATAGGTAGGTAGGTAGATTGATAGAGATAGGTAGGTAGGTAGGTAAATAGATAGAGATAGGTAGGTAGGTAGATTGATAGATACAGATAGGTAGGTAGGTAGATAGATAGATACAGATAGGTAGGTAGGTAGATAGATAGATAGAGATAGGTAGGTAGGTAGATTGATAGATACAGATAGGTAGGTAGGTAGATTGATAGATAGAGATAGGTAGGTAGGTAGATAGATAGATAGAGATAGGTAGGTAAGTAGATTGATAGATAGAGATAGGTAGGTAGGTAGATAGATAGATACAGATAGGTAGGTAGGTAGATTAATAGATAGAGATAGGTAGGTAGGTAGGTAGATAGATAGATAGAGATAGGTAGGTAGGTAGATAGATATATAGAGATAGGTAGATAGGTAGATAGATACAGATAGGTAGGTAGGTAGATAGATAGATAGAGATAGGTGGGTAGGTAGATAGATAGATACAGATAGGTAGGTAGGTAGATAGATAGATAGAGATAGGTAGGTAGGTAGATAGATAGATAGAGATAGGTAGGTAGATAGATTGATAGAGATAGGTAGGTAGGTAGATAGATAGATAGAGATAGGTAGGTAGGTAGATTGATAGATACAGATAGATAGGTAGGTAGATAGATAGATAGAGATAGGTAGGTAGGTAGATAGATAGATAGAGATAGATAGGTAGGTAGATAGATAGAGATAGGTAGGTAGGTAGATAGATAGAAAGAGATAGGTAGGTAGGTAGATAGATAGATAGAGATAGGTAGGTAGGTAGATTGATAGATACAGATAGGTAGGTAGATAGATAGATACAGATAGGTAGGTAGGTAGATATATAGATACAGATATGTAGGTAGGTAGATAGATAGATACAGATAGGTAGGTAGGTAGGTAGATAGATACAGATAGGTAGGTAGGTAGTTAGATAGAGATAGGTAGGTAGGTAGATAGATAGATACAGATAGGTAGGTAGGTAGATAGATAGATACAGATAGGTAGGTAGGTAGATAGATAGATAGAGATAGGTAGGTAGGTAGATAGATACAGATATGTAGGTAGGTAGGTAGATAGATAGGGATAGGTAGGTACGTAGATTGATAGAGAGAGGTAGGTAGGTAGATAGATAGAGATAGGTAGGTAGGTAGATAGATAGAGATAGGTAGGTAGGTAGATAGATAGAGATAGGTAGGTAGGTAGATTGATAGATACAGATAGGTAGGTAGGTAGATAGATAGATAGAGATAGGTAGGTAGGTAGATAGATAGATAGAGATAGGTAGGTAGGTAGGTAGATAGATAGATACAGATAGGTAGGTAGGTAGGTAGATAGATACAGATATGTAGGTAGGTAGAAAGATTGATAGAGATAGGTAGGTAGGTAGATAGATAGAGATAGGTAGGTAGGTAGATTGATACAGATAGGTAGGTAGGTACATAGATAGACAGAGATAGGTAGGTAGGTAGATAGATAGATAGAGATAGGTAGGTAGGTAGATTGATAGATACAGATAGGTAGGTAGGTAGATTGATAGATAGAGATAGGTAGGTAGGTAGATAGATAAATACAGATAGGTAGGTAGGTAGATAGATAGATACAGATAGGTAGGTAGGTAGATAGATACAGATAGGTAGGTAGGTAGATAGATAGATACAGATAGGTAGGTAGGTAGATTGATAGAGATAGGTAGGTAGGTAGGTAGATAGAGAGAGATAGGTAGGTAGGTAGATAGATAGATAGAGATAGGTAGGTAGATAGTTTGATAGAGATAGGTAGGTAGGTAGATTGATAGATACAGATAGGTAGGTAGGTAGATTGATAGATAGAGATAGGTAGGTAGGTAGATAGATAGATAGAGATAGGTAGGTAGGTAGATTGATAGATAGAGATAGGTAGGTAGGTAGATTGATAGATAGAGATAGGTAGGTAGGTAGATAGATAAATAGAGATAGGTAGGTAGGTAGATAGATAGATACAGATAGGTAGGTAGGTAGATAGATAGATACAGATAGGTAGGTAGGTAGATTGATAGATAGAGATAGGTAGGTAGGTAGATAGATAGATAGAGATAGGTAGGTAGATAGATTGATAGATAGAGATAGGTAGGTAGGTAGATAGATAGATACAGATAGGTAGGTAGGTAGATTAATAGATAGAGATATATAGGTAGGTAGATAGATAGATAGAGATAGGTAGGTAGGTAGATATATATAGAGAGATAGGTAGATAGGTAGATAGATAGGTAGGTAGGTAGATTGATAGATACAGATAGGTAGGTAGGTAGATTGATAGATAGAGACAGGTAGGTAGGTAGATAGATAGATAGAGATAGGTAGGTAGGTAGATTGATAGATAGAGATAGGTAGGTAGGTAGATAGATAGATACAGATAGGTAGGTAGGTAGATTAATAGATAGAGATAGGTAGGTAGGTAGATAGATAGATAGAGATAGGTAGGTAGGTAGATAGATATATAGAGATAGGTAGATAGGTAGATAGATAGATACAGATTGGTAGGTAGGTAGATAGATAGATAGAGATAGGTGGGTAGGTGGATAGATAGATACAGATAGGTAGGTAGGTAGATAGATAGATAGATAGAGATAGGTAGGTAGGTAGATAGATAGATAGAGATAGGTAGGTAGATAGATTGATAGAGATAGGTAGGTAGGTAGATAGATAGATAGAGATAGGTAGGTAGGTAGATAGATAGATAGAGATAGGTAGGTAGGTAGATAGATTGATAGAGATAGGTAGGTAGGTAGATAGATAGATAGAGATATGTAGGTAGGTAGATAGATAGATAGAGATAGGTAGGTAGGTAGGTAGATAGATAGAGATAGGTAGGTAGGTAGATTGATAGAGATAGGTAGGTAGGTAGGTAGATAGATAGAGATAGGTAGGTAGGTAGATTGATAGATACAGATAGGTAAGTAGGTAGATTGATAGATACAGATAGGTAGGTAGGTAGATTGATAGATTGAGATAGGTAGGTAGGTAGATAGATAGATAGAGATAGGTAGGTAGGTAGATTGATAGATAGAGATAGGTAGGTAGGTAGATAGATAGATACAGATAGGTAGGTAGATTAATAGATAGAGATAGGTAGGTAGATAGATAGATAGAGATAGGTAGGTAGGTAGATAGATATATAGAGATAGGTAGATAGGTAGATAGATAGATACAGATAGGTAGGTAGGTAGATAGATAGAGATAGGTGGGTAGGTAGATAGATAGATACAGATAGGTAGGTAGGTAGATAGATAGATAGAGATAGATAGGTAGGTAGATAGATAGATAGAGATAGGTAGGTAGGTAGATTGATAGAGATAGGTAGGTAGGTAGGTAGATTGATAGATACAGATAGGTAGGTAGGTAGATTGATAGATAGAGATAGGTAGGTAGGTAGATAGATAGATAGAGATAGGTAGGTAGGTAGATTGATAGATACAGATAGATAGGTAGGTAGATAGATAGATAGAGATAGGTAGGTAGGTAGATAGATAGATAGAGATAGGTAGGTAGGTAGATAGATAGATACAGATAGGTAGGTAGGTAGATAGATAGATACAGATAGGTAGGTAGGTAGATTGATAGATAGAGATAGGTAGGTAGGTAGATAGATAGATAGAGATAGGTAGGTAGATAGATTGATAGATAGAGATAGGTAGGTAGGTAGATAGATAGATACAGATAGGTAGGTAGGTAGATTAATAGATAGAGATATGTAGGTAGGTAGATAGATAGATAGAGATAGGTAGGTAGGTAGATTGATAGATACAGATATGTAGTTAGGTAGATAGATAGATAGATAGAGATACGTAGGTAGGTAGGTAGATAGATACAGATAGGTAGGTAGATAGATAAATACAGATAGGTGGGTAGGTAGATAGATAGATAGAGATAGGTAGGTAGGTAGATTGATAGATAGAGATAGGTAGATAGGTATATAGATAGATACAGATAGGTAGGTAGATATATAGATACAGATATCTAGGTAGGTAGGTAGATAGATAGAGATAGGTAGGTAGGTAGATTGATAGATACAGATAGGTAGGTAGGTAGATAGATAGATAGAGATAGGTAGGTAGGTAGGTAGATAGATACAGATAGGTAGGTAGGTAGATAGATACAGATAGGTAGGTACATTGATAGATAGAGATAGGTAGGTAGGTAGGTAGGTAGGTAGATAGATAGAGATAGGTAGGTAGGTAGATTGATAGAGATAGGTAAGTAGGTAGGTAGATAGATAGATAGATAGATAGATAGAGATAGGTAGGTAGGTAGATAGATACAGATAGGTAGGTAGGTAGGTAGATTGATAGATACAGATATGTAGTTAGGTAGATAGATAGATAGATAGAGATACGTAGGTAGGTAGGTAGATAGATACAGATAGGTAGGTAGATAGATAAATACAGATAGGTGGGTAGGTAGATAGATAGATAGAGATAGGTAGGTAGGTAGATTGATAGATAGAGATAGGTAGATAGGTATATAGATAGATACAGATAGGTAGGTAGATATATAGATACAGATATCTAGGTAGGTAGGTAGATAGATAGAGATAGGTAGGTAGGTAGATTGATAGATACAGATAGGTAGGTAGGTAGATAGATAGATAGAGATAGGTAGGTAGGTAGGTAGATAGATACAGATAGGTAGGTAGGTAGATAGATACAGATAGGTAGGTACATTGATAGATAGAGATAGGTAGGTAGGTAGGTAGGTAGGTAGATAGATAGAGATAGGTAGGTAGGTAGATTGATAGAGATAGGTAAGTAGGTAGGTAGATAGATAGATAGATAGATAGAGATAGGTAGGTAGGTAGATAGATACAGATAGGTAGGTAGGTAGGTAGATATATAGATACAGATATGTAGGTAGGTAGATAGATAGATACAGATAGGTAGGTAGGTAGATAGATACAGATATGTAGGTAGGTAGGTAGATAGATAGAGATAGGTAGGTAGGTAGATTGATAGATACAGATAGGTGGGTAGGTAGATAGATAGATACAGATATGTAGGTAGTTAGATAGATAGATACAGATAGGTAGGTAGGTAGATAGATAGATAGAGATAGGTAGGTGGGTAGATAGATAGATAGAGATAGGTAGGTAAATAGATTGATAGATAGAGATAGGTAGGTAGGTAGATAGATAGATACAGACAGGTAGGTAGATAGATTGATAGAGATAGGTAGGTAGGTAGGTAGATAGATACAGACAGGTAGGTAGATAGATTGATAGAGATAGGTAGGTAGGTAGGTTGATAGATAGATACAGATAGGTAGGTAGGTAGATTGATAGATAGAGATAGGTAGGTAGGTAGATTGATAGTTACACATAGGTAGGTAAGTAGGTAGGTAGATAGATAGAGATAGGTTGGTAGGTAGATAGATACAGATAGGTAGGTAGGTAGGTAGATATATAGATACAGATATGTAGGTAGGTAGATAGATAGATACAGATAGGTAGGTAGGTAGATAGATACAGATATGTAGGTAGGTAGATAGATAGATAGAGATAGGTAGGTAGGTAGATTGATAGATACAGATAGGTGGGTAGGTAGATAGATAGATACAGATATGTAGGTAGTTAGATAGATAGATACAGATAGGTAGGTAGGTAGATAGATAGATAGAGATAGGTAGGTGGGTAGATAGATAGATAGAGATAGGTAGGTAAATAGATTGATAGATATAGGTAGGTAGGTAGATAGATAGATAGAGATAGGTAGGTAGGTAGGTAGATAGATACAGACAGGTAGGTAGATAGATTGATAGAGATAGGTAGGTAGGTAGGTAGATAGATACAGATAGGTAGGTAGGTAGATTGATAGATAGAGATAGGTAGGTAGGTAGATTGATAGTTACACATAGGTAGGTAAGTAGGTAGGTAGATAGATAGAGATAGGTTGGTAGGTAGATTGATAGAGATAGGTAGGTAGGTAGATAGATAGATACAGATAGGTAGGTAGGTAGATTGATAGATAGAGATAGGTAGGTATGTAGGTAGATAGATAGAGATAGGTAGGTAGGTAGATTGATAGATAGAGATAGGTAGATAGGTAGATAGATAGATACAGATATGTAGGTAGGTAGATTGATAGATACAGATAGGTAGGTTGGTAGATAGATAGATACAGATAGGAAGGTAGGTAGATATATAGATACAGATATGTAGGTAGGTAGGTAGGTAGATAGATAGATATAGGTAGGTAGGTAGGTAGATTGATAGATAGAGATAGGTAGGTAGGTAGATAGATAGATACAGATAGGTAGGTAGGTAGATTGATAGATACAGATAGGTAGGTTGGTAGATAGATAGATACAGATAGGTAGGTAGGTAGATTGATAGATAGAGATAGGTAGGTAGGTAGATATATAGATACCGATATGTAGGTAGGTAGGTAGGTAGATAGATAGAGATAGGTAGGTAGGTAGATTGATAGAGATAGGTAGGTAGGTAGATAGATAGATAGAGATAGGTAGGTAGGTAGATTGATAGATACAGATAGGTAGGTAGGTAGATAGATAGATACAGATAGGTAGGTAGGTAGATTGATAGATAGAGATAGGTAGGTAGGTAGATAGATAGATGGAGATAGGTAGGTAGGTAGATAGATAGATACAGATAGGTAGGTAGGTAGATTGATAGATACAGATATGTAGTTAGGTAGATAGATAGATAGAGATACGTAGGTAGGTAGGTAGATAGATACAGATAGGTAGGTAGATAGATAAATACAGATAGGTGGGTAGGTAGATAGATAGATAGAGATAGGTAGGTAGGTAGATTGATAGATAGAGATAGGTAGATAGGTATATAGATAGATACAGATAGGTAGGTAGATATATAGATACAGATATCTAGGTAGGTAGGTAGATAGATAGAGATAGGTAGGTAGGTAGATTGATAGATACAGATAGGTAGGTAGGTAGATAGATAGATAGAGATAGGTAGGTAGGTAGGTAGATAGATACAGATAGGTAGGTAGGTAGATAGATACAGATAGGTAGGTAGATTGATAGATAGAGATAGGTAGGTAGGTAGGTAGATAGATAGAGATAGGTAGGTAGGTAGATTGATAGAGATAGGTAAGTAGGTAGGTAGATAGATAGATAGAGATAGGTAGGTAGGTAGATTGATAGATACAGATAGGTGGGTAGGTAGATAGATAGATACAGATATGTAGGTAGTTAGATAGATAGATACAGATAGGTAGGTAGGTAGATAGATAGATAGAGATAGGTAGGTGGGTAGATAGATAGATAGAGATAGGTAGGTAAATAGATTGATAGATAGAGATAGGTAGGTAGGTAGATAGATAGATAGAGATAGGTAGGTAGGTAGGTAGATAGATACAGACAGGTAGGTAGATAGATTGATAGAGATAGGTAGGTAGGTAGGTAGATAGATAGATACAGATAGGTAGGTAGGTAGATTGATAGATAGAGATAGGTAGGTAGGTAGATTGATAGTTACACATAGGTAGGTAAGTAGGTAGGTAGATAGATAGAGATAGGTTGGTAGGTAGATTGATAGAGATAGGTAGGTAGGTAGATAGATAGATACAGATAGGTAGGTAGGTAGATTGATAGATAGAGATAGGTAGGTAGGTAGGTAGGTAGATAGATAGAGATAGGTAGGTAGGTAGATTGATAGATAGAGATAGGTAGATAGATAGATACAGATATGTAGGTAGGTAGATTGATAGATACAGATAGGTAGGTTGGTAGATAGATAGATACAGATAGGTAGGTAGGTAGATTGATAGAGATAGGAAGGTAGGTAGATATATAGATACAGATATGTAGGTAGGTAGGTAGGTAGATAGATAGATATAGGTAGGTAGGTAGGTAGATTGATAGATAGAGATAGGTAGGTAGGTAGATAGATAGATACAGATAGGTAGGTAGGTAGATTGATAGATACAGATAGGTAGGTAGGTAGATAGATAGATAGAGATACGTAGGTAGGTAGGTAGATAGATACAGATAGGTAGGTAGATAGATAAATACAGATAGGTGGGTAGGTAGATAGATAGATAGAGATAGGTAGGTAGGTAGATTGATAGAGATAGGTAGGTAGGTAGATAGATAGATAGAGATAGGTAGGTAGATTGATAGATACAGATAGGTAGGTAGGTAGATTGATAGATAGAGATAGGTAGGTAGGTAGGTAGATAAATACAGATAGGTAGGTAGATTGATAGATAGAGATAGGTAGGTAGGTAGATAGATAGATAGAGATAGGTAGGTAGGTAGATTGATAGATAGAGATAGGTAGATAGGTAGATAGATAGATAGAGATAGGTAGGTAGGTAGATAGATAGATAGAGATAGGTAGGTAGGTAGATAGATAGATAGAGATAGGTAGGTAGGTAGATTGATAGATACAGATAGGTAGGTAGGTAGATAGATAGATAGAGATAGATAGGTAGGTAGATAGATAGAAAGAGATAGGTAGGTAGGTAGATAGATAGATAGAGATAGGTAGGTAGGTAGATTGATAGATACAGATAGTTAGGTAGCTAGATAGATAGATACAGATAGGTAGGTAGGTAGATATATAGATACAGATATGTAGGTAGGTAGATAGATAGATACAGATAGGTAGGTAGGTAGGTAGATAGATACAGATAGGTAGGTAGGTAGATAGATAGATAGAGATAGGTAGGTAGGTAGGTAGATTGATAGAGATAGGTAGGTAGGTAGATAGATAGATAGAGATAGGTAGGTAGATTGATAGATACAGATAGGTAGGTAGGTAGATTGATAGATAGAGATAGGTAGGTAGGTAGGTAGATAAATATAGATAGGTAGGTAGATTGATAGATAGAGATAGGTAGGTAGATAGATAGATAGAGATAGGTAGGTAGGTAGATAGATAGATAGAGATAGGTAGGTAGGTAGATAGATAGATAGAGATAGGTAGGTAGGTAGATTGATAGATAGAGATAGGTAGATAGGTAGATAGATAGATACAGATAGGTAGGTAGGTAGGTAGATAGATAGAGATAGGTAGGTAGGTAGATAGATAGATAGATAGATAGAGATAGGTAGGTAGGTAGATAGATAGATAGAGATAGGTAGGTAGGTAGATTGATAGATACAGATAGGTAGGTAGGTAGATAGATAGAGATAGGTAGGTAGGTAGATAGATAGAAAGAGATAGGTAGGTAGATAGATAGATAGAGATAGGTAGGTAGGTAGATTGATAGATACAGATAGGTAGGTAGGTAGATAGATAGAGATAGGTAGGTAGGTAGGTAGATAGAAAGAGATAGGTAGGTAGGTAGATAGATAGATAGAGATAGGTAGGTAGGTAGATTGATAGATACAGATAGGTAGGTAGATAGATAGATACAGATAGGTAGGTAGGTAGATATATAGATACAGATATGTAGGTAGGTAGATAGATAGATACAGATAGGTAGGTAGGTAGGTAGATAGATACAGATAGGTAGGTAGGTAGATAGATAGAGATAGGTAGGTAGGTAGATAGATAGATACAGATAGGTAGGTAGGTAGATAGATAGATACAGATAGGTAGGTAGGTAGATAGATAGATAGAGATAGGTAGGTAGGTAGATAGATACAGATATGTAGGTAGTTAGGTAGATAGATAGGGATAGGTAGGTAGGTAGATTGATAGAGAGAGGTAGGTAGGTAGATAGATAGATAGAGATAGGTAGGTATGTAGATAGATAGATACAGATAGGTAGGTAGATAGATAGATAGATAGAGATAGGTAGGTAGGTAGATAGATAGATACAGATAGGTAGGTAGGTAGATAGATAGATACAGATAGGTAGGTAGGTAGATAGATAGATAGAGATAGGTAGGTAGGTAGATTGATAGATAGAGATAGGTAGGTAGGTAGGTAGATAGATAGGGATAGGTAGGTAGGTAGATTGATAGAGATAGGTAGGTAGGTAGATTGATAGATACAGATAGGTAGGTAGGTAGATTGATAGATAGAGATAGGTAGGTAGGTAGATAGATAGAGATCGGTAGGTAGGTAGGTAGATAAATACAGATAGGTAGGTAGATTGATAGATAGAGATAGGTAGGTAGGTAGATAGATAGAGATAGGTAGGTAGGTAGATTGATAGATAGAGATAGGTAGATAGGTAGATAGATAGATACAGATAGGTAGGTAGGTAGGTAGATAGATAGATAGAGATAGGTAGGTAGGTAGATAGATAGATAGAGATAGGTAGGTAGGTAGATTGATAGATACAGATAGGTAGGTAGGTAGATAGATAGAAAGAGATAGGTAGGTAGGTAGATAGATAGATAGAGATAGGTAGGTAGGTAGATTGATAGATACAGGTAGGTAGGTAGATAGATAGATACAGATAGGTAGGTAGGTAGATATATAGATACAGATATGTAGGTAGGTAGATAGATAGATACAGATAGGTAGGTAGGTAGGTAGATAGATACAGATAGGTAGGTAGGTAGATAGATAGAGATAGGTAGGTAGGTAGATAGATAGATACAGATAGGTAGGTAGGTAGATAGATAGATACAGATAGGTAGGTAGGTAGATAGATAGATAGAGATAGGTAGGTAGGTAGATAGATACAGATATGTAGGTAGGTAGGTAGATAGATAGGGATAGGTAGGTAGGTAGATTGATAGAGAGAGGTAGGTAGGTAGATAGATAGATAGAGATAGGTAGGTAGGTAGATAGATAGATAGAGATAGGTAGGTAGGTAGATAGATAGATAGATAGAGATAGGTAGGTAGGTAGATTGATAGATACAGATAGGTAGGTAGGTAGATAGATAGATAGAGATAGGTAGGTAGGTAGATAGATAGATAGAGATAGGTAGGTAGGTAGATAGATAGATACAGATAGGTAGGTAGGTAGGTAGATAGATACAGATATGTAGGTAGGTAGAAAGATTGATAGAGATAGGTAGGTAGGTAGATAGATAGAGATAGGTAGGTAGGTAGATTGATACAGATAGGTAGGTAGGTACATAGATAGATAGAGATAGGTAGGTAGGTAGATAGATAGATACAGATAGGTAGGTAGGTAGATAGATAAATAGAGATAGGTAGGTAGGTAGATTGATAGATAGAGATAGGTAGGTAGGTAGATAGATAGATAAAGATAGGTAGGTAGGTAGATTAATAGATAGAGATAGGTAGGTAGGTAGATAGATAGATAGAGATAGGTAGGTAGGTAGATAGATAGATAGAGATAGGTAGATAGGTAGATAGATAGATACAGATAGGTAGGTAGGTAGATAGATAGAGATAGGTGGGTAGGTAGATAGATAGATACAGATAGGTAGGTAGGTAGATAGATAGATAGAGATAGGTAGGTAGGTAGATAGATAGATAGAGATAGGTAGGTAGGTAGATTGATAGAGATAGGTAGGTAGGTAGGTAGATAGATAGAGATAGGTAGGTAGGTAGATTGATAGATACAGATAGGTAGGTAGGTAGATTGATAGATAGAGATAGGTAGGTAGGTAGATAGATAGATAGAGATATGTAGGTAGGTAGATAGATAGATAGAGATAGGTAGGTAGGTAGATTGATAGATACAGATAGGTAGGTAGGTAGATAGATAGATAGAGATAGGTAGGTAGGTAGATAGATAGAAAGAGATAGGTAGGTAGGTAGGTAGATAGATAGAGATAGGTAGGTAGGTAGATTGATAGATACAGATAGTTAGGTAGGTAGATAGATAGATACAGATAGGTAGGTAGGTAGATATATAGATACAGATATGTAGGTAGGTAGATAGATAGATACAGATAGGTAGGTAGGTAGGTAGATAGATAGAGATAGGTAGGTAGGTAGATAGATAGAGATAGGTAGGTAGGTAGATTGATAGAGATAGGTAGGTAGGTAGATAGATAGATAGAGATAGGTAGGTAGGTAGATAGATAGATACAGATAGGTAGGTAGGTAGATAGATAGATACAGATAGGTAGGTAGGTAGATAGATAGATAGAGATAGGTAGGTAGGTAGATTGATAGATACAGATAGGTAGGTAGGTAGATAGATAGATAGAGATAGGTAGGTAGGTAGATAGATTGATAGAGATAGGTAGGTAGGTAGATAGATAGATAGAGATAGGTAGGTAGGTAGATAGATAGATAGAGATAGGTAGGTAGGTAGATAGATAGAGATAGGTAGGTAGGTAGATTGATAGAGATAGGTAGGTAGGTAGGTAAATAGATAGAGATAGGTAGGTAGGTAGATTGATAGATACAGATAGGTAGGTAGGTAGATAGATAGATACAGATAGGTAGGTAGGTAGATAGATAGAGATAGGTAGGTAGGTAGATTGATAGATACAGATAGGTAGGTAGGTAGATTGATAGATAGAGATAGGTAGGTAGGTAGATAGATAGATAGAGATAGGTAGGTAGGTAGATTGATAGATAGAGATAGGTAGGTAGGTAGATAGATAGATACAGATAGGTAGGTAGGTAGATTAATAGATAGAGATAGGTAGGTAGGTAGATAGATAGATAGAGATAGGTAGGTAGGTAGATAGATATATAGAGATAGGTAGATAGGTAGATAGATACAGATAGGTAGGTAGGTAGATAGATAGATAGAGATAGGTGGGTAGGTAGATAGATAGATACAGATAGGTAGGTAGGTAGATAGATATATAGAGATAGGTAGATAGGTAGATAGATAGATACAGATTGGTAGGTAGGTAGATAGATAGATAGAGATAGGTGGGTAGGTAGATAGATAGATACAGATAGGTAGGTAGGTAGATAGATAGATAGAGATAGGTAGGTAGGTAGATAGATAGATAGAGATAGGTAGGTAGATAGATTGATAGAGATAGGTAGGTAGGTAGATAGATACAGATATGTAGGTAGGTAGGTAGATAGATAGGGATAGGTAGGTAGGTAGATTGATAGAGAGAGGTAGGTAGGTAGATAGATAGATAGATAGAGATAGGTAGGTAGGTAGATAGATAGATAGAGATAGGTAGGTAGGTAGATAGATAGATAGAGATAGGTAGGTAGGTAGATAGATTGATAGAGATAGGTAGGTAGGTAGATAGATAGATAGAGATATGTAGGTAGGTAGATAGATAGATAGAGATAGGTAGGTAGGTAGGTAGATAGATAGAGATAGGTAGGTAGGTAGATTGATAGAGATAGGTAGGTAGGTAGGTAGATAGATAGAGATAGGTAGGTAGGTAGATTGATAGATACAGATAGGTAGGTAGGTAGATTGATAGATACAGATAGGTAGGTAGGTAGATTGATAGATTGAGATAGGTAGGTAGGTAGATAGATAGATAGAGATAGGTAGGTAGGTAGATTGATAGATAGAGATAGGTAGGTAGGTAGATAGATAGATACAGATAGGTAGGTAGATTAATAGATAGAGATAGGTAGGTAGGTAGATAGATAGATAGAGATAGGTAGGTAGGTAGATAGATATATAGAGATAGGTAGATAGGTAGATAGATAGATACAGATAGGTAGGTAGGTAGATAGATAGAGATAGGTGGGTAGGTAGATAGATAGATACAGATAGGTAGGTAGGTAGATAGATAGATAGAGATAGATAGGTAGGTAGATAGATAGATAGAGATAGGTAGGTAGGTAGATTGATAGAGATAGGTAGGTAGGTAGGTAGATTGATAGATACAGATAGGTAGGTAGGTAGATTGATAGATAGAGATAGGTAGGTAGGTAGATAGATAGATAGAGATAGGTAGGTAGGTAGATTGATAGATACAGATAGATAGGTAGGTAGATAGATAGATAGAGATAGGTAGGTAGGTAGATAGATAGATAGAGATAGGTAGGTAGGTAGATAGATAGATACAGATAGGTAGGTAGGTAGATAGATAGATACAGATAGGTAGGTAGGTAGATTGATAGATAGAGATAGGTAGGTAGGTAGATAGATAGATAGAGATAGGTAGGTAGATAGATTGATAGATAGAGATAGGTAGGTAGGTAGATAGATAGATACAGATAGGTAGGTAGGTAGATTAATAGATAGAGATATGTAGGTAGGTAGATAGATAGATAGAGATAGGTAGGTAGGTAGATTGATAGATACAGATATGTAGTTAGGTAGATAGATAGATAGAGATACGTAGGTAGGTAGATAGATAGATACAGATAGGTAGGTAGGTAGATAGATAGATAGAGATAGGTAGGTAGGTAGATTGATAGATACAGATAGGTAGGTAGGTAGATAGATAGATAGAGATAGGTAGGTAGGTAGATAGATTGATAGAGATAGGTAGGTAGGTAGATAGATAGATAGAGATAGGTAGGTAGGTAGATAGATAGATAGAGATAGGTAGGTAGGTAGATAGATAGAGATAGGTAGGTAGGTAGATTGATAGAGATAGGTAGGTAGGTAGGTAAATAGATAGAGATAGGTAGGTAGGTAGATTGATAGATACAGATAGGTAGGTAGGTAGATAGATAGATACAGATAGGTAGGTAGGTAGATAGATAGAGATAGGTAGGTAGGTAGATTGATAGATACAGATAGGTAGGTAGGTAGATTGATAGATAGAGATAGGTAGGTAGGTAGATAGATAGATAGAGATAGGTAGGTAGGTAGATTGATAGATAGAGATAGGTAGGTAGGTAGATAGATAGATACAGATAGGTAGGTAGGTAGATTAATAGATAGAGATAGGTAGGTAGGTAGATAGATAGATAGAGATAGGTAGGTAGGTAGATAGATATATAGAGATAGGTAGATAGGTAGATAGATACAGATAGGTAGGTAGGTAGATAGATAGATAGAGATAGGTGGGTAGGTAGATAGATAGATACAGATAGGTAGGTAGGTAGATAGATAGATAGAGATAGGTAGGTAGGTAGATAGATAGATAGAGATAGGTAGGTAGATAGATTGATAAAGATAGGTAGGTAGGTAGATAGATAGATAGAGATAGGTAGGTAGGTAGATTGATAGATACAGATAGATAGGTAGGTAGATAGATAGATAGAGATAGGTAGGTAGGTAGATAGATAGATAGATAGAGATAGATAGGTAGGTAGATAGATAGAGATAGGTAGGTAGGTAGATAGATAGAAAGAGATAGGTAGGTAGGTAGATAGATAGATAGAGATAGGTAGGTAGGTAGATTGATAGATACAGATAGGTAGGTAGATAGATAGATACAGATAGGTAGGTAGGTAGATATATAGATACAGATATGTAGGTAGGTAGATAGATAGATACAGATAGGTAGGTAGGTAGATAGATAGATACAGATAGGTAGGTAGGTAGATAGATAGATACAGATAGGTAGGTAGGTAGATAGATAGATAGAGATAGGTAGGTAGGTAGATAGATACAGATATGTAGGTAGGTAGGTAGATAGATAGGGATAGGTAGGTACGTAGATTGATAGAGAGAGGTAGGTAGGTAGATAGATAGAGATAGGTAGGTAGGTAGATAGATAGATAGAGATAGGTAGGTAGGTAGATAGATAGAGATAGGTAGGTAGGTAGATTGATAGATACAGATAGGTAGGTAGGTAGATAGATAGATAGAGATAGGTAGGTAGGTAGATAGATAGATAGAGATAGGTAGGTAGGTAGGTAGATAGATAGATACAGATAGGTAGGTAGGTAGGTAGATAGATACAGATATGTAGGTAGGTAGAAAGATTGATAGAGATAGGTAGGTAGGTAGATAGATAGAGATAGGTAGGTAGGTAGATTGATACAGATAGGTAGGTAGGTACATAGATAGACAGAGATAGGTAGGTAGGTAGATAGATAGATAGAGATAGGTAGGTAGGTAGATTGATAGATACAGATAGGTAGGTAGGTAGATTGATAGATAGAGATAGGTAGGTAGGTAGATAGATAAATACAGATAGGTAGGTAGGTAGATAGATAGATACAGATAGGTAGGTAGGTAGATAGATACAGATAGGTAGGTAGGTAGATAGATAGATACAGATAGGTAGGTAGGTAGATTGATAGAGATAGGTAGGTAGGTAGGTAGATAGATAGAGATAGGTAGGTAGGTAGATAGATAGATAGAGATAGGTAGGTAGATAGTTTGATAGAGATAGGTAGGTAGGTAGATTGATAGATACAGATAGGTAGGTAGGTAGATTGATAGATAGAGATAGGTAGGTAGGTAGATTGATAGATAGAGATAGGTAGGTAGGTAGATTGATAGATAGAGATAGGTAGGTAGGTAGATAGATAGATAGAGATAGGTAGGTAGGTAGATAGATAGATACAGATAGGTAGGTAGGTAGATAGATAGATACAGATAGGTAGGTAGGTAGATTGATAGATAGAGATAGGTAGGTAGGTAGATAGATAGATAGAGATAGGTAGGTAGATAGATTGATAGATAGAGATAGGTAGGTAGGTAGATAGATAGATACAGATAGGTAGGTAGGTAGATTAATAGATAGAGATATATAGGTAGGTAGATAGATAGATAGAGATAGGTAGGTAGGTAGATATATATATAGAGATAGGTAGATAGGTAGATAGATAGGTAGGTAGGTAGATTGATAGATACAGATAGGTAGGTAGGTAGATTGATAGATAGAGATAGGTAGGTAGGTAGATAGATAGATAGATAGAGATAGGTAGGTAGGTAGATTGATAGATAGAGATAGGTAGGTAGGTAGATAGATAGATACAGATAGGTAGGTAGGTAGATTAATAGATAGAGATAGGTAGGTAGGTAGATAGATAGATAGAGATAGGTAGGTAGGTAGATAGATATATAGAGATAGGTAGATAGGTAGATAGATAGATACAGATTGGTAGGTAGGTAGATAGATAGATAGAGATAGGTGGGTAGGTAGATAGATAGATACAGATAGGTAGGTAGGTAGATAGATAGATAGAGATAGGTAGGTAGGTAGATAGATAGATAGAGATAGGTAGGTAGATAGATTGATAGAGATAGGTAGGTAGGTAGATAGATACAGATATGTAGGTAGGTAGGTAGATAGATAGGGATAGGTAGGTAGGTAGATTGATAGAGAGAGGTAGGTAGGTAGATAGATAGATAGATAGAGATAGGTAGGTAGGTAGATAGATAGATAGAGATAGGTAGGTAGGTAGATAGATAGATAGAGATAGGTAGGTAGGTAGATAGATTGATAGAGATAGGTAGGTAGGTAGATAGATAGATAGAGATATGTAGGTAGGTAGATAGATAGATAGAGATAGGTAGGTAGGTAGGTAGATAGATAGAGATAGGTAGGTAGGTAGATTGATAGAGATAGGTAGGTAGGTAGGTAGATAGATAGAGATAGGTAGGTAGGTAGATTGATAGATACAGATAGGTAGGTAGGTAGATTGATAGATACAGATAGGTAGGTAGGTAGATTGATAGATTGAGATAGGTAGGTAGGTAGATAGATAGATAGAGATAGGTAGGTAGGTAGATTGATAGATAGAGATAGGTAGGTAGGTAGATAGATAGATACAGATAGGTAGGTAGATTAATAGATAGAGATAGGTAGGTAGGTAGATAGATAGATAGAGATAGGTAGGTAGGTAGATAGATATATAGAGATAGGTAGATAGGTAGATAGATAGATACAGATAGGTAGGTAGGTAGATAGATAGAGATAGGTGGGTAGGTAGATAGATAGATACAGATAGGTAGGTAGGTAGATAGATAGATAGAGATAGATAGGTAGGTAGATAGATAGATAGAGATAGGTAGGTAGGTAGATTGATAGAGATAGGTAGGTAGGTAGGTAGATTGATAGATACAGATAGGTAGGTAGGTAGATTGATAGATAGAGATAGGTAGGTAGGTAGATAGATAGATAGAGATAGGTAGGTAGGTAGATTGATAGATACAGATAGATAGGTAGGTAGATAGATAGATAGAGATAGGTAGGTAGGTAGATAGATAGATAGAGATAGGTAGGTAGGTAGATAGATAGATACAGATAGGTAGGTAGGTAGATAGATAGATACAGATAGGTAGGTAGGTAGATTGATAGATAGAGATAGGTAGGTAGGTAGATAGATAGATAGAGATAGGTAGGTAGATAGATTGATAGATAGAGATAGGTAGGTAGGTAGATAGATAGATACAGATAGGTAGGTAGGTAGATTAATAGATAGAGATATGTAGGTAGGTAGATAGATAGATAGAGATAGGTAGGTAGGTAGATTGATAGATACAGATATGTAGTTAGGTAGATAGATAGATAGAGATACGTAGGTAGGTAGGTAGATAGATACAGATAGGTAGGTAGATAGATAAATACAGATAGGTGGGTAGGTAGATAGATAGATAGAGATAGGTAGGTAGGTAGATTGATAGATAGAGATAGGTAGATAGGTATATAGATAGATACAGATAGGTAGGTAGATATATAGATACAGATATCTAGGTAGGTAGGTAGATAGATAGAGATAGGTAGGTAGGTAGATTGATAGATACAGATAGGTAGGTAGGTAGATAGATAGATAGAGATAGGTAGGTAGGTAGGTAGATAGATACAGATAGGTAGGTAGGTAGATAGATAGAGATAGGTAGGTAGGTAGATTGATAGAGATAGGTAAGTAGGTAGGTAGAGAGATAGATAGATAGATAGATAGAGATAGGTAGGTAGGTAGATAGATACAGATAGGTAGGTAGGTAGGTAGATATATAGATACAGATATGTAGGTAGGTAGATAGATAGATACAGATAGGTAGGTAGGTAGATAGATACAGATATGTAGGTAGGTAGGTAGATAGATAGAGATAGGTAGGTAGGTAGATTGATAGATACAGATAGGTGGGTAGGTAGATAGATAGATACAGATATGTAGGTAGTTAGATAGATAGATACAGATAGGTAGGTAGGTAGATAGATAGATAGATAGAGATAGGTAGGTGGGTAGATAGATAGATAGAGATAGGTAGGTAAATAGATTGATAGATAGAGATAGGTAGGTAGGTAGATAGATAGATACAGACAGGTAGGTAGATAGATTGATAGAGATAGGTAGGTAGGTAGGTAGATAGATACAGACAGGTAGGTAGATAGATTGATAGAGATAGGTAGGTAGGTAGGTAGATAGATAGATACAGATAGGTAGGTAGGTAGATTGATAGATAGAGATAGGTAGGTAGGTAGATTGATAGTTACACATAGGTAGGTAAGTAGGTAGGTAGATAGATAGAGATAGGTTGGTAGGGAGATAGATACAGATAGGTAGGTAGGTAGGTAGATATATAGATACAGATATGTAGGTAGGTAGATAGATAGATACAGATAGGTAGGTAGGTAGATAGATACAGATATGTAGGTAGGTAGATAGATAGATAGAGATAGGTAGGTAGGTAGATTGATAGATACAGATAGGTGGGTAGGTAGATAGATAGATACAGATATGTAGGTAGTTAGATAGATAGATACAGATAGGTTGGTAGGTAGATAGATAGATAGAGATAGGTAGGTGGGTAGATAGATAGATAGAGATAGGTAGGTAAATAGATTGATAGATAGAGATAGGTAGGTAGGTAGATAGATAGATAGAGATAGGTAGGTAGGTAGGTAGATAGATACAGACAGGTAGGTAGATAGATTGATAGAGATAGGTAGGTAGGTAGGTAGATAGATAGATACAGATAGGTAGGTAGGTAGATTGATAGATAGAGATAGGTAGGTAAGTAGATTGATAGTTACACATAGGTAGGTAAGTAGGTAGGTAGATAGATAGAGATAGGTTGGTAGGTAGATTGATAGAGATAGGTAGGTAGGTAGATAGATAGATACAGATAGGTAGGTAGGTAGATTGATAGATAGAGATAGGTAGGTATGTAGGTAGATAGATAGAGATAGGTAGGTAGGTAGATTGATAGATAGAGATAGGTAGATAGGTAGATAGATAGATACAGATATGTAGGTAGGTAGATTGATAGATACAGATAGGTAGGTTGGTAGATAGATAGATACAGATAGGAAGGTAGGTAGATATATAGATACAGATATGTAGGTAGGTAGGTAGGTAGATAGATAGATATAGGTAGGTAGGTAGGTAGATTGATAGATAGAGATAGGTAGGTAGGTAGATAGATAGATACAGATAGGTAGGTAGGTAGATTGATAGATACAGATAGGTAGGTAGGTAGATAGATAGATAGAGATACGTAGGTAGGTAGGTATTTAGATACAGATAGGTAGGTAGGTAGATAGATAGATACAGATAGGTAGGTAAGTAGATATATAGATACAGATAGGTAGGTAGGTAGATTGATAGATACAGATAGGTAGGTAGGTAGATAGATAGATACAGATAGGTGGGTAGGTAGATAGATAGATAGAGATAGGTAGGTAGGTAGATAGATAGAGATAGGTAGGTAGGTAGGTAGATTGATAGAGATAGGTAGGTAGGTAGATAGATAGATAGAGATAGGTAGGTAGGTAGATTGATAGATACAGATAGGTAGGTAGGTAGATAGATAGATAGAGATAGGTAGGTAGGTAGATAGATAGATAGAGATAGGTAGGTAGGTAGATAGATAGAGATAGGTAGGTAGGTAGGTAGATTGATAGAGATAGGTAGGTAGGTAGATAGATAGAGGTAGGTAGGTAGGTAGATTGATAGATACAGATAGGTAGGTAGGTAGATAGATACAGATAGGTAGGTAGGTAGATTGATAGATAGAGATAGGTAGGTAGGTAGATTGATATATACAGATAGGTAGGTAGGTAGATAGATAGATAGAGATACGTAGGTAGGTAGGTAGATAGATACAGATAGGTAGGTAGGTAGATAGATAGATAGAGATAGGTAGGTAGGTAGATTGATAGATAGAGATAGGTAGGTAGGTAGATAAATACAGATAGGTAGGTAGATTGATAGATAGAGATAGGTAGGTAGGTAGATAGATAGAGATAGGTAGGTAGGTAGATAGATAGATAGAGATAGGTAGGTAGGTAGATAGATAGATAGAGATAGGTAGGTAGGTAGATTGATAGATAGAGATAGGTAGATAGGTAGATAGATAGATACAGATAGGTAGGTAGGTAGGTAGATAGATAGAGATAGGTAGGTAGGTAGATAGATAGATAGATAGATAGAGATAGGTAGGTAGGTAGATAGATAGATAGAGATAGGTAGGTAGGTAGATTGATAGATACAGATAGGTAGGTAGGTAGATAGATAGAGATAGGTAGGTAGGTAGATAGATAGAAAGAGATAGGTAGGTAGATAGATAGATAGAGATAGGTAGGTAGGTAGATTGATAGATACAGATAGGTAGGTAGGTAGATAGATAGAGATAGGTAGGTAGGTAGGTAGATAGAAAGAGATAGGTAGGTAGGTAGATAGATAGATAGAGATAGGTAGGTAGGTAGATTGATAGATACAGATAGGTAGGTAGATAGATAGATACAGATAGGTAGGTAGGTAGATATATAGATACAGATATGTAGGTAGGTAGATAGATAGATACAGATAGGTAGGTAGGTAGGTAGATAGATACAGATAGGTAGGTAGGTAGATAGATAGAGATAGGTAGGTAGGTAGATAGATAGATAGAGATAGGTAGGTAGGTAGGTAGATAGATAGAGATAGGTAGGTAGGTAGATAGATAGATAGATAGAGATAGGTAGGTAGGTAGATAGATAGATAGAGATAGGTAGGTAGGTAGATTGATAGATACAGATAGGTAGGTAGGTAGATAGATAGAGATAGGTAGGTAGGTAGATAGATAGAAAGAGATAGGTAGGTAGATAGATAGATAGAGATAGGTAGGTAGGTAGATTGATAGATACAGATAGGTAGGTAGGTAGATAGATAGAGATAGGTAGGTAGGTAGGTAGATAGAAAGAGATAGGTAGGTAGGTAGATAGATAGATAGAGATAGGTAGGTAGGTAGATTGATAGATACAGATAGGTAGGTAGATAGATAGATACAGATAGGTAGGTAGGTAGATATATAGATACAGATATGTAGGTAGGTAGATAGATAGATACAGATAGGTAGGTAGGTAGGTAGATAGATACAGATAGGTAGGTAGGTAGATAGATAGAGATAGGTAGGTAGGTAGATAGATAGATAGAGATAGGTAGGTAGGTAGATAGATAGATAGAGATAGGTAGGTAGGTAGATTGATAGATACAGATAGGTAGGTAGGTAGATAGATAGAGATAGGTAGGTAGGTAGATAGATAGAAAGAGATAGGTAGGTAGATAGATAGATAAAGATAGGTAGGTAGGTAGATTGATAGATACAGATAGGTAGGTAGGTAGATAGATAGAGATAGGTAGGTAGGTAGATAGAAAGAGATAGGTAGGTAGGTAGATAGATAGATAGAGATAGGTAGGTAGGTAGATTGATAGATACAGATAGGTAGGTAGATAGATAGATACAGATAGGTAGGTAGGTAGATATATAGATACAGATATGTAGGTAGGTAGATAGATAGATACAGATAGGTAGGTAGGTAGGTAGATAGATACAGATAGGTAGGTAGGTAGATAGATAGATACAGATAGGTAGGTAGGTAGATAGATAGATACAGATAGGTAGGTAGGTAGATAGATAGATAGAGATAGGTAGGTAGGTAGATAGATACAGATATGTAGGTAGTTAGGTAGATAGATAGGGATAGGTAGGTAGGTAGATTGATAGAGAGAGGTAGGTAGGTAGATAGATAGATAGAGATAGGTAGGTAGGTAGATAGATAGATACAGATAGGTAGGTAGATAGATAGATAGATAGATAGAGATAGGTAGGTAGGTAGATAGATAGATACAGATAGGTAGGTAGGTAGATAGATAGATACAGATAGGTAGGTAGGTAGATAGATAGATAGAGATAGGTAGGTAGGTAGATTGATAGATAGAGATAGGTAGGTAGGTAGGTAGATAGATAGGGATAGGTAGGTAGGTAGATTGATAGAGATAGGTAGGTAGGTAGATTGATAGATACAGATAGGTAGGTAGGTAGATTGATAGATAGAGATAGGTAGGTAGGTAGATAGATAGAGATCGGTAGGTAGGTAGGTAGATAAATACAGATAGGTAGGTAGATTGATAGATAGAGATAGGTAGGTAGGTAGATAGATAGATAGAGATAGGTAGGTAGGTAGATTGATAGATAGAGATAGGTAGATAGGTAGATAGATAGATACAGATAAGTAGGTAGGTAGGTAGATAGATAGATAGAGATAGGTAGGTAGGTAGATAGATAGATAGAGATAGGTAGGTAGGTAGATTGATAGATACAGATAGGTAGGTAGGTAGATAGATAGAGATAGGTAGGTAGGTAGATAGATAGAAAGAGATAGGTAGGTAGGTAGATAGATAGATAGAGATAGGTAGGTAGGTAGATTGATAGATACAGATAGGTAGGTAGATAGATAGATACAGATAGGTAGGTAGGTAGATATATAGATACAGATATGTAGGTAGGTAGATAGATAGATACAGATAGGTAGGTAGGTAGGTAGATAGATACAGATATGTAGGTAGTTAGGTAGATAGATAGGGATAGGTAGGTAGGTAGATTGATAGAGAGAGGTAGGTAGGTAGATAGATAGATAGAGATAGGTAGGTAGGTAGATAGATAGATACAGATAGGTAGGTAGATAGATAGATAGATAGATAGAGATAGGTAGGTAGGTAGATAGATAGATACAGATGGGTAGGTAGGTAGATAGATAGATACAGATAGGTAGGTAGGTAGATAGATAGATAGAGATAGGTAGGTAGGTAGATTGATAGATAGAGATAGGTAGGTAGGTAGGTAGATAGATAGGGATAGGTAGGTAGGTAGATTGATAGAGATAGGTAGGTAGGTAGATTGATAGATACAGATAGGTAGGTAGGTAGATTGATAGATAGAGATAGGTAGGTAGGTAGATAGATAGAGATCGGTAGGTAGGTAGGTAGATAAATACAGATAGGTAGGTAGATTGATAGATAGAGATAGGTAGGTAGGTAGATAGATAGATAGAGATAGGTAGGTAGGTAGATTGATAGATAGAGATAGGTAGATAGGTAGATAGATAGATACAGATAAGTAGGTAGGTAGGTAGATAGATAGATAGAGATAGGTAGGTAGGTAGATAGATAGATAGAGATAGGTAGGTAGGTAGGTAGATTGATAGATACAGATAGGTAGGTAGGTAGATAGATAGAGATAGGTAGGTAGGTAGATAGATAGAAAGAGATAGGTAGGTAGGTAGATAGATAGATAGAGATAGGTAGGTAGGTAGATTGATAGATACAGATAGGTAGGTAGATAGATAGATACAGATAGGTAGGTAGGTAGATATATAGATACAGATATGTAGGTAGGTAGATAGATAGATACAGATAGGTAGGTAGGTAGGTAGATAGATACAGATAGGTAGGTAGGTAGATAGATAGAGATAGGTAGGTAGGTAGATAGATAGATACAGATAGGTAGGTAGGTAGATAGATAGATACAGATAGGTAGGTAGGTAGGTAGATAGATAGATAGAGATAGGTAGGTAGGTAGATAGATACAGATATGTAGGTAGGTAGGTAGATAGATAGGGATAGGTAGGTAGGTAGATTGATAGAGAGAGGTAGGTAGGTAGATAGATAGATAGAGATAGGTAGGTAGGTAGATAGATAGATAGAGATAGGTAGGTAGGTAGATAGATAGATAGAGATAGGTAGGTAGGTAGATAGATAGAGATAGGTAGGTAGGTAGATTGATAGATACAGATAGGTAGGTAGGTAGATAGATAGATACAGATAGGTAGGTAGGTAGATAGATAGATAGAGATAGGTAGGTAGGTAGATAGATAGATACAGATAGGTAGGTAGGTAGGTAGATAGATACAGATAGGTAGGTAGGTAGAAAGATTGATAGAGATAGGTAGGTAGGTAGATAGATAGAGATAGGTAGGTAGGTAGAAAGATTGATAGAGATAGGTAGGTACATAGATAGATAGAGATAGGTAGGTATGTAGATAGATAGATACAGATAGGTAGGTAGGTAGATAGATAAATAGAGATAGGTAGGTAGGTAGATTGATAGATACAGATAGGTAGGTAGGTAGATAGATAGATAAAGATAGGTAGGTAGGTAGATTAATAGAAAGAGATAGGTAGGTAGGTAGATAGATAGATAGAGATAGGTAGGTAGGTAGATAGATAGATAGAGATAGGTAGATAGGTAGATAGATAGATACAGATAGGTAGGTAGGTAGATAGATAGAGATAGGTGGGTAGGTAGATAGATAGATACAGATAGGTAGGTAGGTAGATAGATAGATAGAGATAGGTAGGTAGGTAGATAGATAGATAGAGATAGGTAGGTAGGTAGATTGATAGAGATAGGTAGGTAGGTAGGTAGATAGATAGAGATAGGTAGGTAGGTAGATTGATAGATACAGATAGGTAGGTAGGTAGATTGATAGATAGAGATAGGTAGGTAGGTAGATAGATAGATAGAGATATGTAGGTAGGTAGATAGATAGATAGAGATAGGTAGGTAGGTAGATTGATAGATACAGATAGGTAGGTAGGTAGATAGATAGATAGAGATAGGTAGGTAGGTAGATAGATAGAAAGAGATAGGTAGGTAGGTAGGTAGATAGATAGAGATAGGTAGGTAGGTAGATTGATAGATACAGATAGTTAGGTAGGTAGATAGATAGATACAGATAGGTAGGTAGGTAGATATATAGATACAGATATGTAGGTAGGTAGATAGATAGATACAGATAGGTAGGTAGGTAGGTAGATAGATAGAGATAGGTAGGTAGGTAGATAGATAGAGATAGGTAGGTAGGTAGATTGATAGAGATAGGTAGGTAGGTAGATAGATAGATAGATAGATAGAGATAGGTAGGTAGGTAGATAGATAGATACAGATAGGTAGGTAGGTAGATAGATAGATACAGATAGGTAGGTAGGTAGATAGATAGATAGAGATAGGTAGGTAGGTAGATTGATAGATACAGATAGGTAGGTAGGTAGATAGATAGATAGGTAGGTAGGTAGATAGATTGATAGAGATAGGTAGGTAGGTAGATAGATAGATAGAGATAGGTAGGTAGGTAGATAGATAGATAGAGATAGGTAGGTAGGTAGGTAGATAGATAGAGATAGGTAGGTAGGTAGATTGATAGATACAGGTAGGTAGGTAGGTAGATTAATAGATAGAGATAGGTAGGTAGGTAGATAGATAGATAGAGATAGGTAGGTAGGTAGATAGATATATAGAGATAGGTAGATAGGTAGATAGATACAGATAGGTAGGTAGGTAGATAGATAGATAGAGATAGGTGGGTAGGTAGATAGATAGATACAGATAGGTAGGTAGGTAGATAGATAGATAGAGATAGGTAGGTAGGTAGATAGATAGATAGAGATAGGTAGGTAGATAGATTGATAGAGATAGGTAGGTAGGTAGATAGATAGATAGAGATAGGTAGGTAGGTAGATTGATAGATACAGATAGATAGGTAGGTAGATAGATAGATAGAGATAGGTAGGTAGGTAGATAGATAGGTAGATAGATAGATAGATAGAGATAGATAGGTAGGTAGATTGATAGAGATAGGTAGGTAGGTAGGTAAATAGATAGAGATAGGTAGGTAGGTAGATTGATAGATACAGATAGGTAGGTAGGTAGATAGATAGATACAGATAGGTAGGTAGGTAGATAGATAGATAGAGATAGGTAGGTAGGTAGATTGATAGATACAGATAGGTAGGTAGGTAGATTGATAGATAGAGATAGGTAGGTAGGTAGATAGATAGATAGAGATAGGTAGGTAGGTAGATTGATAGATAGAGATAGGTAGGTAGGTAGATAGATAGATACAGATAGGTAGGTAGGTAGATTAATAGATAGAGATAGGTAGGTAGGTAGATAGATAGATAGAGATAGGTAGGTAGGTAGATAGATATATAGAGATAGGTAGATAGGTAGATAGATACAGATAGGTAGGTAGGTAGATAGATAGATAGAGATAGGTGGGTAGGTAGATAGATAGATACAGATAGGTAGGTAGGTAGATAGATAGATAGAGATAGGTAGGTAGGTAGATAGATTGATAGAGATAGGTAGGTAGGTAGATAGATAGATAGAGATAGGTAGGTAGGTAGATTGATAGATACAGATAGATAGGTAGGTAGATAGATAGATAGAGATAGGTAGGTAGGTAGATAGATAGATAGAGATAGATAGGTAGGTAGATAGATAGAGATAGGTAGGTAGGTAGATAGATAGAAAGAGATAGGTAGGTAGGTAGATAGATAGATAGAGATAGGTAGGTAGGTAGATTGATAGATACAGATAGGTAGGTAGATAGATAGATACAGATAGGTAGGTAGGTAGATATATAGATACAGATATGTAGGTAGGTAGATAGATAGATACAGATAGGTAGGTAGGTAGGTAGATAGATACAGATAGGTAGGTAGGTAGTTAGATAGAGATAGGTAGGTAGGTAGATAGATAGATACAGATAGGTAGGTAGGTAGATAGATAGATACAGATAGGTAGGTAGGTAGATAGATAGATAGAGATAGGTAGGTAGGTAGATAGATACAGATATGTAGGTAGGTAGGTAGATAGATAATGATAGGTAGGTACGTAGATTGATAGAGAGAGGTAGGTAGGTAGATAGATAGAGATAGGTAGGTAGGTAGATAGATAGATAGAGATAGGTAGGTAGGTAGATAGATAGATAGAGATAGGTAGGTAGGTAGATAGATAGATAGAGATAGGTAGGTAGGTAGATTGATAGATACAGATAGGTAGGTAGGTAGATAGATAGATAGAGATAGGTAGGTAGGTAGATAGATAGATAGAGATAGGTAGGTAGGTAGATAGATAGATAGAGATAGGTAGGTAGGTAGGTAGATAGATAGATACAGATAGGTAGGTAGGTAGGTAGATAGATACAGATATGTAGGTAGGTAGAAAGATTGATAGAGATAGGTAGGTAGGTAGATAGATAGAGATAGGTAGGTAGGTAGATTGATACAGATAGGTAGGTAGGTACATAGATAGATAGAGATAGGTAGGTAGGTAGATAGATAGATAGAGATAGGTAGGTAGGTAGATTGATAGATACAGATAGGTAGGTAGGTAGATAGATAGATAGAGATAGGTAGGTAGGTAGATAGATAGGTAGATAGATAGATAGATAGAGATAGATAGGTAGGTAGATTGATAGAGATAGGTAGGTAGGTAGGTAAATAGATAGAGATAGGTAGGTAGGTAGATTGATAGATACAGATAGGTAGGTAGGTAGATAGATAGATACAGATAGGTAGGTAGGTAGATAGATAGATAGAGATAGGTAGGTAGGTAGATTGATAGATACAGATAGGTAGGTAGGTAGATTGATAGATAGAGATAGGTAGGTAGGTAGATAGATAGATAGAGATAGGTAGGTAGGTAGATTGATAGATAGAGATAGGTAGGTAGGTAGATAGATAGATACAGATAGGTAGGTAGGTAGATTAATAGATAGAGATAGGTAGGTAGGTAGATAGATAGATAGAGATAGGTAGGTAGGTAGATAGATATATAGAGATAGGTAGATAGGTAGATAGATACAGATAGGTAGGTAGGTAGATAGATAGATAGAGATAGGTGGGTAGGTAGATAGATAGATACAGATAGGTAGGTAGGTAGATAGATAGATAGAGATAGGTAGGTAGGTAGATAGATTGATAGAGATAGGTAGGTAGGTAGATAGATAGATAGAGATAGGTAGGTAGGTAGATTGATAGATACAGATAGATAGGTAGGTAGATAGATAGATAGAGATAGGTAGGTAGGTAGATAGATAGATAGAGATAGATAGGTAGGTAGATAGATAGAGATAAGTAGGTAGGTAGATAGATAGAAAGAGATAGGTAGGTAGGTAGATAGATAGATAGAGATAGGTAGGTAGGTAGATTGATAGATACAGATAGGTAGGTAGATAGATAGATACAGATAGGTAGGTAGGTAGATATATAGATACAGATATGTAGGTAGGTAGATAGATAGATACAGATAGGTAGGTAGGTAGGTAGATAGATACAGATAGGTAGGTAGGTAGTTAGATAGAGATAGGTAGGTAGGTAGATAGATAGATACAGATAGGTAGGTAGGTAGATAGATAGATACAGATAGGTAGGTAGGTAGATAGATAGATAGAGATAGGTAGGTAGGTAGATAGATACAGATATGTAGGTAGGTAGGTAGATAGATAATGATAGGTAGGTACGTAGATTGATAGAGAGAGGTAGGTAGGTAGATAGATAGAGATAGGTAGGTAGGTAGATAGATAGATAGAGATAGGTAGGTAGGTAGATAGATAGATAGAGATAGGTAGGTAGGTAGATAGATAGATAGAGATAGGTAGGTAGGTAGATTGATAGATACAGATAGGTAGGTAGGTAGATAGATAGATAGAGATAGGTAGGTAGGTAGATAGATAGATAGAGATAGGTAGGTAGGTAGGTAGATAGATAGATACAGATAGGTAGGTAGGTAGGTAGATAGATACAGATATGTAGGTAGGTAGAAAGATTGATAGAGATAGGTAGGTAGGTAGATAGATAGAGATAGGTAGGTAGGTAGATTGATACAGATAGGTAGGTAGGTACATAGATAGATAGAGATAGGTAGGTAGGTAGATAGATAGATAGAGATAGGTAGGTAGGTAGATTGATAGATACAGATAGGTAGGTAGGTAGATTGATAGATAGAGATAGGTAGGTAGGTAGATAGATAGATACAGATAGGTAGGTAGGTAGATAGATAGATACAGATAGGTAGGTAGGTAGATAGATAGATACAGATAGGTAGGTAGGTAGGTAGATAGATACAGATAGGTAGGTAGGTAGATAGATAGATACAGATAGTTAGGTAGGTAGATTGATAGAGATAGGTAGGTAGGTAGGTAGATAGATAGAGATAGGTAGGTAGGTAGATAGATAGATAGATAGAGATAGGTAGGTAGATAGTTTGATAGAGATAGGTAGGTAGGTAGATTGATAGATACAGATAGGTAGGTAGATTGATAGATAGAGATAGGTAGGTAGATAGATAGATAGAGATAGGTAGGTAGGTAGATTGATAGATAGAGATAGGTAGGTAGGTAGATTGATAGATAGAGATAGGTAGGTAGGTAGATAGATAGATAGAGATAGGTAGGTAGGTAGATAGATAGATACAGATAGGTAGGTAGGTAGATAGATAGATACAGATAGGTAGGTAGGTAGATTGATAGATAGAGATAGGTAGGTAGGTAGATACATAGATAGAGATAGGTAGGTAGATAGATTGATAGATAGAGATAGGTAGGTAGGTAGATTAATAGATAGAGATATATAGGTAGGTAGATAGATAGATAGAGATAGGTAGGTAGGTAGATAGATATATAGAGATAGGTAGATAGGTAGATAGATAGGTAGGTAGGTAGATTGATAGATACAGATAGGTAGGTAGGTAGATTGATAGATAGAGATAGGTAGGTAGGTAGATAGATAGATAGAGATAGGTAGGTAGGTAGATTGATAGATACAGATAGGTAGGTAGGTAGATAGATAGATAGAGATAGGTAGGTAGGTAGATAGATAGATAGAGATAGGTAGGTAGGTAGGTAGATAGATAGATACAGATAGGTAGGTAGGTAGGTAGATAGATACAGATATGTAGGTAGGTAGAAAGATTGATAGAGATAGGTAGGTAGGTAGATAGATAGAGATAGGTAGGTAGGTAGATTGATACAGATAGGTAGGTAGGTACATAGATAGATAGAGATAGGTAGGTAGGTAGATAGATAGATAGAGATAGGTAGGTAGGTAGATTGATAGATACAGATAGGTAGGTAGGTAGATTGATAGATAGAGATAGGTAGGTAGGTAGATAGATAGATACAGATAGGTAGGTAGGTAGATAGATAGATACAGATAGGTAGGTAGGTAGATAGATAGATACAGATAGGTAGGTAGGTAGGTAGATAGATACAGATAGGTTGGTAGGTAGATAGATAGATACAGATAGTTAGGTAGGTAGATTGATAGAGATAGGTAGGTAGGTAGGTAGATAGATAGAGATAGGTAGGTAGGTAGATAGATAGATAGATAGAGATAGGTAGGTAGATAGTTTGATAGAGATAGGTAGGTAGGTAGATTGATAGATACAGATAGGTAGGTAGATTGATAGATAGAGATAGGTAGGTAGGTAGATAGATAGATAGAGATAGGTAGGTAGGTAGATTGATAGATAGAGCTAGGTAGGTAGGTAGATTGATAGATAGAGATAGGTAGGTAGGTAGATAGATAGATAGAGATAGGTAGGTAGGTAGATAGATAGATACAGATAGGTAGGTAGGTAGATAGATAGATACAGATAGGTAGGTAGGTAGATTGATAGATAGAGATAGGTAGGTAGGTAGATACATAGATAGAGATAGGTAGGTAGATAGATTGATAGATAGAGATAGGTAGGTAGGTAGATAGATAGATACAGATAGGTAGGTAGGTAGATTAATAGATAGAGATATATAGGTAGGTAGATAGATAGATAGAGATAGGTAGGTAGGTAGATAGATATATAGAGATAGGTAGATAGGTAGATAGATAGGTAGGTAGGTAGATTGATAGATACAGATAGGTAGGTAGGTAGATTGATAGATAGAGATAGGTAGGTAGGTAGATAGATAGATAGAGATAGGTAGGTAGGTAGATTGATAGATAGAGATAGGTAGGTAGGTAGATTGATAGATACAGATAGGTAGGTAGATAGATAGATACAGATAGGTAGGTAGGTAGATATATAGATACAGATATGTAGGTAGGTAGATAGATAGATACAGATAGGTAGGTAGGTAGGTAGATAGATCCAGATAGGTAGGTAGGTAGATAGATAGAGATAGGTAGGTAGGTAGATAGATAGATACAGATAGGTAGGTAGGTAGATAGATAGATAGAGATAGGTAGGTAGGTAGATAGATACAGATATGTAGGTAGGTAGGTAGATAGATACAGATAGGTAGGTAGGTAGATTGATAGATAGAGATAGGTAGGTAGGTAGATACATAGATAGAGATAGGTAGGTAGATAGATTGATAGATAGAGATAGGTAGGTAGGTAGATAGATAGATACAGATAGGTAGGTAGGTAGATTAATAGATAGAGATATATAGGTAGGTAGATAGATAGATAGAGATAGGTAGGTAGGTAGATAGATATATAGAGATAGGTAGATAGGTAGATAGATAGGTAGGTAGGTAGATTGATAGATACAGATAGGTAGGTAGGTAGATTGATAGATAGAGATAGGTAGGTAGGTAGATAGATAGATAGAGATAGGTAGGTAGGTAGATTGATAGATAGAGATAGGTAGGTAGGTAGATAGATAGATACAGATAGGTAGGTAGGTAGATTAATAGATAGAGATAGGTAGGTAGGTAGATAGATAGATAGAGATAGGTAGGTAGGTAGATAGATATATAGAGATAGGTAGATAGGTAGATAGATAGATACAGATAGGTAGGTAGGTAGATAGATAGATAGAGATAGGTGGGTAGGTAGATAGATAGATACAGATAGGTAGGTAGGTAGATAGATAGATAGAGATAGGTAGGTAGGTAGATAGATAGATAGAGATAGGTAGGTAGATAGATTGATAGAGATAGGTAGGTAGGTAGATTGATAGATAGAGATAGGTAGGTAGGTAGATTGATAGATACAGATAGGTAGGTAGATAGATAGATACAGATAGGTAGGTAGGTAGATATATAGATACAGATATGTAGGTAGGTAGATAGATAGATACAGATAGGTAGGTAGGTAGGTAGATAGATCCAGATAGGTAGGTAGGTAGATAGATAGAGATAGGTAGGTAGGTAGATAGATAGATACAGATAGGTAGGTAGGTAGATAGATAGATAGAGATAGGTAGGTAGGTAGATAGATACAGATATGTAGGTAGGTAGGTAGATAGATAGGGATAGGTAGGTAGGTAGATTGATAGAGAGAGGTAGGTAGGTAGATAGATAGATAGATAGAGATAGGTAGGTAGGTAGATAGATAGATAGAGATAGGTAGGTAGGTAGATAGATAGATAGAGATAGGTAGGTAGGTAGATAGATTGATAGAGATAGGTAGGTAGGTAGATAGATAGATAGAGATAGGTAGGTAGGTAGGTAGATAGATAGAGATAGGTAGGTAGGTAGATTGATAGAGATAGGTAGGTAGGTAGGTAGATAGATAGAGATAGGTAGGTAGGTAGATTGATAGATACAGATAGGTAGGTAGGTAGATAGATAGATACAGATAGGTAGGTAGGTAGATAGATAGATAGAGATAGGTAGGTAGGTAGATTGATAGATACAGATAGGTAGGTAGGTAGATTGATAGATTGAGATAGGTAGGTAGGTAGATAGATAGATAGAGATAGGTAGGTAGGTAGATTGATAGATAGAGATAGGTAGGTAGGTAGATAGATAGATACAGATAGGTAGGTAGATTAATAGATAGAGATAGGTAGGTAGGTAGATAGATAGATTGAGATAGGTAGGTAGGTAGATAGATATATAGAGATAGGTAGATAGGTAGATAGATAGATACAGATAGGTAGGTAGGTAGGTAGATAGATAGAGATAGGTGGGTAGGTAGATAGATAGATACAGATAGGTAGGTAGGTAGATAGATAGATAGAGATAGGTAGGTAGGTAGATAGATAGATAGAGATAGGTAGGTAGGTAGATTGATAGAGATAGGTAGGTAGGTAGATTGATAGATACAGATAGGTAGGTAGGTAGATTGATAGATAGAGATAGGTAGATAGGTAGGTAGATAGATAGATAGAGATAGGTAGGTAGGTAGATTGATAGATACAGATAGATAGGTAGGTAGATAGATAGATAGAGATAGGTAGGTAGGTAGATAGATAGATAGAGATAGGTAGGTAGGTAGATAGATAGATACAGATAGGTAGGTAGGTAGATAGATAGATACAGATAGGTAGGTAGGTAGATTGATAGAGATAGGTAGGTAGGTAGGTAGATAGATAGAGATAGGTAGGTAGGTAGATTGATAGATACAGATAGGTAGGTAGGTATATTGATAGATAGAGATAGGTAGGTAGGTAGATAGATAGATAGATAGAGATAGGTAGGTAGGTAGATTGATAGATACAGATAGGTAGGTAGGTAGATTGATAGATAGAGATAGGTAGGTAGGTAGATAGATAGATAGATAGATAGATAGATAGATAGATAGATAGATAGAGATAGGTAGGTAGGTAGGTAGATAGATACAGATAGGTAGGTAGATAGATAAATACAGATGGGTGGGTAGGTAGATAGATAGAGAGAGATAGGTAGGTAGGTAGATTGATAGATAGAGATAGGTAGGTAGGTAGATTGATAGATACAGATAGGTAGGTAGGTAGGTAGATAGATACAGATAGGTAGGTAGATAGATAAATACAGATAGGTGGGTAGGTAGATAGATAGATAGAGATAGGTAGGTAGGTAGATTGATAGATACAGATAGGTAGGTAGGTAGATAGATAGATACAGATAGGTAGGTAGATAGATTGATAGATAGAGATAGGTAGGTAGGTAGATAGATAGATAGAGATAGGTAGTTAGGTAGATAGATAGAGATAGGTAGGTAGGTAGATAGATAGATAGAGATATGTAGGTAGGTAGATAGATAGATAGAGATAGGTAGGTAGGTAGATAGATAGATAGAGATAGGTAGGTAGGTAGATTGATAGATACAGATAGGTAGGTAGGTAGATAGATAGATACAGATAGGTAGGTAGGTAGATTGATAGATACAGATAGGTAGGTAGGTAGATAGATAGATAGAGATATGTAGGTAGGTAGATAGATAGATAGAGATAGGTAGGTAGGTAGATAGATAGAGATAGGTAGGTAGGTAGATTGATAGATACAGATAGGTAGGTAGGTAGATAGATAGATACAGATAGGTAGGTAGGTAGATTGATAGATACAGATAGGTAGGTAGGTAGATAGATAGATAGATAGATAGAGATAGGTAGGTAGGTAGATTGATAGATAGAGAGGTACGTAGGTAGGTAGATAGACAGAGATAGGTAGGTAGGTAGATAGATAGATAGAGATAGGTAGGTAGGTAGGTAGATAGATAGAGATAGGTAGGTAGGTAGATTGATAGATAGAGATAGGTAGGTAGGTAGATAGATAGAGATAGGTAGGTAGGTAGGTAGATAGATAGAGATAGGTAGGTAGGTAGATTGATAGAGATAGGTAGGTAGGTAGATAGATAGAGATAGGTAGGTAGGTAGATTTATAGATAGAGATAGGTAGGTAGGTAGGTAGATAGATAGAGATAGGTAGGTAGGTAGGTAGGTAGATACAGATATGTAGGTAGGTAGATTGATAGATAGAGATAGGTAGGTAGGTAGATTGATAGATAGAGATAGGTAGGTAGGTAGGTAGATAGATAGAGATAGGTAGGTAGGTAGATAGATAGATACAGATAGGTAGGTAGGTAGATAGATAGATAGAGATAGGTAGGTAGGTAGATAGATAGATACAGATAGGTAGGTAGGTAGATTGATAGATACAGATAGGTAGGTAGGTAGATTGATAGATAGAGATAGGTAGGTAGGTAGATAGATAGAGATAGGTAGGTAGGTAGATAGATAGATAGAGATAGGTAGGTAGGTAGATTGATAGATACAGATAGGTAGATAGGTAGATAGATAGATAGAGATAGGTAGGTAGATAGATAGATAGAGATAGGTAGGTAGGTAGATAGATAGACAGAGATAGGTAGGTAGGTAGATTGATAGAGATAGGTAGGTAGGTAGATAGATAGAGATAGGTAGGTAGGTAGATTGATAGATACAGATAGGTAGGTAGGTAGATTGATAGATAGAGATAGGTAGGTAGGTAGGTAGATCGATAGAGAAAGGTAGGTAGGTAGATATATAGATACAGATATGTAGGTAGATAGATAGAGATAGGTAGGTAGCTAGATTGATAGATACAGATAGGTAGGTAGGTAGATTGATAGATAGAGATAGGTAGGTAGGTAGAGAGATAGATAGAGATAGGTAGGTAGGTAGATTGATAGATATAGATAGGTAGGTAGGTAGATTGATAGATACAGATAGGTAGGTAGGTAGATAGATAGATAGAGATAGGTAGGTAGGTAGATAGATAGAGATAGGTAGGTAGGTAGATTGATAGATACAGATAGATAGGTAGGAAGATAGATAGATAGAGATAGGTAGGTAGGTAGATAGATAGATACAGATAGGTAGGTAGGTAGATAGATAGATACAGATAGGTAGGTAGGTAGATAGATAAATACAGATAGGTAGGTAGGTAGATAGATAGATACAGATAGGTAGGTAGATAGGTAGATAGATACAGATAGGTAGGTAGGTAGATAGATAGATACAGATAGGTAGGTAGGTAGATTGATAGAGATAGGTAGGTAGGTAGGTAGATAGATAGAGATAGGTAGGTAGGTAGATTGATAGATACAGATAGGTAGGTAGGCAGATTGATAGATACAGATAGGTAGGTAGGTAGGTAGATAGATATATAGAGATAGGTAGATAGGTAGATAGATAGATACAGATAGGTAGGTAGGTAGATAGATAGATAGAGATAGGTGGGTAGGTAGATAGATAGATACAGATAGGTAGGTAGGTAGATAGATAGATAGAGATAGGTAGGTAGGTAGATAGATAGATAGAGATAGGTAGGTAGATAGATTGATAGAGATAGGTAGGTAGGTAGATTGATAGATAGAGATAGGTAGGTAGGTAGATTGATAGATACAGATAGGTAGGTAGATAGATAGATACAGATAGGTAGGTAGGTAGATATATAGATACAGATATGTAGGTAGGTAGATAGATAGATACAGATAGGTAGGTAGGTAGGTAGATAGATCCAGATAGGTAGGTAGGTAGATAGATAGAGATAGGTAGGTAGGTAGATAGATAGATACAGATAGGTAGGTAGGTAGATAGATAGATAGAGATAGGTAGGTAGGTAGATAGATACAGATATGTAGGTAGGTAGGTAGATAGATAGGGATAGGTAGGTAGGTAGATTGATAGAGAGAGGTAGGTAGGTAGATAGATAGATAGATAGATAGAGATAGGTAGGTAGGTAGATAGATAGATAGAGATAGGTAGGTAGGTAGATAGATAGATAGAGATAGGTAGGTAGGTAGATAGATTGATAGAGATAGGTAGGTAGGTAGATAGATAGATAGAGATATGTAGGTAGGTAGATAGATAGATAGAGATAGGTAGGTAGGTAGTTAGATAGATAGAGATAGGTAGGTAGATTGATAGAGATAGGTAGGTAGGTAGGTAGATAGATAGAGATAGGTAGGTAGGTAGATTGATAGATACAGATAGGTAGGTAGGTAGATAGATAGATACAGATAGGTAGGTAGGTAGATAGATAGAGATAGGTAGGTAGGTAGATTGATAGATACAGATAGGTAGGTAGGTAGATTGATAGATTGAGATAGGTAGGTAGGTAGATAGATAGATAGAGATAGGTAGGTAGGTAGATTGATAGATAGAGATAGGTAGGTAGGTAGATAGATAGATACAGATAGGTAGGTAGATTAATAGATAGAGATAGGTAGGTAGGTAGATAGATAGATAGAGATAGGTAGGTAGGTAGATAGATATATAGAGATAGGTAGATAGGTAGATAGATAGATACAGATAGGTAGGTAGGTAGATAGATAGATAGAGATAGGTGGGTAGGTAGATAGATAGATACAGATAGGTAGGTAGGTAGATAGATAGATAGAGATAGGTAGGTAGGTAGATAGATAGATAGAGATAGGTAGGTAGGTAGATTGATAGAGATAGGTAGGTAGGTAGATTGATAGATACAGATAGGTAGGTAGGTAGATTGATAGATAGAGATAGGTAGGTAGGTAGATAGATAGATAGAGATAGGTAGGTAGGTAGATTGATAGATACAGATAGATAGGTAGGTAGATAGATAGATAGAGATAGGTAGGTAGGTAGATAGATAGATAGAGATAGGTAGGTAGGTAGATAGATAGATACAGATAGGTAGGAAGGTAGATAGATAGATACAGATAGGTAGGTAGGTAGATTGATAGATAGAGATAGGTAGGTAGGTAGATAGATAGATAGAGATAGGTAGGTAGATAGATTGATAGATAGAGATAGGTAGGTAGGTAGATAGATAGATAGATACAGATAGGTAGGTAGGTAGATTAATAGATAGAGATATGTAGGTAGGTAGATAGATAGATAGAGATAGGTAGGTAGGTAGAAAGATATATAGAGATAGGTAGATAGGTAGATAGATAGGTAGGTAGGTAGATAGATAGATAGAGATAGGTGGGTAGGTAGATAGATAGATACAGATAGGTAGGTAGGTAGATAGATAGATAGAAATAGGTAGGTAGGTAGATAGATAGATAGAGATAGGTAGGTAGGTAGATTGATAGAGATAGGTAGGTAGGTAGGTAGGTAGATAGATAGAGATAGGTAGGTAGGTAGATTGATAGATACAGATAGGTAGGTAGGTAGATTGATAGATAGAGATAGGTAGGTAGGTAGGTAGATCGATAGAGAAAGGTAGGTAGGTAGATATATAGATACAGATATGTAGGTAGATAGATAGAGATAGGTAGGTTGGTAGATTGATAGATACAGATAGGTAGGTAGGTAGATTGATAGATAGAGATAGGTAGGTAGGTAGATAGATAGATAGAGATAGGTAGGTAGGTAGATTGATAGATACAGATAGGTAGGTAGGTAGATAGATAGATACAGATAGGTAGGTAGGTAGATAGATAGATACAGATAGGTAGGTAGGTAGATAGATAGATACAGATAGGTAGGTAGGTAGGTAGGTAGATAGATACAGATAGGTAGGTAGGTAGATAGATAGATACAGATAGGTAGGTAGGTAGATTGATAGAGATAGGTAGGTAGGTAGGTAGGTAGATAGATAGAGATAGGTAGGTAGGTAGATTGATAGATACAGATAGGTAGGTAGGTATATTGATAGATAGAGATAGGTAGGTAGGTAGATAGATAGATAGATAGAGATAGGTAGGTAGGTAGATTGATAGATACAGATAGGTAGGTAGGTAGGTAGATAGATACAGATAGGTAGGTAGATAGATAAATACAGATAGGTGGGTAGGTAGATAGATAGATAGAGATAGGTAGGTAGGTAGATTGATAGATACAGATAGGTAGGTAGGTAGATAGATAGATACAGATAGGTAGGTAGATAGATTGATAGATAGAGATAGGTAGGTAGGTAGATAGATAGATAGAGATAGGTAGTTAGGTAGATAGATAGAGATAGGTAGGTAGGTAGATAGATAGATAGAGATATGTAGGTAGGTAGATAGATAGATAGAGATAGGTAGGTAGGTAGATAGATAGATAGAGATAGGTAGGTAGGTAGATTGATAGATACAGATAGGTAGGTAGGTAGATAGATAGATACAGATAGGTAGGTAGGTAGATTGATAGATACAGATAGGTAGGTAGGTAGATAGATAGATAGAGATATGTAGGTAGGTAGATAGATAGATAGAGATAGGTAGGTAGGTAGATAGATAGATAGAGATAGGTAGGTAGGTAGATTGATAGATACAGATAGGTAGGTAGGTAGATAGATAGATACAGATAGGTAGGTAGGTAGATTGATAGATACAGATAGGTAGGTAGGTAGATAGATAGATAGATAGAGATAGGTAGGTAGGTAGATTGATAGATAGAGAGGTACGTAGGTAGGTAGATAGACAGAGATAGGTAGGTAGGTAGATAGATAGATAGAGATAGGTAGGTAGGTAGGTAGATAGATAGAGATAGGTAGGTAGGTAGATTGATAGATAGAGATAGGTAGGTAGGTAGATAGATAGAGATAGGTAGGTAGGTAGGTAGATAGATAGAGATAGGTAGGTAGGTAGATTGATAGAGATAGGTAGGTAGGTAGATAGATAGAGATAGGTAGGTAGGTAGATTTATAGATAGAGATAGGTAGGTAGGTAGGTAGATAGATAGAGATAGGTAGGTAGGTAGGTAGGTAGGTAGATACAGATATGTAGGTAGGTAGATTGATAGATAGAGATAGGTAGGTAGGTAGATTGATAGATAGAGATAGGTAGGTAGGTAGGTAGATAGATAGAGGTAGGTAGGTAGGTAGATAGATAGATACAGATAGGTAGGTAGGTAGATAGATAGATAGAGATAGGTAGGTAGGTAGATAGATAGATACAGATAGGTAGGTAGGTAGATTGATAGATACAGATAGGTAGGTAGGTAGATTGATAGATAGAGATAGGTAGGTAGGTAGATAGATAGAGATAGGTAGGTAGGTAGATAGATAGATAGAGATAGGTAGGTAGGTAGATTGATAGATACAGATAGGTAGATAGGTAGATAGATAGATAGAGATAGGTAGGTAGATAGATAGATAGAGATAGGTAGGTAGGTAGATAGATAGACAGAGATAGGTAGGTAGGTAGATTGATAGAGATAGGTAGGTAGGTAGGTAGATAGATAGAGATAGGTAGGTAGGTAGATTGATAGATACAGATAGGTAGGTAGGTAGATTGATAGATAGAGATAGGTAGGTAGGTAGGTAGATCGATAGAGAAAGGTAGGTAGGTAGATATATAGATACAGATATGTAGGTAGATAGATAGAGATAGGTAGGTAGCTAGATTGATAGATACAGATAGGTAGGTAGGTAGATTGATAGATAGAGATAGGTAGGTAGGTAGAGAGATAGATAGAGATAGGTAGGTAGGTAGATTGATAGATATAGATAGGTAGGTAGGTAGATTGATAGATAGAGATAGGTAGGTAGGTAGATAGATAGAGATAGGTAGGTAGGTAGATTGATAGATACAGATAGATAGGTAGGAAGATAGATAGATAGAGATAGGTAGGTAGGTAGATAGATAGATACAGATAGGTAGGTAGGTAGATAGATAGATACAGATAGGTAGGTAGGTAGATAGATAAATACAGATAGGTAGGTAGGTAGATAGATAGATACAGATAGGTAGGTAGGTAGGTAGGTAGATAGATACAGATAGGTAGGTAGGTAGATAGATAGATACAGATAGGTAGGTAGGTAGATTGATAGAGATAGGTAGGTAGGTAGGTAGATAGATAGAGATAGGTAGGTAGGTAGATTGATAGATACAGATAGGTAGGTAGGCAGATTGATAGATACAGATAGGTAGGTAGGTAGATAGATATATAGAGATAGGTAGATAGGTAGATAGATAGATACAGATAGGTAGGTAGGTAGATAGATAGATAGAGATAGGTGGGTAGGTAGATAGATAGATAGAGATAGGTAGGTAGGTAGATAGATAGATAGAGATAGGTAGGTAGATAGATTGATAGAGATAGGTAGGTAGGTAGATTGATAGATAGAGATAGGTAGGTAGGTAGATTGATAGATACAGATAGGTAGGTAGATAGATAGATACAGATAGGTAGGTAGGTAGATATATAGATACAGATATGTAGGTAGGTAGATAGATAGATACAGATAGGTAGGTAGGTAGGTAGATAGATCCAGATAGGTAGGTAGGTAGATAGATAGAGATAGGTAGGTAGGTAGATAGATAGATACAGATAGGTAGGTAGGTAGATAGATAGATAGAGATAGGTAGGTAGGTAGATAGATACAGATATGTAGGTAGGTAGGTAGATAGATAGGGATAGGTAGGTAGGTAGATTGATAGAGAGAGGTAGGTAGGTAGATAGATAGATAGATAGAGATAGGTAGGTAGGTAGATAGATAGATAGAGATAGGTAGGTAGGTAGATAGATAGATAGAGATAGGTAGGTAGGTAGATAGATTGATAGAGATAGGTAGGTAGGTAGATAGATAGATAGAGATATGTAGGTAGGTAGATAGATAGATAGAGATAGGTAGGTAGGTAGTTAGATAGATAGAGATAGGTAGGTAGGTAGATTGATAGAGATAGGTAGGTAGGTAGGTAGATAGATAGAGATAGGTAGGTAGGTAGATTGATAGATACAGATAGGTAGGTAGGTAGATAGATAGATACAGATAGGTAGGTAGGTAGATAGATAGAGATAGGTAGGTAGGTAGATTGATAGATACAGATAGGTAGGTAGGTAGATTGATAGATTGAGATAGGTAGGTAGGTAGATAGATAGATAGAGATAGGTAGGTAGGTAGATTGATAGATAGAGATAGGTAGGTAGGTAGATAGATAGATACAGATAGGTAGGTAGATTAATAGATAGAGATAGGTAGGTAGGTAGATAGATAGATAGAGATAGGTAGGTAGGTAGATAGATATATAGAGATAGGTAGGTAGGTAGATTGATAGAGATAGGTAGGTAGGTAGGTAGGTAGATAGATAGAGATAGGTAGGTAGGTAGATTGATAGATACAGATAGGTAGGTAGGTATATTGATAGATAGAGATAGGTAGGTAGGTAGATAGATAGATAGATAGAGATAGGTAGGTAGGTAGATTGATAGATACAGATAGGTAGGTAGGTAGATTGATAGATAGAGATAGGCAGGTAGGTAGATAGATAGATAGATAGATAGATAGATAGATAGATAGATAGATAGATAGATAGATAGATAGATAGAGATAGGTAGGTAGGTAGGTAGATAGATACAGATAGGTAGGTAGATAGATAAATACAGATGGGTGGGTAGGTAGATAGATAGAGAGAGATAGGTAGGTAGGTAGATTGATAGATAGAGATAGGTAGGTAGGTAGATTGATAGATACAGATAGGTAGGTAGGTAGGTAGATAGATACAGATAGGTAGGTAGATAGATAAATACAGATAGGTGGGTAGGTAGATAGATAGATAGAGATAGGTAGGTAGGTAGATTGATAGATACAGATAGGTAGGTAGGTAGATAGATAGATACAGATAGGTAGGTAGGTAGATTGATAGATAGAGATAGGTAGATAGGTAGATAGATAGATAGAGATAGGTAGTTAGGTAGATAGATAGAGATAGGTAGGTAGGTAGATAGATAGATAGAGATATGTAGGTAGGTAGATAGATAGATAGATAGAGATAGGTAGGTAGGTAGATAGATAGATAGAGATAGGTAGGTAGGTAGATTGATAGATACAGATAGGTAGGTAGGTAGATAGATAGATACAGATAGGTAGGTAGGTAGATTGATAGATACAGATAGGTAGGTAGGTAGGTAGATAGATAGATAGAGATATGTAGGTAGGTAGATAGATAGATAGAGATAGGTAGGTAGGTAGATAGATAGATAGAGATAGGTAGGTAGGTAGATTGATAGATACAGATAGGTAGGTAGGTAGATAGATAGATACAGATAGGTAGGTAGGTAGATTGATAGATACAGATAGGTAGGTAGGTAGATAGATAGATAGATAGAGATAGGTAGGTAGGTAGATTGATAGATAGAGATAGGTACGTAGGTAGGTAGATAGACAGAGATAGGTAGGTAGGTAGATAGATAGATAGAGATAGGTAGGTAGGTAGGTAGATAGATAGAGATAGGTAGGTAGGTAGATTGATAGATAGAGATAGGTAGGTAGGTAGATAGATAGAGATAGGTAGGTAGGTAGGTAGATAGATAGAGATAGGTAGGTAGGTAGATTGATAGAGATAGGTAGGTAGGTAGATAGATAGAGATAGGTAGGTAGGTAGATTTATAGATAGAGATAGGTAGGTAGGTAGATAGATAGAGATAGGTAGGTAGGTAGGTAGGTAGATACAGATATGTAGGTAGGTAGATTGATAGATAGAGATAGGTAGGTAGGTAGATTGATAGATAGAGATAGGTAGGTAGGTAGGTAGATAGATAGAGATAGGTAGGTAGGTAGATAGATAGATACAGATAGGTAGGTAGGTAGATAGATAGATAGAGATAGGTAGGTAGGTAGATAGATAGATACAGATAGGTAGGTAGGTAGATTGATAGATACAGATAGGTAGGTAGGTAGATTGATAGATAGAGATAGGTAGGTAGGTAGATAGATAGAGATAGGTAGGTAGGTAGATAGATAGATAGAGGTAGGTAGGTAGGTAGATTGATAGATACAGATAGGTAGATAGGTAGATAGATAGATAGAGATAGGTAGGTAGATAGATAGATAGAGATAGGTAGGTAGGTAGATAGATAGACAGAGATAGGTAGGTAGGTAGATTGATAGAGATAGGTAGGTAGGTAGGTAGGTAGATAGATAGAGATAGGTAGGTAGGTAGATTGATAGATACAGATAGGTAGGTAGGTAGATTGATAGATAGAGATAGGTAGGTAGGTAGGTGGATCGATAGAGAAAGGTAGGTAGGTAGATATATAGATACAGATATGTAGGTAGATAGATAGAGATAGGTAGGTAGGTAGATTGATAGATAGAGATAGGTAGGTAGGTAGGTAGATCGATAGAGAAAGGTAGGTAGGTAGATATATAGATACAGATATGTAGGTAGATAGATAGAGATAGGTAGGTAGCTAGATTGATAGATACAGATAGGTAGGTAGGTAGATTGATAGATAGAGATAGGTAGGTAGGTAGAGAGATAGATAGAGGTAGGTAGGTAGGTAGATTGATAGATACAGATAGGTAGATAGGTAGATAGATAGATAGAGATAGGTAGGTAGATAGATAGATAGAGATAGGTAGGTAGGTAGATAGATAGACAGAGATAGGTAGGTAGGTAGATTGATAGAGATAGGTAGGTAGGTAGGTAGATAGAGAGATAGAGATAGGTAGGTAGGTAGATTGATAGATACAGATAGATAGGTAGGAAGATAGATAGATAGAGATAGGTAGGTAGGTAGATAGATAGATACAGATAGGTAGGTAGGTAGATAGATAGATACAGATAGGTAGGTAGGTAGATAGATAAATACAGATAGGTAGGTAGGTAGATAGATAGATACAGATAGGTAGGTAGGTAGGTAGATAGATACAGATAGGTAGGTAGGTAGATAGATAGATACAGATAGGTAGGTAGGTAGATTGATAGAGATAGGTAGGTAGGTAGGTAGATAGATAGAGATAGGTAGGTAGGTAGATTGATAGATACAGATAGGTAGGTAGGCAGATTGATAGATAGAGATAGGTAGGTAGGTAGATAGATAGATAGAGATAGGTAGGTAGGTAGATTGATAGATACAGATAGGTAGGTAGGTAGATTGATAGATAGAGATAGGTAGGTAGGTAGATAGATAGATAGATAGAGATAGGTAGGTAGGTAGGTAGATAGATACAGATAGGTAGGTAGATAGATAAATACAGATGGGTGGGTAGGTAGATAGATAGAGAGAGATAGGTAGGTAGGTAGATTGATAGATAGAGATAGGTAGGTAGGTAGATTGATAGATACAGATAGGTAGGTAGGTAGGTAGATAGATACAGATAGGTAGGTAGATAGATAAATACAGATAGGTGGGTAGGTAGATAGATAGATAGAGATAGGTAGGTAGGTAGATTGATAGATACAGATAGGTAGGTAGGTAGATAGATAGATACAGATAGGTAGGTAGGTAGATTGATAGATAGAGATAGGTAGGTAGGTAGATAGATAGATAGAGATAGGTAGTTAGGTAGATAGATAGATAGAGATAGGTAGGTAGGTAGATAGATAGAGATATGTAGGTAGGTAGATAGATAGATAGAGATAGGTAGGTAGGTAGATAGATAGATAGAGATAGGTAGGTAGGTAGATAGATAGAGAGCTAGGTAGGTAGATTGATAGATACAGATAGGTAGGTAGGTAGATAGATAGATACAGATAGGTAGGTAGGTAGATTGATAGATACAGATAGGTAGGTAGGTAGATAGATAGATAGATAGAGATAGGTAGGTAGGTAGATTGATAGATAGAGAGGTAGGTAGGTAGGTAGATAGATAGAGATAGGTAGGTAGGTAGATAGATAGATAGAGATAGGTAGGTAGGTAGCTAGATACATAGAGATAGGTAGGTAGGTAGATTGATAGAGATAGGTAGGTAGGTAGATAGATAGAGATAGGTAGGTAGGTAGGTAGATAGATAGAGATAGGTAGGTAGGTAGATTGATAGAGATAGGTAGGTAGGTAGGTAGATAGATAGAGATAGGTAGATAGGTAGATAGATAGATACAGATAGGTAGGTAGGTAGATAGATAGAGATAGGTGGGTAGGTAGATAGATAGATACAGATAGGAAGGTAGGTAGATAGATACAGATAGGTAGGTAGGTAGATAGATAGATAGAGATAGGTAGGTAGGTAGATTGATAGAGATAGGTAGGTAGGTAGGTAGATAGATAGAGATAGGTAGGTAGGTAGATTGATAGATACAGATAGGTAGGTAGGTAGATTGATAGATAGAGATAGGTAGGTAGGTAGATAGATAGATAGAGATAGGTAGGTAGGTAGATTGATAAATACAGATAGGTAGGTAGGTAGATAGATAGATACAGATAGGTAGGTAGGTAGATAGATAGATAGAGATAGGTAGGTAGGTAGATTGATAGATACAGATAGGTAGGTAGGTAGATTGATAGATAGAGATAGGTAGGTAGGTAGATAGATAGATAGAGATAGGTAGGTAGGTAGATTGATAGATAGAGATAGGTAGGTAGGTAGATAGATAGATACAGATAGGTAGGTAGGTAGATTAATAGATAGAGATAGGTAGGTAGGTAGATAGATAGATAGAGATAGGTAGGTAGGTAGATAGATATATAGAGATAGGTAGATAGGTAGATAGATAGATACAGATAGGTAGGTAGGTAGATAGATAGATAGAGATAGGTAGGTAGGTAGATTAATAGATGGAGATAGGTAGGTAGATAGATAGATAGAGATAGGTAGGTAGGTAGATAGATAGATAGATAGATAGAGATAGGTAGGTAGGTAGATTGATAGATACAGATAGGTAGGTAGGTAGATAGATAGATACAGATAGGTAGGTAGGTAGATTGATAGATACAGATAGGTAGGTAGGTAGATAGATAGATAGAGATAGGTAGGTAGGTAGATTGATAGATAGAGATAGGTAGGTAGGTAGGTAGATAGATAGAGATAGGTAGGTAGGTAGATAGATAGATAGAGATAGGTAGGTAGGTAGGTAGGTAGGTAGATAGATAGAGATAGGTAGGTAGGTAGATTGATAGATAGAGATAGGTAGGTAGGTAGATAGATAGAGATAGGTAGGTAGGTAGGTAGATAGATAGAGATAGGTAGGTAGGTAGATTGATAGAGATAGGTAGGTAGGTAGATAGATAGATAGAGATAGGTAGATAGGTAGATAGATAGATACAGATAGGTAGGTAGGTAGATAGATAGAGATAGGTGGGTAGGTAGATAGATAGATACAGATAGGTAGGTAGGTAGATAGATAGAGATAGGTAGGTAGGTAGATAGATAGATAGAGATAGGTAGGTAGGTAGATTGATAGAGATAGGTAGGTAGGTAGGTAGATAGATAGAGATAGGTAGGTGGGTAGATTGATAGATACAGATAGGTAGGTAGGTAGATTGATAGATAGAGATAGGTAGGTAGGTAGATAGATAGATAGAGATATGTAGGTAGGTAGATAGATAGATAGAGATAGGTAGGTAGGTAGATTGATAGATACAGATAGGTAGGAAGGTAGATAGATAGATAGAGATAGGTAGGTAGGTAGATAGATAGAAAGAGATAGGTAGGTAGGTAGGTAGATAGATAGAGATAGGTAGGTAGGTAGATTGATAGATACAGATAGTTAGGTAGGTAGATATATAGATACAGATATGTAGGTAGGTAGATAGATAGATACAGATAGGTAGGTAGGTAGATAGATAGATACAGATAGGTAGGTAGGTAGGTAGATAGATAGAGATAGGTAGGTAGGTAGATAGATAGAGATAGGTAGGTAGGTAGATTGATAGAGATAGGTAGGTAGGTAGGTAGATAGATACAGATAGGTAGGTAGGTAGATAGATAGATAGAGATAGGTAGGTAGGTAGATTGATAGATACAGATAGGTAGGTAGGTAGATAGATAGATACAGATAGGTAGGTAGGTAGATAGATTGATAGAGATAGGTAGGTAGGTAGATAGATAGAGATAGGTAGGTAGGTAGATAGATAGAGATAGGTAGGTAGGTAGGAAGATAGATAGATAGAGATAGGTAGGTAGGTAGATTGATAGAGATAGGTAGGTAGGTAGGTAAATAGATAGAGATAGGTAGGTAGGTAGATTGATAGATACAGATAGGTAGGTAGGTAGATAGATAGATACAGATAGGTAGGTAGGTAGATAGATAGATAGAGATAGGTAGGTAGGTAGATTGATAGATACAGATAGGTAGGTAGGTAGATTGATAGATAGAGATAGGTAGGTAGGTAGATAGATAGATAGAGATAGGTAGGTAGGTAGATTGATAAATACAGATAGGTAGGTAGGTAGATAGATAGATACAGATAGGTAGGTAGGTAGATAGATAGATAGAGATAGGTAGGTAGGTAGATTGATAGATACAGATAGGTAGGTAGGTAGATTGATAGATAGAGATAGGTAGGTAGGTAGATAGATAGATAGAGATAGGTAGGTAGGTAGATTGATAGATAGAGATAGGTAGGTAGGTAGATAGATAGATACAGATAGGTAGGTAGGTAGATTAATAGATAGAGATAGGTAGGTAGGTAGATAGATAGATAGAGATAGGTAGGTAGGTAGATAGATATATAGAGATAGGTAGATAGGTAGATAGATAGATACAGATAGGTAGGTAGGTAGATAGATAGATAGAGATAGGTAGGTAGGTAGATTAATAGATAGAGATAGGTAGGTAGATAGATAGATAGAGATAGGTAGGTAGGTAGATAGATAGATAGATAGAGATAGGTAGGTAGGTAGATTGATAGATACAGATAGGTAGGTAGGTAGATAGATAGATACAGATAGGTAGGTAGGTAGATAGATAGATACAGATAGGTAGGTAGGTAGATTGATAGATAGAGATAGGTAGGTAGGTAGATAGATAGATAGAGATAGGTAAGTAGATAGATTGATAGATAGAGATAGGTAGGTAGGTAGATAGATAGATACAGATTGGTAGGTAGGTAGATTAATAGATAGAGATATGTAGGTAGGTAGATAGATAGATAGAGATAGGTAGGTAGGTAGATAGATATATAGAGATAGGTAGGTAGATAGATAGGTAGGTAGATAGATAGATAGATAGAGATAGGTAGGTAGGTAGATAGATATATAGAGATAGGTAGATAGGTAGATAGATAGGTAGGTAGGTATATAGATAGATAGAGATAGGTGGGTAGGTAGATAGATAGATACAGATAGGTAGGTAGGTAGATAGATAGATAGAGATAGGTAGGTAGGTAGATAGATAGATAGAGATAGGTAGGTAGGTAGATTGATAGAGATAGGTAGGTAGGTAGGTAGATAGATAGATAGAGATAGGTAGGTAGGTAGATAGATAGATACAGATAGGTAGGTAGGTAGATAGATAGATACAGATAGGTAGGTAGGTAGGTAGATCGATAGAGAAAGGTAGGTAGGTAGATATATACATACAAATATGTAGGTAGATAGATAGAGATAGGTAGGTAGGTAGATTGATAGATACAGATAGGTAGGTAGGTAGATTGATAGATACAGATAGGTAGGTAGGTAGAGAGATAGATAGAGATAGGTAGGTAGGTAGATTGATAGATACAGATAGGTAGGTAGGTAGATTGATAGATACAGATAGGTAGGTAGGTAGATAGATAGATAGAGATAGGTAGGTAGGTAGATAGATAGATAGAGATAGGTAGGTAGGTAGATTGATAGATACAGATAGATAGGTAGGAAGATAGATAGATAGAGATAGGTAGGTAGGTAGATAGATAGATACAGATAGGTAGGTAGGTAGATAGATAGATACAGATAGGTAGGTAGGTAGATAGATAGATACAGATAGGTAGGTAGGTAGATAGATAGATACAGATAGGTAGGTAGGTAGGTAGATAGATACAGATAGGTAGGTAGGTAGGTAGATAGATACAGATAGGTAGGTAGGTAGATAGATAGATAGAGATAGGTAGGTAGGTAGATTGATAGATACAGATAGATAGGTAGGAAGATAGATAGATAGAGATAGGTAGGTAGGTAGATAGATAGATACAGATAGGTAGGTAGGTAGATAGATAGATACAGATAGGTAGGTAGGTAGATAGATAGATACAGATAGGTAGGTAGGTAGATAGATAGATACAGATAGGTAGGTAGGTAGGTAGATAGATACAGATAGGTAGGTAGGTAGGTAGATAGATAGAGATAGGTGGGTAGGTAGATAGATAGAGATAGGTGGGTAGGTAGATAGATAGATACAGATAGGTAGGTAGGTAGATAGATAGAGATAGGTAGGTAGGTAGATAGATAGATAGAGATAGGTAGGTAGGTAGATTGATAGAGATAGGTAGGTAGGTAGGTAGATAGATAGAGATAGGTAGGTGGGTAGATTGATAGATACAGATAGGTAGGTAGGTAGATTGATAGATAGAGATAGGTAGGTAGGTAGATAGATAGATAGAGATATGTAGGTAGGTAGATAGATAGATAGAGATAGGTAGGTAGGTAGATTGATAGATACAGATAGGTAGGAAGGTAGATAGATAGATAGAGATAGGTAGGTAGGTTAATAGATAGAAAGAGATAGGTAGGTAGGTAGGTAGATAGATAGAGATAGGTAGGTAGGTAGATTGATAGATACAGATAGTTAGGTAGGTAGATATATAGATACAGATATGTAGGTAGGTAGATAGATAGATACAGATAGGTAGGTAGGTAGATAGATAGATACAGATAGGTAGGTAGGTAGGTAGATAGATAGAGATAGGTAGGTAGGTAGATAGATAGAGATAGGTAGGTAGGTAGATTGATAGAGATAGGTAGGTAGGTAGGTAGATAGATACAGATAGGTAGGTAGGTAGATAGATAGATAGAGATAGGTAGGTAGGTAGATTGATAGATACAGATAGGTAGGTAGGTAGATAGATAGATACAGATAGGTAGGTAGGTAGATAGATTGATAGAGATAGGTAGGTAGGTAGATAGATAGAGATAGGTAGGTAGGTAGATAGATAGAGATAGGTAGGTAGGTAGGTAGATAGATAGATAGAGATAGGTAGGTAGGTAGATTGATAGAGATAGGTAGGTAGGTAGGTAAATAGATAGAGATAGGTAGGTAGGTAGATTGATAGATACAGATAGGTAGGTAGGTAGATAGATAGATACAGATAGGTAGGTAGGTAGATAGATAGATAGAGATAGGTAGGTAGGTAGATTGATAGATACAGATAGGTAGGTAGATTGATAGATAGAGATAGGTAGGTAGGTAGATAGATAGATAGAGATAGGTAGGTAGGTAGATTGATAAATACAGATAGGTAGGTAGGTAGATAGATAGATACAGATAGGTAGGTAGGTAGATAGATAGATAGAGATAGGTAGGTAGGTAGATTGATAGATACAGATAGGTAGGTAGGTAGATTGATAGATAGAGATAGGTAGGTAGGTAGATAGATAGATAGAGATAGGTAGGTAGGTAGATTGATAGATAGAGATAGGTAGGTAGGTAGATAGATAGATACAGATAGGTAGGTAGGTAGATTAATAGATAGAGATAGGTAGGTAGGTAGATAGATAGATAGAGATAGGTAGGTAGGTAGATAGATATATAGAGATAGGTAGATAGGTAGATAGATAGATACAGATAGGTAGGTAGGTAGATAGATAGATAGAGATAGGTAGGTAGGTAGATTAATAGATAGAGATAGGTAGGTAGATAGATAGATAGAGATAGGTAGGTAGGTAGATAGATAGATAGATAGAGATAGGTAGGTAGGTAGATTGATAGATACAGATAGGTAGGTAGGTAGATAGATAGATACAGATAGGTAGGTAGGTAGATAGATAGATACAGATAGGTAGGTAGGTAGATTGATAGATAGAGATAGGTAGGTAGGTAGATAGATAGATAGAGATAGGTAAGTAGATAGATTGATAGATAGAGATAGGTAGGTAGGTAGATAGATACAGATTGGTAGGTAGGTAGATTAATAGATAGAGATATGTAGGTAGGTAGATAGATAGATAGAGATAGGTAGGTAGGTAGATAGATATATAGAGATAGGTAGGTAGATAGATAGGTAGGTAGATAGATAGATAGATAGAGATAGGTAGGTAGGTAGATAGATATATAGAGATAGGTAGATAGGTAGATAGATAGGTAGGTAGGTATATAGATAGATAGAGATAGGTGGGTAGGTAGATAGATAGATACAGATAGGTAGGTAGGTAGATAGATAGATAGAGATAGGTAGGTAGGTAGATAGATAGATAGAGATAGGTAGGTAGGTAGATTGATAGAGATAGGTAGGTAGGTAGGTAGATAGATAGATAGAGATAGGTAGGTAGGTAGATAGATAGATACAGATAGGTAGGTAGGTAGATAGATAGATACAGATAGGTAGGTAGGTAGGTAGATCGATAGAGAAAGGTAGGTAGGTAGATATATAGATACAAATATGTAGGTAGATAGATAGAGATAGGTAGGTAGGTAGATTGATAGATACAGATAGGTAGGTAGGTAGATTGATAGATACAGATAGGTAGGTAGGTAGAGAGATAGATAGAGATAGGTAGGTAGGTAGATTGATAGATACAGATAGGTAGGTAGGTAGATTGATAGATACAGATAGGTAGGTAGGTAGATAGATAGATAGAGATAGGTAGGTAGGTAGATAGATAGATAGAGATAGGTAGGTAGGTAGATTGATAGATACAGATAGATAGGTAGGAAGATAGATAGATAGAGATAGGTAGGTAGGTAGATAGATAGATACAGATAGGTAGGTAGGTAGATAGATAGATACAGATAGGTAGGTAGGTAGATAGATAGATACAGATAGGTAGGTAGGTAGATAGATAGATACAGATAGGTAGGTAGGTAGGTAGATAGATACAGATAGGTAGGTAGGTAGGTAGATAGATACAGATAGGTAGGTAGGTAGATAGATAGATAGAGATAGGTAGGTAGGTAGATTGATAGATACAGATAGATAGGTAGGAAGATAGATAGATAGAGATAGGTAGGTAGGTAGATAGATAGATACAGATAGGTAGGTAGGTAGATAGATAGATACAGATAGGTAGGTAGGTAGATAGATAGATACAGATAGGTAGGTAGGTAGATAGATAGATACAGATAGGTAGGTAGGTAGGTAGATAGATACAGATAGGTAGGTAGGTAGGTAGATAGATACAGATAGGTAGGTAGGTAGATTGATAGAGATAGGTAGATAGGTAGGTAGATAGATAGAGATAGGTAGGTAGGTAGATAGATAGATAGAGATAGGTAGGTAGGTAGATTGATAGATACAGATAGGTAGGTAGGTAGATTGATAGATAGAGATAGGTAGGTAGGTAGATAGATAGATAGAGATAGGTAGGTAGGTAGGTAGATAGATACAGATAGGTAGGTAGATAGATAAATACAGATGGGTGGGTAGGTAGATAGATAGAGAGAGATAGGTAGGTAGGTAGATTGATAGATAGAGATAGGTAGGTAGGTAGATTGATAGATACAGATAGGTAGGTAGGTAGGTAGATAGATACAGATAGGTAGGTAGATAGATAAATACAGATAGATAGGTAGGAAGATAGATAGATAGAGATAGGTAGGTAGGTAGATAGATAGATAGAGATAGGTAGGTAGGTAGATAGATAGATACAGATATGTAGGTAGGTAGATAGATAGATAGAGATAGGTAGGTAGGTAGATTGATCGATACAGATAGGTAGGTAGGTAGATAGATAGATAGAGATAGGTAGGTAGGTAGATAGGTAGAAAGAGATAGGTAGGTAGGTAGGTAGATAGATAGAGATAGGTAGGTAGGTAGATTGATAGATACAGATAGTTAGGTAGGTAGATAGATAGATACAGATAGGTAGGTAGGTAGATATATAGATACAGATATGTAGGTAGGTAGATAGATAGATACAGATAGGTAGGTAGGTAGGTAGATATAGAGATAGGTAGGTAGGTAGATAGATAGAGATAGGTAGGTAGGTAGATTGATAGAGATAGGTAGGTAGGTAGGTAGATAGATAGATAGAGATAGGTAGGTAGGTAGATAGATAGATACAGATAGGTAGGTAGGTAGATAGATAGATACAGATAGGTAGGTAGGTAGATAGATAGATAGAGATAGGTAGGTAGGTAGATTGATAGATACAGATAGGTAGGTAGGTAGATAGATAGATAGAGATAGGTAGGTAGGTAGATAGATAGAGATAGGTAGGTAGGTAGATTGATAGAGATAGGTAGGTAGGTAGGTAGATAGATAGAGATAGGTAGGTAGGTAGATTGATAGATAGAGATAGGTAGGTAGGTAGATAGATAGATACAGATAGGTAGGTAGGTAGATTAATAGATAGAGATAGGTAGGTAGGTAGATAGATAGATAGAGATAGGTAGGTAGGTAGATAGATATATAGAGATAGGTAGATAGGTAGATAGATAGATAGATACAGATAGGTAGGTAGGTAGATAGATAGATAGAGATAGGTGGGTAGGTAGATAGATAGATACAGATAGGTAGGTAGGTAGATAGATAGATAGAGATAGGTAGGTAGGTAGATAGATAGATAGAGATAGGTAGGTAGGTAGATTGATAGAGATAGGTAGGTAGGTAGATTGATAGATACAGATAGGTAGGTAGGTAGATTGATAGATAGAGATAGGTAGGTAGGTAGATAGATAGATAGAGATAGGTAGGTAGGTAGATTGATAGATACAGATAGATAGGTAGGTAGATAGATAGATAGAGATAGGTAGGTAGGTAGATAGATAGATAGAGATAGGTAGGTAGGTAGATAGATAGATACAGATAGGTAGGTAGGTAGATAGATAGATACAGATAGGTAGGTAGGTAGATTGATAGATAGAGATAGGTAGGTAGGTAGATAGATAGATAGAGATAGGTAGGTAGATAGATTGATAGATAGAGATAGGTAGGTAGGTAGATAGATAGATACAGATTGGTAGGTAGGTAGATTAATAGATAGAGATATGTAGGTAGGTAGATAGATAGATAGAGATAGGTAGGTAGGTAGATAGATATATAGAGATAGGTAGATAGGTAGATAGATAGGTAGGTAGGTAGATAGATAGATAGAGATAGGTAGGTAGGTAGATAGATATATAGAGATAGGTAGATAGGTAGATAGATAGGTAGGTAGGTAGATAGATAGATAGAGATAGGTGGGTAGGTAGATAGATAGATACAGATAGGTAGGTAGGTAGATAGATAGATAGAGATAGGTAGGTAGGTAGATAGATAGATAGAGATAGGTAGGTAGGTAGATTGATAGAGATAGGTAGGTAGGTAGGTAGATAGATAGATAGAGATAGGTAGGTAGGTAGATTGATAGATACAGATTGGTAGGTAGGTAGATTGATAGATAGAGATAGGTAGGTAGGTAGGTAGATCGATAGAGAAAGGTAGGTAGGTAGATATATAGATACAGATATGTAGGTAGATAGATAGAGATAGGTAGGTAGGTAGATTGATAGATACAGATAGGTAGGTAGGTAGATTGATAGATAGAGATAGGTAGGTAGGTAGATTGATAGATACAGATAGGTAGGTAGGTAGATAGATAGATAGAGATAGGTAGGTAGGTAGATAGATAGATAGAGATAGGTAGGTAGGTAGATTGATAGATACAGATAGATAGGTAGGAAGATAGATAGATAGAGATAGGTAGGTAGGTAGATAGATAGATACAGATAGGTAGGTAGGTAGATAGATAGATACAGATAGGTAGGTAGGTAGATAGATAGATACAGATAGGTAGGTAGGTAGATAGATAGATACAGATAGGTAGGTAGGTAGGTAGATAGATACAGATAGGTAGGTAGGTAGGTAGGTAGATAGATACAGATAGGTAGGTAGGTAGATTGATAGAGATAGGTAGATAGGTAGGTAGATAGATAGAGATAGGTAGGTAGGTAGATTTTTTTTTTTTTATTGAAATTTTTCAAAAGTTTTACAAATAAACCCCCCCTCCCAAACCACCCTCCCCCCCCCGACTTCCCAGAACTGAGTATAGGATTTTTTAACAAATTTTTAAAAAGAATAATGTTTACAGTTTTTAAGATATTTAATAATAATAATAAAAATCCCAATAATAATATATGTAATAATAATATGCATAACATAAACTTAAAATGAATAATATATACTAAGAAAGAGAGAGAGAAAGAAAAAAGAAAGAAAAAAAAGAAAAGAAAAAAAAAAGGGAAAAAAATACAAGTTATGAGAAAGCTAAGTAATATTTTCCCATATCCAAATTATGTTGTATGAAACTTATCCATTTTTCCCATACCACGAAAAATTTCTCTTGAGATTGGTCTTTTAAAAAAGCCGAAATCTTTGCCATTTCTGCCAAATATGAGACTTTATAAAACCATTCTTGTAAAGTAGGCAAAGATTCCTTCTTCCAGTATTGTCCTATTAACAGCCTAGCGGCTGTAATCAGGTTTAACATCAATGTAACCTCTTTAGCATCACAATCAATAACAATACCTAATAAAAATAATTGCGGAGTAAATTTTACCCTCCTTTTAAAAATTCTTTGAATATTCCACCATATTTTAATCCAAAAAGCTTTTATATGCTTGCACGTCCACCACATATGGTAATAAGTAGCATCCAAGTATCCACATCTCCAACATTTCGGTTGTAGATTAGGGTACATAATAGACATTTTCTTTGGATCAAGGTGCCATCTATAAAACATCTTATAGAAATTCTCTCTTAAATTTTGCGCCTGTGTGAATTTAACATTTCTTATCCAAATAAGTTCCCAAGTATCCATTGAAATCGTTTCACCAATATTCTGTGCCCATTTAATCATACAATCTTTAACTAGTTCAGGTTCTGAATCCAATTCCACTAATACCCCATAAACTCTCTTAATATGGGTTGGCCTTTGATCTCTGACTTGCTTTAAAAAAATTCCATCTTCTCTAAGCCAGCCCATTTTACAATCCATCTTCCATCTATCCGCTATTTGTCTATATTGGAACCATGAATAAGTTAAATTTTCATGTATTAATTCTTCCAAAGATTTTAGCTCCCAATCTTGACCATCCCATCTAAGTAATTGTGCATAAGAGACCATATCCATATTAACCCCTTTCCTTATACCCTCTATGGCATGCCGAGGTATAGCCCATAATGGTATTTTAAAGTCACTTTTATAATATTTTCTCCACACTCTAAGCAAAGAGATTCTTATAATATGAGACTTAAAAACCCGATCCACTTTTTTATCAAATATTAAATAGGCATGCCATCCAAAAAGTAGGTCCCAACCTTCCAAATGAAGTATTTCTATATTTGTTAAATTCACCCAGTCGCTAATCAATGTCAATACTACAGCATCATAATACAATTTCACATTTGGTACCTTGAGTCCACCTCTCTCACGAAAATCTTGCATTATTTTCAGTTTCACCCTTGGTTTTTTCCCTGCCCAAACAAATTTATTAATACCTTTTTGCCATTCCTCTAAATTACATTCATTCTTTAGAATAGGTAACATTTGAAACAAAAAAATAAACTTTGGCAGAACATTCATTTTAATAACTGCAATTCTACCCATAAGGGATAACTGTAAATTATTCCAATTTTTTAAATCCTTCTGTACCTCCATCCACAACTTTTCATAATTATTTTTATACAGTTTTGCATTAGAAGCAGATAATGTAACCCCCAAATATTTTACCTTATCAACAATTTCAAAATCTGTTAAATTAACTAAAACCTGTTTATCACCATTAGTCATATTTTTAGCTAGTATTTTAGTCTTATTATTGTTAATTTTAAAACCAGAAACACGTCCATATTGTTGAATCAATTGTAACAATTTTACCACCGAACAAGTAGGTTGAGATAAAGTAACAACCAAGTCATCTGCAAAGGCTCTTAACTTATATTCCTTTTTATTAATTTCTATTCCTTTTATTTCTTGAGACTCCCGAATTTTAATCAACAAAATTTCCAATGTTAAAACGAACAATAACGGGGATAACGGACATCCCTGTCTTGTTCCTTTTTCTATTACAAAAGCCTCTGACAAACCCCCATTTACAATTAGTTGGGCAGTCTGTTTTTGATATATATTAGATAATACTTGTAATATATTTTGTCCAAAATTCATCTCTTTAATTAAGCATAACATAAACTGCCAGTTCACTTGGTCAAAGGCTTTTTCAGCATCCAAAAATATCAGGCCTGCAGAGACTTGGTTATTCTTTTCTAAATACTCTAATAAATTAATAATTTGTCTCACATTATTTTTCATATACCTTCCAGTTATAAAACCCGATTGATCCTTATGTATAAGCTGCTGCAAAATCCCCATAAGCCTATTAGCTAAAATTTTTGCAAAAATCTTATAATCCACATTTAAAAGAGATATAGGCCTATAATTTTTAGGCAAAGTAAGATCTTGATTATCTTTTGGAATCAATGATATAAATGCATTACGCCAGGATGGAGGGATCTCTAAACCCTGTAATAAGTTATTAAACAATTCACACAACGGTTGAGTCATCTCTTCTACTAAAGTTTTATAATAGATAGATGTCAACCCATCCGTACCCGGCGCTTTGCCCAATTTCAATTGTTTAATAGCTGTAACAATTTCTTCCTTAGTGATTAAACCATTAATCTCTTTTTCCTGATCTTCTGTTAATTTAGGAAAATTAACTTTACCTAAATAATTATTTATATCTGTAATTTGAATATTAGTACTCTTGTATAATTTTTGGTAGTATTCTAAAAAAGATTTCTTAATCAATTCTTTCTGATAGACCAATTTACCATTATAATTTATTTTATCTATATTCCTCTGTTTCTGTTTCTTTCTTAACTGATAAGCCAACCATCTCCCTGGTTTATTAGCATTACAAAATGTATTTTGTTTCATATATAATAAATTAGTTGCAGCTTGATCAGCCACCAACATGTTAAATTGTGCTTTTAACAGTTTTAAAGCTCCTTTCACCTTTTCATCTAAAGGATTTATATTTAGAAGTTTCTCTTTTAATTTAATCTCCTCTTCTAAATCTTTACGTTTCTGAGTCTGTTTTTGTCTATGCAAGTTATTCATTTTTATCAAAATACCACGCATAAAAGCTTTACTTGCATCCCACACCATTGACATTGATGTTCCCTTATTCATATTTAAAGCAAAGTATTCCTTTAAACATTCCTTTAATTTGTGAACATTTTTTTCTTGTTTAAATAAATTCTCATTCACCCTCCAGGATCTCCTATCTTCTTTCTCTGCAAACAGTTCCATCCAAACTGGACTATGATCAGACAATGTCCTAGGAAAAATTTTTACGTTCTTCACCCTGTTGTATAAATCTGTTGTAATCAAAAAGAAATCAATTCTTGAGAGAGAATGGTGTCTATCTGAAAAAAAAGTAAAGTCCCTTTCTTCTTGATTACGTTCACGCCAATAGTCTCTCAATTCCCAATCTTCTTTCATATCAAAGAAGGCTTTAGGTAGTTTAGCCTGTTTAAAAAAAGTAGAAGAGCCTTTTTTGTCCTTTTGTATATCTAAGACGCCATTCCAATCTCCCATTAAAATCACAGATCTATAGTCCAACAGAGTTATTTTCTGATGTAACAACCTATAAAATTGCTCCTGTTGCTGGTTTGGTGCATACAGCCCCACAATAAGAATTTTCTTACCATATAAGCCAAGTTCAAGCATAACATATCTTCCATGAGGATCTGATTCTAAGAGGGTAGCAGATAAATTCTGTTTGACATATATTACCACACCCCCTTTTTTCCCAGGGGCAGGAGATACAAAATGAGATCCCAGACGAGGATTATTTACATATTTTTGATCTTTAGCTGTAATATGAGTTTCTTGCAAACAAATGATATCATTGTTATGTTGTTTCAAATAATGATAAATTTTTCTTCTCTTTTGAGGAATGTTTAATCCATTAACATTCCAGGACAGGAGCTTTGCCATCTCCCTTGGCCTTAAGCCTGGAGAAGATCCGCTCAAATTCTGCTGCTGATGAATATGTTGCAGAGCTTTTGGGTCTTGCTCCTCCCACCGGCACTGAAGCAATTTGCTGACTAGATTCTTCAATTTCTTTTTCTTTTTTCTGTTGTTCTTTTTCTTTACGTTTATGTGCTGCACGGGTCATTCTCTGTTCTTTAACCTCTGGTTGAGACATCCATACCACCTGTCCAGCAGCCATCATCCCTGTACTTTCAGATTTCTGTTCCATCTCTTTATCACTCAAGACTTTATGCATCATGGGCAAAGGAGAGCCTGCACCCAGGACCGTTTTATAAAATTCCTTAGCTTTAGCAACTGTATTAAGTCTATAACGTGTCCCCGCATGGCTCAAAACAATGCCCGTCGGGATCTCCCATCTGAATGGCATTTGTCTTGCTTTAAGTTCATTTGCTAAAAAAGCAAAATCTTTTCTGCTTCTTAAAATTTTAGGTGGAATTTCCTTTAAGATAATAACATCTTGAGCAGCAATCTGAAATCTTTTATTGTAAAAAGTTTGGAGAATCTGATTTCGCAAGGACTTCTTAGCAAAATATATCACCACATCTCTAGGCAAATTCCTCTGTTTTGCAATCCAAGAATTGACTCTATAGATTCTTTCCACATCCCCACGTAACTCTTCTTTATCTATATTCAAAATAACAGCCAAGTCATTAATCACCATTTCCATCACATCTTGAGTTTTATCTTCTTTCAGGCCCCTTATTCTCAAAGCATATTCCATCTGTCTGTACTGGAACATAAGAATATCATCTTGTGAAGTTTCCACTTTTTTCTCCATATCTTGAAATTTGTAATCCAAAAGTTCAACAGTTTCTTCAATTTCCTCTACTCTGGAGTCCAGCTTCACAACCACTGAGGCCATTCCAGATAGAGCTAAAAGTATATCATCCCTCAAAATAGCATTATTCTGTTCTAAAAGCTCTTTCATCTCTTTCTTCATTTCCTCCTTAGTTTCAGATTTATTCTGGTCCAAAAGTTGTTTCATTTCCTCCCTAAACTGTGACACAGCACTTACCATTATTTCTTTAATGTCTTGTGCTGATGTGCCAGATGGGGGGGGGGGTGAAGGTGGAGTAGATTTAGGTTGCTGCACTGAGGGTATTATTTTAAGTTGTTGTTGCACAGTAGAAGTGGCAGGAGAAGAAGTTACTTTAGAGGTTGTCGTTTTGAAGCCATTTTAATTTATCTTCCTTTCTTCATAAAAATACCAATAAAAAATAAGTAGTCCAAAAAAAAAATTAAAAACACGATGAAATAGAATAAGATAAAATCAATCTAAAAGCTCCCCAACAATAAAAAAAAAAAGAAACTTAAAAAGGAAGAGAGTATTAAACAACAATTCAGCCGGTCCGTCTTTCAAAGGAAAAAACTTTCAAAACGCCATTTTACTTTCACTCTCACTTTTCCGCCCGAAAAGAAAGGAAAGCTCAAAAAAATAAAAGAAAAATCAGCGCGTACTAAATAAACTAAATAAGCTAAAAAGAATAAAATAAAACTAAACTATAAATAAAGTCCTTTAAACAGTTCTGTCTGGTTTAAAATTACTCACGGTTACTTTAAATGCGGAGATGGTAGCGGCGTTTCGCTTTGTTTCCGAAGAAACAAAGACAGCTGAGAGGCGGAGAAGGCAATGAACTCCGAGGGAGCACTCTTTCTACCCCCCTAAAATAAAAATCCAGGGAGAGTTAAGAGGTTCTACCTCTATTCATGCGATCTCTACCCCTTCCCTTCGCCCGGGAAGGGGATTGCGAGCCGCGGGCCAGCTGATGAAAGCTGTGCTCCGCGGATCTGACACCTTCTCAGGAGGACGGCTACAAAGTAGCCGCCATCTCCACCGCTTCAACCACCGGAAGTCCCGGTAGGTAGGTAGATTGATAGATACAGATAGGTAGGTAGGTAGATTGATAGATAGAGATAGGTAGGTAGGTAGATAGATAGATAGATAGATAGAGATAGGTAGGTAGGTAGATTGATAGATACAGATAGGTAGGTAGGTAGATTGATAGATAGAGATAGGTAGGTAGGTAGATAGATAGATAGAGATAGGTAGGTAGGTAGGTAGATAGATACAGATAGGTAGGTAGATAGATAAATACAGATGGGTTGGTAGGTAGATAGATAGAGAGAGATAGGTAGGTAGGTAGATTGATAGATAGAGATAGGTAGGTAGGTAGATTGATAGATACAGATAGGTAGGTAGGTAGGTAGATAGATACAGATAGGTAGGTAGATAGATAAATACAGATAGATAGGTAGGAAGATAGATAGATAGAGATAGGTAGGTAGGTAGATAGATAGATACAGATAGGTAGGTAGGTAGATAGATAGATACAGATATGTAGGTAGTTAGATAGATAGATAGAGATAGGTAGGTAGGTAGATTGATCGATACAGATAGGTAGGTAGGTAGATAGATAGATAGAGATAGGTAGGTAGGTAGATAGGTAGAAAGAGATAGGTAGGTAGGTAGGTAGATAGATAGAGATAGGTAGGTAGGTAGATTGATAGATACAGATAGTTAGGTAGGTAGATAGATAGATACAGATAGGTAGGTAGGTAGATATATAGATACAGATATGTAGGTAGGTAGATAGATAGATACAGATAGGTAGGTAGGTAGGTAGATAGATAGAGATAGGTAGGTAGGTAGGTAGATAGATAGAGATAGGTAGGTAGGTAGATTGATAGAGATAGGTAGGTAGGTAGGTAGATAGATAGATAGAGATAGGTAGGTAGGTAGATAGATAGATACAGATAGGTAGGTAGGTAGATAGGTAGAAAGAGATAGGTAGGTAGGTAGGTAGATAGATAGAGATAGGTAGGTAGGTAGATTGATAGATACAGATAGTTAGGTAGGTAGATAGATAGATACAGATAGGTAGGTAGGTAGATATATAGATACAGATATGTAGGTAGGTAGATAGATAGATACAGATAGGTAGGTAGGTAGGTAGATAGATAGAGATAGGTAGGTAGGTAGGTAGATAGATAGAGATAGGTAGGTAGGTAGATTGATAGAGATAGGTAGGTAGGTAGGTAGATAGATAGATAGAGATAGGTAGGTAGGTAGATAGATAGATACAGATAGGTAGGTAGGTAGATAGATAGATACAGATAGGTAGGTAGGTAGATAGATAGATCGAGATAGGTAGGTAGGTAGATTGATAGATACAGATAGGTAGGTAGGTAGATAGATAGATAGAGATAGGTAGGTAGGTAGATAGATAGATAGAGATAGGTAGGTAGGTAGATTGATAGAGATAGGTAGGTAGGTAGGTAGATAGATAGAGATAGGTAGGTAGGTAGATTGATAGATACAGATAGGTAGGTAGGTAGATAGATAGATACAGATAGGTAGGTAGGTAGATTGATAGATAGAGATAGGTAGGTAGGTAGATAGATAGATAGAGATAGGTAGTTAGATAGATAGATAGAGATAGGTAGGTAGGTAGATAGATAGATAGAGATATGTAGGTAGGTAGATAGATAGATAGAGGTAGATAGATGGATACAGATAGATAGATAGATAGAGATAGGTAGGTAGGTAGATTGATAGATACAGATATGTAGGTAGGTAGATAGATAGATACAGATAGGTAGGTAGGTAGATTGATAGATACAGATAGGTAGGTAGGTAGATAGATAGATAGATAGAGATAGGTAGGTAGGTAGATTGATAGATAGAGATAGGTACGTAGGTAGGTAGATAGATAGAGATAGGTAGGTAGGTAGATAGATAGATAGAGATAGGTAGGTAGGTAGGTAGATAGATAGAGATAGGTAGGTAGGTAGATTGATAGATAGAGATAGGTAGGTAGGTAGATAGATAGAGATAGGTAGGTAGGTAGGTAGATAGATAGAGATAGGTAGGTAGGTAGATTGATAGAGATAGGTAGGTAGGTAGATAGATAGATAGAGATAGGTAGGTAGGTAGATTTATAGATAGAGATAGGTAGGTAGGTAGGTAGATAGATAGAGATAGGTAGGTAGGTAGATAGATAGATAGAGATAGGTAGGTAGGTAGATTGATAGATACAGATAGGTAGGTAGGTAGATAGATAGATAGATAGAGATAGGTAGGTAGGTAGATAGATAGATACAGATAGGTAGGTAGGTAGGTAGGTAGATACAGATATGTAGGTAGGTAGATTGATAGATAGAGATAGGTAGGTAGGTAGATTGATAGATAGAGATAGGTAGGTAGGTAGGTAGATAGATAGAGATAGGTAGGTAGGTAGATTGATAGAGATAGGTAGGTAGGTAGATAGATAGATAGAGATAGGTAGGTAGGTAGATAGATAGATACAGATAGGTAGGTAGATAGATAGATAGATACAGATAGGTAGGTAGGTAGATAGATAGATAGAGATAGGTAGGTAGGTAGGTAGATAGATACAGATATGTAGGTAGGTAGATAGATAGATAGAGATAGGTAGGTAGGTAGATTGATAGATACAGATAGGTAGGTAGGTAGATAGATAGAGATAGGTAGGTAGATAGATAGATAGAGATAGGTAGGTAGGTAGATAGATAGATAGAGATAGGTAGGTAGGTAGATTGATAGAGATAGGTAGGTAGGTAGGTAGATAGATAGAGATAGGTAGGTAGGTAGATTGATAGATACAGATAGGTAGGTAGGTAGATTGATAGATAGAGATAGGTAGGTAGGTAGGTAGATCGATAGAGAAAGGTAGGTAGGTAGATATATAGATACAGATATGTAGGTAGATAGATAGAGATAGGTAGGTAGCTAGATTGATAGATACAGATAGGTAGGTAGGTAGATTGATAGATAGAGATAGGTAGGTAGGTATAGAGATAGATAGAGATAGGTAGGTAGGTAGATTGATAGATACAGATAGGTAGGTAGGTATATTGATAGATACATATAGGTAGGTAGGTAGATAGATAGATAGAGATAGGTAGGTTGGTAGATAGATTGATAGAGATAGGTAGGTAGGTAGATAGATAGATACAGATAGGTAGGTAGGTAGATAGATAGATACAGATAGATAGGTAGAGATAGGTAGGTAGGTAGATTGATAGATAGAGATAGGTAGGTAGGTAGATAGATAGATACAGATAGGTAGGTAGGTAGATAGATAGATAGATAGAGATAGGTAGGTAGGTAGATAGATAGATACAGATAGATAGATAGAGATAGGTAGGTAGGTAGATTGATAGATAGAGATAGGTAGGTAGGTAGATTGATAGATAGAGATAGGTAGGTAGGTAGATTGATAGATACAGATAGGTAGGTAGGTAGATAGATAGATAGAGATAGGTAGGTTGGTAGATAGATTGATAGAGATAGGTAGGTAGGTAGATAGATAGATAGATAGAGATAGGTAGGTAGGTAGATAGATAGATACAGATAGATAGGTAGGAAGATAGATAGATAGAGATAGGTAGGTAGGTAGATAGATAGATACAGATAGGTAGGTAGGTAGATAGATAGATAAAGATAGGTAGGTAGGTAGATAGATAAATACAGATAGGTAGGTAGGTAGATAGATAGATATAGATAGGTAGGTAGGTAGGTAGATAGATACAGATAGGTAGGTAGGTAGATAGATAGATACAGATAGGTCGGTAGGTAGATTGATAGAGATAGGTAGGTAGGTAGGTAGATAGATAGAGATAGGTAGGTAGGTAGATTGATAGATACAGATAGGTAGATAGGTAGATTGATAGATAGAGATAGGTAGGTGGGTAGATTGATAGATACAGATAGGTAGGTAGGTAGACAGATAGATACAGATAGGTAGGTAGGTAGATTGATAGATAGAGATAGGTAGGTAGGTAGATTGATAGATACAGATAGGTAGGTAGGTATATAGATAGATACAGATATGTAGGTAGGTAGATTGATAGATAGAAATAGGTAGGTAGGTAGATTGATAGATACAGATAGATAGGTAGGTAGATAGATAGATACAGATAGGTAGGTAGGTAGATAAATACAGATAGGTGGGTAGGTAGATAGATAGATAGAGATAGGTAGGTAGGTAGATTGATAGATACAGATAGGTAGGTAGGTAGATAGATAGATACAGATAGGTAGGTAGGTAGATTGATAGATAGAGATAGGTAGGTAGGTAGATAGATAGATAGATAGATAGAGATAGGTAGTTAGGTAGATAGATAGATAGAGATAGGTATGTAGGTAGATAGATAGATAGAGATATGTAGGTAGGTAGATAGATAGAGATAGGTAGGTAGGTAGATAGATAGATAGAGATAGGTAGGTAGGTAGATTGATAGATACAGATAGGTAGGTAGGTAGATAGATAGATACAGATAGGTAGGTAGGTAGATTGATAGATAGAGATAGGTAGGTAGGTAGATTGATAGATACAGATAGGAAGGTAGGTAGATTGATAGATAGAGATAGGTAGGTAGGTAGATAGATAGATACAGATAGGTAGGTAGGTAGATTGATAGATAGAGATAGGTAGGTAGGTAGATAGATAGATAGAGATAGGTAGGTAGATTGATAGATAGAGATAGGTAGATAGGTAGATAGATAGATAGAGATAGGTAGGTAGGTAGATAGATAGATAGAGTTAGGTAGGTAGGTAGATTGATAGAGATAGGTAGTTAGGTAGGTAGATAGATATAGATAGGTAGGTAGGTAGATTGATAGATACAGATAGGTAGGTAGATTGATAGATACAGATAGGTAGGTAGGTAGATAGATAGATAGAGATAGGTAGGTAGGTAGATAGATAGATAGAGATAGGTAGGTAGGTAGATTGATAGAGATAGGTAGGTAGGTAGGTAGATAGATAGAGATAGGTAGGTAGGTAGATTGATAGATACAGATAGGTAGGTAGGTAGATAGATAGATACAGATAGGTAGGTAGGTAGATTGATAGATAGAGATAGGTAGGTAGGTAGATAGATAGATAGAGATAGGTAGTTAGATAGATAGATAGAGATAGGTAGGTAGGTAGATAGATAGATAGAGGTAGATAGATAGATACAGATAGATAGATAGATAGAGATAGGTAGGTAGGTAGATTGATAGATACAGATAGGTAGGTAGGTAGATAGATAGATACAGATAGGTAGGTAGGTAGATTGATAGATACAGATAGGTAGGTAGGTAGATAGATAGATAGATAGAGATAGGTAGGTAGGTAGATTGATAGATAGAGATAGGTACGTAGGTAGGTAGATAGATAGAGATAGGTTGGTAGGTAGATAGATAGATAGAGATAGGTAGGTAGGTAGGTAGATAGATAGAGATAGGTAGGTAGGTAGATTGATAGATAGAGATAGGTAGGTAGGTAGATAGATAGAGATAGGTAGGTAGGTAGGTAGATAGATAGAGATAGGTAGGTAGGTAGATTGATAGAGATAGGTAGGTAGGTAGATAGATAGATAGAGATAGGTAGGTAGGTAGATTTATAGATAGAGATAGGTAGGTAGGTAGATAGATAGATAGAGATAGGTAGGTAGATAGATAGATAGAGATAGGTAGGTAGGTAGATTGATAGATACAGATAGGTAGGTAGGTAGATAGATAGATAGAGATAGGTAGGTAGGTAGATAGATAGATACAGATAGGTAGGTAGGTAGGTAGGTAGATACAGATATGTAGGTAGGTAGATTGATAGATAGAGATAGGTAGGTAGGTAGATTGATAGATAGAGATAGGTAGGTAGGTAGGTAGATAGATAGAGATAGGTAGGTAGGTAGATTGATAGATACAGATAGGTAGGTAGGTAGATAGATAGATAGAGATAGGTAGGTAGGTAGATAGATAGATACAGATAGGTAGGTAGGTAGATAGATAGATAGAGATAGGTAGGTAGGTAGGTAGATAGATACAGATATGTAGGTAGGTAGATAGATAGATAGAGATAGGTAGGTAGGTAGATTGATAGATACAGATAGGTAGGTAGGTAGATAGATAGATAGAGATAGGTAGGTAGATAGATAGATAGAGATAGGTAGGTAGGTAGATAGATAGATAGAGATAGGTAGGTAGGTAGATTGATAGAGATAGGTAGGTAGGTAGGTAGATAGATAGAGATAGGTAGGTAGGTAGATTGATAGATACAGATAGGTAGGTAGGTAGATTGATAGATAGAGATAGGTAGGTAGGTAGGTAGATCGATAGAGAAAGGTAGGTAGGTAGATATATAGATACAGATATGTAGGTAGATAGATAGAGATAGGTAGGTAGGTAGATTGATAGATACAGATAGGTAGGTAGGTATATTGATAGATACATATAGGTAGGTAGGTAGATAGATAGATAGAGATAGGTAGGTTGGTAGATAGATTGATAGAGATAGGTAGGTAGGTAGATAGATAGATACAGATAGGTAGGTAGGTAGATAGATAGATACAGATAGATAGGTAGAGATAGGTAGGTAGGTAGATTGATAGATACAGATAGGTAGGTAGGTAGATAGATAGATACAGATAGGTAGGTAGGTAGATAGATAGATAGATAGAGATAGGTAGGTAGGTAGATAGATAGATACAGATAGATAGATAGAGATAGGTAGGTAGGTAGATTGATAGATAGAGATAGGTAGGTAGGTAGATTGATAGATACAGATAGGTAGGTAGGTAGATTGATAGATACAGATAGGTAGGTAGGTAGATAGATAGATAGAGATAGGTAGGTTGGTAGATAGATTGATAGAGATAGGTAGGTAGGTAGATAGATAGATAGAGATAGGTAGGTAGGTAGATAGATAGATACAGATAGATAGGTAGGAAGATAGATAGATAGAGATAGGTAGGTAGGTAGATAGATAGATACAGATAGGTAGGTAGGTAGATAGATAGATAAAGATAGGTAGGTAGGTAGATAGATAAATACAGATAGGTAGGTAGGTAGATAGATAGATATAGATAGGTAGGTAGGTAGGTAGATAGATACAGATAGGTAGGTAGGTAGATAGATAGATACAGATAGGTCGGTAGGTAGATTGATAGAGATAGGTAGGTAGGTAGGTAGATAGATAGAGATAGGTAGGTAGGTAGATTGATAGATACAGATAGGTAGGTAGGTAGATTGATAGATAGAGATAGGTAGGTGGGTAGATTGATAGATACAGATAGGTAGGTAGGTAGACAGATAGATACAGATAGGTAGGTAGGTAGATTGATAGATAGAGATAGGTAGGTAGGTAGATTGATAGATACAGATAGGTAGGTAGGTAGATAGATAGATACAGATATGTAGGTAGGTAGATTGATAGATAGAAATAGGTAGGTAGGTAGATTGATAGATACAGATAGATAGGTAGGTAGATAGATAGATACAGATAGGTAGGTAGGTAGATAAATACAGATAGGTGGGTAGGTAGATAGATAGATAGAGATAGGTAGGTAGGTAGATTGATAGATACAGATAGGTAGGTAGGTAGATAAATAGATACAGATAGGTAGGTAGGTAGATTGATAGATAGAGATAGGTAGGTAGGTAGATAGATAGATAGATAGAGATAGGTAGTTAGGTAGATAGATAGATAGAGATAGGTATGTAGGTAGATAGATAGATAGAGATATGTAGGTAGGTAGATAGATAGAGATAGGTAGGTAGGTAGATAGATAGATAGAGATAGGTAGGTAGGTAGATAGATAGATAGAGATAGGTAGGTAGGTAGATTGATAGATACAGATAGGTAGGTAGGTAGATAGATAGATACAGATAGGTAGGTAGGTAGATTGATAGATAGAGATAGGTAGGTAGGTAGATTGATAGATACAGATAGGAAGGTAGGTAGATTGATAGATAGAGATAGGTAGGTAGGTAGATAGATAGATACAGATAGGTAGGTAGGTAGATTGATAGATAGAGATAGGTAGGTAGGTAGATAGATAGATAGAGATAGGTAGGTAGATTGATAGATAGAGATAGGTAGATAGGTAGATAGATAGATAGAGATAGGTAGGTAGGTAGATAGATAGATAGAGTTAGGTAGGTAGGTAGATTGATAGAGATAGGTAGTTAGGTAGGTAGATAGATATAGATAGGTAGGTAGGTAGATTGATAGATACAGATAGGTAGGTAGGTAGATTGATAGATAGAGATAGGTAGGTAGGTAGATTGATAGATAGAGATAGGAAGGTAGGTAGATAGATAGAGATAGGTAGGTAGGTAGATTGATGGAGATAGTTAGGTAGGTAGATAGATAGAGATAGGTAGGTAGGTAGATAGATAGATACAGATAGGTAGGTAGGTAGATAGATAGATAGATAGAGATAGGTAGGTAGGTAGATTGATAGATACAGATAGGTAGGTAGGTAGACAGATAGATACAGATAGGTAGGTAGGTAGATTGATAGATAGAGATAGGTAGGTAGGTAGATAGATAGAGATAGGTAGGTAGGTAGATAGATAGATAGAGATAGGTAGGTAGGTAGGTAGATTGATAGATAGAGATAGGTAGGTAGGTAGATAGATAGAGATAGGTAGGTAGGTAGGTAGATAGATAGAGATAGGTAAGTAGGTAGATTGATAGAGAGGTAGGTAGGTAGATAGATAGATAGAGATAGGTAGGTAGGTAGATTTATAGATAGAGATAGGTAGGTAGGTAGGTAGGTAGATACAGATAGGTAGGTAGGTAGGTAGGTAGATACAGATATGTAGGTAGGTAGATTGATAGATAGAGATAGGTAGGTAGGTAGATTGATAGATAGAGATAGGTAGGTAGGTAGGTAGATAGATAGAGATAGGTAGGTAGGTAGATAGATAGAGATAGGTAGGGAGGTAGATAGATAGATAGAGATAGGTAGGTAGGTAGATAGATCCATAGAGATAGGTAGGTAGGTAGATTGATAGATACAGATAGGTAGGTAGGTAGATAGATAGATAGAGATAGGTAGGTAGATAGATAGAGATAGGTAGGTAGGTAGATAGATAGAGATATGTAGGTAGGTAGGTAGATAGATAGATAGAGATAGATAGGTAGGTAGGTAGATTGATAGGGACAGATAGGTAGGTAGGTAGATAGATACAGATAGGTAGGTAGGTAGATTGATAGATAGAGATAGGTAGGTAGGTATGTAGATAGATAGAGATAGGTAGGTAGGTAGATTGATAGATAGAGATAGGTAGGTAGGTAGATAGATAGATACAGATAGGTAGGTAGGTAGATTGATAGATAGAGATAGGTAGGTAGATTGATAGATACAGATAGGAAGGTAGGTAGATTGATAGAGATAGGTAGGTAGGTAGATAGATAGATACAGATAGGTAGGTAGGTAGATTGATAGATAGAGATAGGTAGGTAGGTAGATAGATAGATAGAGATAGGTAGGTAGGTAGATTGATAGAGATAGGTAGGTAGGTAGGTAGATAGATAGAAATAGGTAGGTAGGTAGATTGATAGATACAGATAGGTAGGTAGGTAGATTGATAGATAGAGATAGGTAGGTAGGTAGATTGATAGATAGAGATATGTAGGTAGGTAGGTAGATAGATAGAGATAGGTAGGTAGGTAGATTGATAGAGATAGGTAGGTAGGTAGAAAGATAGAGATAGGTAGGTAGGTAGATAGATAGATACAGATATGTAGGTAGGTAGATAGATAGATAGAGATAGGTAGGTAGGTAGATTGGTAGATACAGATAGGTAGGTAGGTAGACAGATAGATACAGATAGGTAGGTAGGTAGATTGATAGATAGAGATAGGTAGGTAGGTAGATTGATAGATACAGATAGGTAGGTAGGTAGATAGATAGATACAGATATGTAGGTAGGTAGATTGATAGATAGAGATAGGTAGGTAGGTAGATTGATAGATACAGATAGATAGGTAGGTAGATAGATAGATACAGATAGGTAGGTAGGTAGATAAATACAGATAGGTGGGTAGGTAGATAGATAGATAGAGATAGGTAGGTAGGTAGATTGATAGATACAGATAGGTAGGTAGGTAGATAGATAGATACAGATAGGTAGGTAGGTAGATTGATAGATAGAGATAGGTAGGTAGGTAGATAGATAGATAGATAGAGATAGGTAGTTAGGTAGATAGATAGATAGAGATAGGTAGGTAGGTAGATAGATAGATAGAGATAGGTAGGTAGGTAGATAGATAGATACAGATAGGTAGGTAGGTAGATTGATAGATACAGATAGGTAGGTAGGTAGATAGATAGATAGATAGATAGAAATAGGTAGGTAGGCAGATTGATAGATAGAGATAGGTAGGTAGGTAGGTAGATAGATAGAGATAGGTAGGTAGGTAGATAGATAGATAGAGATAGGTAGGTAGGTAGGTAGATAGATAGAGATAGGTAGGTAGGTAGGTAGATAGATAGAGATAGGTAGGTAGGTAGATAGATAGATAGAGATAGGTAGGTAGGTAGATTGATAGAGATAGGTAGGTAGGTAGGTAGATAGATAGAGATAGGTAGGTAGGTAGATTTATAGATAGAGATACGTAGGTAGGTAGATAGATAGATACAGATAGGTAAGGTAGATTGATAGATACAGATAGGTAGGTAGGTAGATAGATAGATAGAGATAGGTAGGTAGGTAGATAGATAGATAGAGATAGGTAGGTAGGTAGATTGATAGATACAGATAGGTAGGTAGGTAGATAGATAGATAGATAGATAGAAATAGGTAGCTAGGTAGATTGATAGATAGAGATAGGTAGGTAGGTAGGTAGATAGATAGAGATAGGTAGGTAGGTAGATAGATAGATAGAGATAGGTAGGTAGGTAGGTAGATAGATAGAGATAGGTAGGTAAGTAGATTGATAGATAGAGATAGGTAGGTAGGTAGATAGATAGAGATAGGTAGGTAGGTAGGTAGATAGATAGAGATAGGTAGGTAGGTAGATTGATAGAGATAGGTAGGTAGGTAGGTAGATAGATAGAGATAGGTAGGTAGGTAGATTTATAGATAGAGATAGGTAGGTAGGTAGATAGATAGATAGAGATAGGTAGGTAGGTAGATTGATAGATACAGATAGGTAGGTAGGTAGATAGATAGATAGAGATAGGTAGGTAGGTAGATAGATAGATAGAGATAGGTAGGTAGGTAGATAGATAGATACAGATAGGTAGGTAGGTAGGTAGGTAGATACAGATATGTAGGTAGGTAGATTGATAGATAGAGATAGGTAGGTAGGTAGATTGATAGATAGAGATAGGTAGGTAGGTAGGTAGATAGATAGAGATAGGTAGGTAGGTAGATTGATAGAGATAGGTAGGTAGGTAGATAGATAGATAGATAGAGATAGGTAGGTAGGTAGATAGATAGATACAGATAGGTAGGTAGGTAGATAGATACAGACAGGTAGGTAGGTAGATAGATAGATAGAGATAGGTAGGTAGGTAGGTAGATAGATACAGATATGTAGGTAGGTAGATAGATAGATAGAGATAGGTAGGTAGGTAGATTGATAGATACAGATAGGTAGGTAGGTAGATAGATAGATAGAGATAGGTAGGTAGATAGATAGATAGAGATAGGTAGGTAGGTAGGTAGATAGATAGAGATAGGTAGGTAGGTAGGTAGATAGATACAGATAGGTAGGTAGGTAGATTGATAGATAGAGATAGGTAGGTAGGTAGATTGATAGATACAGATAGGAAGGTAGGTAGATTGATAGATAGAGATAGGTAGGTAGGTAGATAGATAGATACAGATAGGTAGGTAGGTAGATTGATAGAGATAGGTAGGTAGGCAGATAGATAGATAGAGATAGGTAGGTAGATTGATAGATAGAGATAGGTAGATAGGTAGATAGATAGATAGAGATAGGTAGGTAGGTAGATAGATAGATAGAGATACGTAGGTAGGTAGATTGATAGAGATAGGTAGGTAGGTAGGTAGATAGATAGAAATAGGTAGGTAGGTAGATTGATAGATACAGATAGGTAGGTAGGTAGATTGATAGATAGAGATAGGTAGGTAGGTAGATTGATAGATAGAGATAAGTAAGTAGGTAGGTAGATAGATAGAGATAGGTAGGTAGGTAGATAGATAGATACAGATATGTAGGTAGGTAGATAGATAGATAGAGATAGGTAGGTAGGTAGATTGGTAGATACAGATAGGTAGGTAGGTAGACAGATAGATACAGATAGGTAGGTAGGTAGATTGATAGATAGAGATAGGTAGGTAGGTAGATTGATAGATACAGATAGGTAGGTAGGTAGATAGATAGATAGAGATAGGTAGGTAGGTAGATTGATAGATACAGATAGGTAGGTAGGTAGACAGATAGATACAGATAGGTAGGTAGGTAGATTGATAGATAGAGATAGGTAGGTAGGTAGATTGATAGATACAGATAGGTAGGTAGGTAGATAGATAGATACAGATATGTAGGTAGGTAGATTTATAGATAGAGATAGGTAGGTAGGTAGATAGATAGAGATAGGTAGGTAGGTAGATAGATAGATAGATAGAGATAGGTAGGTAGGTAGATTTATAGATAGAGATAGGTAGGTAGGTAGGTAGATAGATAGAGATAGGTAGGTAGGTAGATAAGTACAGATAGGTGGGTAGGTAGATAGATAGATAGAGATAGGTAGGTAGGTAGATTGATAGATACAGATAGGTAGGTAGGTAGATAGATAGATACAGATAGGTAGGTAGGTAGATTGATAGATAGAGATAGGTAGGTAGGTAGATAGATAGATAGATAGAGATAGGTAGTTAGGTAGATAGATAGATAGAGATAGGTAGGTAGGTAGATAGATAGAGATATGTAGGTAGGTAGATAGATAGATAGAGATAGGTAGGTAGGTAGATAGATAGATAGAGATAGGTAGGTAGGTAGATTGATAGATAGAGATAGGTAGGTAGGTAGATTGATAGATACAGATAGGTAGGTAGGTAGATAGATAGATACAGATAGGTAGGTAGGTAGATTGATAGATACAGATAGGTAGGTAGGTAGGTAGATAGATAGATAGATAGAGATAGGTAGGTAGGTAGATTGATAGATAGAGATAGGTAGGTAGGTAGGTAGATAGATAGAGATAGGTAGGTAGGTAGATAGATAGATAGAGATAGGTAGGTAGGTAGGTAGATAGATAGAGATAGGTAGGTAGGTAGATTTATAGATAGAGATAGGTAGGTAGGTAGGTAGGTAGATAGATAGAGATAGGTAGGTAGATAGAGAGATAGATAGAGATAGGTAGGTAGGTAGATAGATAGATAGAGATAGGTAGGTAGGTAGGTAGATAGATAGAGATAGGTAGGTAGGTAGATTGATAGATAGAGATAGGTAGGTAGGTAGGTAGATAGATAGAGATAGGTAGGTAGGTAGATTGATAGAGATAGGTAGGTAGGTAGATAGATAGATAGAGATAGGTAGGTAGGTAGATAGATAGATACAGATAGGTAGGTAGGTAGATAGATAGATACAGATAGGTAGGTAGGTAGATAGATAGATAGAGATAGGTAGGTAGGTAGATTGATAGATACAGATAGGTAGGTAGGTAGATAGATAGATAGAGATAGGTAGGTAGATAGATAGATAGAGATAGGTAGGTAGGTAGATAGATAGAGATAGGTAGGTGGGTAGATAGATAGATAGAGATAGATAGGTAGGTAGGTAGATTGATAGAGACAGATAGGTAGGTAGGTAGATAGATACAGATAGGTAGGTAGGTAGATTGATAGATAGAGATAGGTAGGTAGGTAGGTAGATAGATAGAGATAGGTAGGTAGGTAGATTGATAGATAGAGATAGGTAGGTAGGTAGATAGATAGATACAGATAGGTAGGTAGGTAGATTGATAGATAGAGATAGGTAGGTAGGTAGATTGATAGATACAGATAGGAAGGTAGGTAGATTGATAGATAGAGATAGGTAGGTAGGTAGATAGAAAGATACAGATAGGTAGGTAGGTAGATTGATAGATAGAGATAGGTAGGTAGGTAGATAGATAGATAGAGATAGGTAGGTAGATTGATAGATAGAGACAGGTAGATAGGTAGATAGATAGATAGAGATAGGTAGGTAGGTAGATAGATAGATAGAGATAGGTAGGTAGGTAGATTGATAGAGATAGGTAGTTAGGTAGGTAGATAGATAGAGATAGGTAGGTAGGTAGGTAGATAGATAGAGATAGGTAGGTAGGTAGATAGATAGATAGAGATAGGTAGGTAGGTAGATTGATAGATACAGATAGGTAGGTAGGTAGATAGATAGATAGAGATAGGTAGGTAGGTAGATAGATAGATAGAGATAGGTAGGTAGGTAGATATATAGATACAGATATGTAGGTAGGTAGATAGATAGATAGAGATAGGTAGGTAGGTAGATAGATAGATACAGATAGGTAGGTAGGTAGATAGATAGATAGAGATAGGTAGGTAGGTAGGTAGATAGATACAGATAGGTAGGTAGGTAGATAGATAGATACAGATAGGTAGGTAGGTAGATAGATAGAGATAGGTAGGTAGATAGATACAGATAGGTAGGTAGGTAGGTAGGTAGATAGATAGAGATAGGTAGGTAGATAGAGAGATAGATAGAGATAGGTAGGTAGGTAGATAGATAGATAGAGATAGGTAGGTAGGTAGGTAGATAGATAGAGATAGGTAGGTAGGTAGATTGATAGATAGAGATAGGTAGGTAGGTAGGTAGATAGATAGAGATAGGTAGGTAGGTAGATTGATAGAGATAGGTAGGTAGGTAGATAGATAGATAGAGATAGGTAGGTAGGTAGATAGATAGATACAGATAGGTAGGTAGGTAGATAGATAGATACAGATAGGTAGGTAGGTAGATAGATAGATAGAGATAGGTAGGTAGGTAGATTGATAGATACAGATAGGTAGGTAGGTAGATAGATAGATAGAGATAGGTAGGTAGATAGATAGATAGAGATAGGTAGGTAGGTAGATAGATAGAGATAGGTAGGTGGGTAGATAGATAGATAGAGATAGATAGGTAGGTAGGTAGATTGATAGAGACAGATAGGTAGGTAGGTAGATAGATACAGATAGGTAGGTAGGTAGATTGATAGATAGAGATAGGTAGGTAGGTAGATAGATAGATACAGATAGGTAGGTAGGTAGATTGATAGATAGAGATAGGTAGGTAGGTAGATTGATAGATACAGATAGGAAGGTAGGTAGATTGATAGATAGAGATAGGTAGGTAGGTAGATAGAAAGATACAGATAGGTAGGTAGGTAGATTGATAGATAGAGATAGGTAGGTAGGTAGATAGATAGATAGAGATAGGTAGGTAGATTGATAGATAGAGACAGGTAGATAGGTAGATAGATAGATAGAGATAGGTAGGTAGGTAGATAGATAGATAGAGATAGGTAGGTAGGTAGATTGATAGAGATAGGTAGTTAGGTAGGTAGATAGATAGAGATAGGTAGGTAGGTAGATTGATAGATACAGATAGGTAGGTAGGTAGATTGATAGATAGAGATAGGTAGGTAGGTAGATTGATAGATAGAGATAGGTAGGTAGGTAGATAGATAGAGATAGGTAGGTAGGTAGATTGATAGAGATAGTTAGGTAGGTAGATAGATAGAGATAGGTAGGTAGGTAGATAGATAGATACAGATAGGTAGGTAGGTAGATAGATAGATAGATAGAGATAGGTAGGTAGGTAGATTGATAGATACAGATAGGTAGGTAGGTAGACAGATAGATACAGATAGGTAGGTAGGTAGATTGATAGATAGAGATAGGTAGGTAGGTAGGTAGATAGATAGAGATAGGTAGGTAGGTAGATAGATAGATAGAGATAGGTAGGTAGGTAGGTAGATAGATAGAGATAGGTAGGTAGGTAGATTGATAGATAGAGATAGGTAGGTAGGTAGATAGATAGAGATAGGTAGGTAGGTAGGTAGATAGATAGAGATAGGTAGGTAGGTAGATTGATAGAGATAGGTAGGTAGGTAGATAGATAGATAGAGATAGGTAGGTAGGTAGATTTATAGATAGAGATAGGTAGGTAGGTAGGTAGATAGATAGAGATAGGTAGGTAGGTAGATAGATAGATAGAGATAGGTAGGTAGGTAGATTGATAGATACAGATAGGTAGGTAGGTAGATAGATAGATAGAGATAGGTAGGCAGGTAGATAGATAGATAGAGATAGGTAGGTAGGTAGGTAGATAGATAGATACAGATAGGTAGGTAGGTAGGTAGGTAGATACAGATATGTAGGTAGGTAGATTGATAGATAGAGATAGGTAGGTAGGTAGATTGATAGATAGAGATAGGTAGGTAGGTAGGTAGATAGATAGAGATAGGTAGGTAGGTAGATTGATAGAGATAGGTAGGTAGGTAGATAGATAGATAGAGATAGGTAGGTAGGTAGATAGATACAGATAGGTAGGTAGGTAGATAGATAGATACAGATAGGTAGGTAGGTACATAGATAGATAGAGATAGGTAGGTAGGTAGGTAGGTAGATAGATACAGATATGTAGGTAGGTAGATAGATTGATAGAGATAGGTAGGTAGGTAGACTGATAGATACAGATAGGTAGGTAGGTAGATAGATAGATAGAGATAGGTAGGTAGATAGATAGATAGAGATAGGTAGGTAGGTAGATTGATAGAGATAGGTAGGTAGGTAGATAGATAGATAGAGATAGGTAGGTAGGTAGATAGATAGAGATAGGTAGGTAGGTAGATAGATAGATACAGATAGGTAGGTAGGTAGATAGATAGATAGAGATAGGTAGGTAGCTAGATTGATAGATACAGATAGGTAGGTAGGTAGATAGATAGATAGAGATAGGTAGGTAGATAGATAGATAGAGATAGGTAGGTAGGTAGATAGATAGAGATAGGTAGGTAGGTAGATAGATAGATAGAGATAGATAGGTAGGTTGGTAGATTGATAGAGACAGATAGGTAGGTAGGTAGATAGATACAGATAGGTAGGTAGGTAGATTGATAGATAGAGATAGGTAGGTAGGTAGGTAGATAGATACAGATAGGTAGGTAGGTAGATTGATAGATACAGATAGGAAGGTAGGTAGATTGATAGATAGAGATAGGTAGGTAGGTAGATTGATAGAGATAGGTAGTTAGGTAGGTAGATAGATAGAGATAGGTATGTAGGTAGATTGATAGATACAGATAGGTAGGTAGGTAGATTGATAGATAGAGATAGGTAGGTAAATAGATTGATAGATAGAGATAGGTAGGTAGGTAGATAGATAGAGATAGGTAGGTAGGTAGATTGATAGAGATAGTTAGGTAGGTAGATAGATAGAGATAGGTAGGTAGGTAGATAGATAGATACAGATAGGTAGGTAGGTAGATAGATAGATAGAGATAGGTAGGTAGGTAGATTGATAGATACAGATAGGTAGGTAGGTAGACAGATAGATACAGATAGGTAGGTAGGTAGATTGATAGATAGAGATAGGTAGGTAGGTAGGTAGATAGATAGAGATAGGTAGGTAGGTAGATTGATAGATAGAGATAGATAGGTAGGTAGGTAGATAGATAGATAGATACAGATATGTAGGTAGGTAGATAGATAGATAGAGATAGGTAGGTAGGTAGATTGATAGATAGAGATAGGTAGGTAGGTAGATTGATAGATACAGATAGGTAGGTAGGTAGATAGATAGATAGAGATAGGTAGGTAGGTAGATAGATAGAGATAGGTAGGTGGGTAGATAGATAGAGATAGGTAGGTGGGTAGATAGATAGATAGAGATAGATAGGTAGGTAGGTAGATTGATAGAGACAGATAGGTAGGTAGGTAGATAGATACAGATAGGTAGGTAGGTAGATTGATAGATAGAGATAGGTAGGTAAATAGATTGATAGATAGAGATAGGTAGGTAGGTAGATAGATAGAGATAGGTAGGTAGGTAGATTGATAGAGATAGTTAGGTAGGTAGATAGATAGAGATAGGTAGGTAGGTAGATAGATAGATACAGATAGGTAGGTAGGTAGATAGATAGATAGAGATAGGTAGGTAGGTAGATTGATAGATACAGATAGGTAGGTAGGTAGACAGATAGATACAGATAGGTAGGTAGGTAGATTGATAGATAGAGATAGGTAGGTAGGTAGGTAGATAGATAGAGATAGGTAGGTAGGTAGATTGATAGATAGAGATAGGTAGGTAGGTAGATAGATAGATACAGATATGTAGGTAGGTAGATAGATAGATAGAGATAGGTAGGTAGGTAGATTGATAGATAGAGATAGGTAGGTAGGTAGATTGATAGATACAGATAGGTAGGTAGGTAGATAGATAGATAGAGATAGGTAGGTAGGTAGATAGATAGAGATAGGTAGGTGGGTAGATAGATAGAGATAGGTAGGTGGGTAGATAGATAGATAGAGATAGATAGGTAGGTAGGTAGATTGATAGAGACAGATAGGTAGGTAGGTAGATAGATACAGATAGGTAGGTAGGTAGATTGATAGATAGAGATAGGTAGGTAGGTAGGTAGATAGATAGAGATAGGTAGGTAGGTAGATTGATAGATAGAGATAGGTAGGTAGGTAGATAGATAGATACAGATATGTAGGTAGGTAGATTGATAGATAGAGATAGGTAGGTAGGTAGATTGATAGATACAGATAGGAAGGTAGGTAGATTGATAGATAGAGATAGGTAGGTAGGTAGATAGAAAGATACAGATAGGTAGGTAGGTAGATTGATAGATAGAGATAGGTAGGTAGGTAGATAGATAGATAGAGATAGGTAGGTAGATTGATAGATAGAGATAGGTAGATAGGTAGATAGATAGATAGAGATAGGTAGGTAGGTAGATAGATAGATAGAGATAGGTAGGTAGGTAGATTGATAGAGATAGGTAGTTAGGTAGGTAGATAGATAGAGATAGGTAGGTAGGTAGATTGATAGATACAGATAGGTAGGTAGGTAGATTGATAGATAGAGATAGGTAGGTAGGTAGATTGATAGATAGAGATAGGTAGGTAGGTAGATAGATAGAGATAGGTAGGTAGGTAGATTGATAGAGATAGTTAGGTAGGTAGATAGATAGAGATAGGTAGGTAGGTAGATAGATAGATACAGATAGGTAGGTAGGTAGATAGATAGATAGAGATAGGTAGGTAGGTAGATTGATAGATACAGATAGGTAGGTAGGTAGACAGATAGATACAGATAGGTAGGTAGGTAGATTGATAGATAGAGATAGGTAGGTAGGTAGGTAGATAGATAGAGATAGGTAGGTAGGTAGATAGATAGATAGAGATAGGTAGGTAGGTAGATAGATAGAGATAGGTAGGTAGGTAGATTGATAGATAGAGATAGGTAGGTAGGTAGATAGATAGAGATAGGTAGGTAGGTAGGTAGATAGATAGAGATAGGTAGGTAGGTAGATTGATAGAGATAGGTAGGTAGGTAGATAGATAGATAGAGATAGGTAGGTAGGTAGATTTATAGATAGAGATAGGTAGGTAGGTAGGTAGATAGATAGAGATAGGTAGGTAGGTAGATAGATAGATAGAGATAGGTAGGTAGGTAGATTGATAGATACAGATAGGTAGGTAGGTAGATAGATAGATAGAGATAGGTAGGCAGGTAGATAGATAGATAGAGATAGGTAGGTAGGTAGGTAGGTAGATAGATAGATACAGATAGGTAGGTAGGTAGGTAGGTAGATACAGATATGTAGGTAGGTAGATTGATAGATAGAGATAGGTAGGTAGGTAGATTGATAGATAGAGATAGGTAGGTAGGTAGGTAGATAGATAGAGATAGGTGGGTAGGTAGATTGATAGAGATAGGTAGGTAGGTAGATAGATAGATAGAGATAGGTAGGTAGGTAGATAGATAGATACAGATAGGTAGGTAGGTAGATAGATAGATACAGATAGGTAGGTAGGTAGATAGATAGATAGAGATAGGTAGGTAGGTAGATTGATAGATACAGATAGGTAGGTAGGTAGATAGATAGATAGAGATAGGTAGGTAGATAGATAGATAGAGATAGGTAGGTAGGTAGATAGATAGAGATAGGTAGGTAGGTAGATAGATAGATAGAGATAGATAGGCAGGTAGGTAGATTGATAGAGACAGATAGGTAGGTAGGTAGATAGATACAGATAGGTAGGTAGGTAGATTGATAGATAGAGATAGGTAGGTAGGTAGATAGATAGAGATAGGTAGGTAGGTAGATTGATAGATAGAGATAGGTAGGTAGGTAGATAGATAGATACAGATAGGTAGGTAGGTAGATTGATAGATAGAGATAGGTAGGTAGGTAGATTGATAGATACAGATAGGAAGGTAGGTAGATTGATAGATAGAGATAGGTAGGTAGGTAGATAGATAGATAGAGATAGGTAGGTAGATTGATAGATAGAGATAGGTAGATAGGTAGATAGATAGATAGAGATAGGTAGGTAGGTAGATAGATAGATAGAGATAGGTAGGTAGGTAGATTGATAGAGATAGGTAGTTAGGTAGGTAGATAGATAGAGATAGGTATGTAGGTAGATTGATAGATACAGATAGGTAGGTAGGTAGATTGATAGATAGAGATAGGTAGGTAAATAGATTGATAGATAGAGATAGGTAGGTAGGTAGATAGATAGAGATAGGTAGGTAGGTAGATTGATAGAGATAGTTAGGTAGGTAGATAGATAGAGATAGGTAGGTAGGTAGATAGATAGATACAGATAGGTAGGTAGGTAGATAGATAGATAGAGATAGGTAGGTAGGTAGATTGATAGATACAGATAGGTAGGTAGGTAGACAGATAGATACAGATAGGTAGGTAGGTAGGTAGGTAGGTAGATAGATAGAGATAGGTAGGTAGGTAGATAGATAGATAGAGATAGGTAGGTAGGTAGGTAGATAGATAGAGATAGGTAGGTAGGTAGATTGATAGATAGAGATAGGTAGGTAGGTAGGTAGATAGAGATAGGTAGGTAGGTAGGTAGATAGATAGAGATAGGTAGGTAGGTAGATTGATAGAGATAGGTAGGTAGGTAGATAGATAGATAGAGATAGGTAGGTAGGTAGATTTATAGATAGAGATAGGTAGGTAGGTAGGTAGATAGATAGAGATAGGTAGGTAGGTAGATAGATAGATAGAGATAGGTAGGTAGGTAGATTGATAGATACAGATAGGTAGGTAGGTAGATAGATAGATAGAGATAGGTAGGCAGGTAGATAGATAGATAGAGATAGGTAGGTAGGTAGATAGATAGATACAGATAGGTAGGTAGGTAGGTAGGTAGATACAGATATGTAGGTAGGTAGATTGATAGATAGAGATAGGTAGGTAGGTAGATTGATAGATAGAGATAGGTAGGTAGGTAGATTGATAGATACAGATAGGTAGGTAGGTAGATAGATAGAGATAGGTAGGTAGATAGATAGATAGAGATAGGTAGGTAGGTAGATAGATAGAGATAGGTAGGTAGGTAGATAGATAGATAGAGATAGATAGGTAGGTAGGTAGATTGATAGAGACAGATAGGTAGGTAGGTAGATAGATACAGATAGGTAGGTAGGTAGATTGATAGATAGAGATAGGTAGGTAGGTAGGTAGATAGATAGAGATAGGTAGGTAGGTAGATTGATAGATAGAGATAGGTAGGTAGGTACATAGATAGATACAGATAGGTAGGTAGGTAGATTGATAGATAGAGATAGGTAGGTAGGTAGATTGATAGATACAGATAGGAAGGTAGGTAGATTGATAGATAGAGATAGGTAGGTAGGTAGATAGATAGATACAGATAGGTAGGTAGGTAGATTGATAGATAGAGATAGGTAGGTAGGTAGATTGATAGATACAGATAGGTAGGTAGGTAGACAGATAGATACAGATAGGTAGGTAGGTAGATTGATAGATAGAGATAGGTAGGTAGGTAGGTAGATAGATAGAGATAGGTAGGTAGGTAGATAGATAGATACAGATAGGTAGGTAGGTAGATAGATAGATACAGATAGGTAGGTAGGTAGATAGATAGATAGAGATAGGTAGGTAGGTAGATTGATAGATACAGATAGGTAGGTAGGTAGACAGATAGATACAGATAGGTAGGTAGGTAGATTGATAGATAGAGATAGGTAGGTAGGTAGGTAGATAGATAGAGATAGGTAGGTAGGTAGGTAGATTGATAGAGATAGTTAGGTAGGTAGATAGATAGAGATAGGTAGGTAGGTAGATAGATAGATACAGATAGGTAGGTAGGTAGATAGATAGATAGAGATAGGTAGGTAGGTAGATTGATAGATACAGATAGGTAGGTAGGTAGACAGATAGATACAGATAGGTAGGTAGGTAGATTGATAGATAGAGATAGGTAGGTAGGTAGGTAGATAGATAGAGATAGGTAGGTAGGTAGATAGATAGATACAGATAGGTAGGTAGGTAGATAGATAGATACAGATAGGTAGGTAGGTAGATAGATAGATAGAGATAGGTAGGTAGGTAGGTATATAGATACAGATATGTAGGTAGGTAGATAGATCGATAGAGATAGGTAGGTAGGTAGATTGATAGATACAGATAGGTAGGTAGGTAGATAGATAGATAGAGATAGGTAGGTAGATAGATAGATAGAGATAGGTAGGTAGGTAGATAGATAGAGATAGGTAGGTAGGTAGGTAGATAGATAGATAGAGATAGATAGGTAGGTAGGTAGATTGATAGAGACAGATAGGTAGGTAGGTAGATAGATACAGATAGGTAGGTAGGTAGATTGATAAATAGAGATAGGTAGGTAGGTATGTAGATAGATAGAGATAGGTAGGTGGGTAGATTGATAGATAGAGATAGGTAGGTAGGTAGACAGATAGATACAGATAGGTAGGTAGGTAGATTGATAGATAGAGATAGGTAGGTAGGTAGGTAGATAGATAGAGATAGGTAGGTAGGTAGATTGATAGATAGAGATAGGTAGGTAGGTAGATAGATAGATACAGATAGGTAGGTAGGTAGATTGATAGATAGAGATAGGTAGGTAGGTAGATAGATAGATAGAGATAGGTAGGTAGATTGATAGATAGAGATAGGTAGATAGGTAGATAGATAGATAGAGATAGGTAGGTAGGTAGATAGATAGATAGAGATAGGTAGGTAGGTAGATTGATAGAGATAGGTAGGTAGGTAGGTAGATAGATAGAAATAGGTAGGTAGGTAGATTGATAGATACAGATAGGTAGGTAGGTAGATTGATAGATAGAGATAGGTAGGTAGGTAGATTGATAGATAGAGATAGGTAGGTAGGTAGGTAGATAGATAGAGATAGGTAGGTAGGTAGATAGATAGAGATAGGTAGGTAGGTAGATAGATAGATACAGATATGTAGGCAGGTAGATAGATAGATAGAGATAGGTAGGTAGGTAGATTGGTAGATACAGATAGGTAGGTAGGTAGACAGATAGATACAGATAGGTAGGTAGGTAGATTGATAGATAGAGATAGGTAGGTAGGTAGATTGATAGATACAGATAGGTAGGTAGGTAGATAGATAGATAGAGATAGGTAGGTAGGTAGATTGATAGATACAGATAGGTAGGTAGGTAGACAGATAGATACAGATAGGTAGGTAGGTAGATTGATAGATAGAGATAGGTAGGTAGGTAGATTGATAGATACAGATAGGTAGGTAGGTAGATAGATAGATACAAATAGGTGGGTAGGTAGATTGATAGATAGAGATAGGTAGGTATGTAGATTGATAGATAGAGATAGGTAGGTAGGTAGATTGATAGATACAGATAGGTAGGTAGGTAGATATATAGATACAGATAGGTAGGTAGGTAGATAGATAGATAGAGATAGGTAGGTAGGTAGATTGATAGATAGAGATAGGTAGGTAGGTAGATATATAGATACAGATATGTAGGTAGGGAGATAGATAGATACAGATAGGTAGGTAGGTAGATAGATAGATACAGATATTTAGGTAGGTAGATAGATAGATAGAGATAGGTAGGTAGGTAGATTGATAGATACAGATAGGTAGGTAGGTAGATTGATAGATAGAGATAGGTAGGTAAATAGATTGATAGATAGAGATAGGTAGGTAGGTAGATAGATAGAGATAGGTAGGTAGGTAGATTGATAGAGATAGTTAGGTAGGTAGATAGATAGAGATAGGTAGGTAGGTAGATAGATAGATACAGATAGGTAGGTAGGTAGATAGATAGATAGAGATAGGTAGGTAGGTAGATTGATAGATACAGATAGGTAGGTAGGTAGACAGATAGATACAGATAGGTAGGTAGGTAGGTAGGTAGGTAGATAGATAGAGATAGGTAGGTAGGTAGATAGATAGATAGAGATAGGTAGGTAGGTAGGTAGATAGATAGAGATAGGTAGGTAGGTAGATTGATAGATAGAGATAGGTAGGTAGGTAGGTAGATAGAGATAGGTAGGTAGGTAGGTAGATAGATAGAGATAGGTAGGTAGGTAGATTGATAGAGATAGGTAGGTAGGTAGATAGATAGATAGAGATAGGTAGGTAGGTAGATTTATAGATAGAGATAGGTAGGTAGGTAGGTAGATAGATAGAGATAGGTAGGTAGGTAGATAGATAGATAGAGATAGGTAGGTAGGTAGATTGATAGATACAGATAGGTAGGTAGGTAGATAGATAGATAGAGATAGGTAGGCAGGTAGATAGATAGATAGAGATAGGTAGGTAGGTAGATAGATAGATACAGATAGGTAGGTAGGTAGGTAGGTAGATACAGATATGTAGGTAGGTAGATTGATAGATAGAGATAGGTAGGTAGGTAGATTGATAGATAGAGATAGGTAGGTAGGTAGATTGATAGATACAGATAGGTAGGTAGGTAGATAGATAGAGATAGGTAGGTAGATAGATAGATAGAGATAGGTAGGTAGGTAGATAGATAGAGATAGGTAGGTAGGTAGATAGATAGATAGAGATAGATAGGTAGGTAGGTAGATTGATAGAGACAGATAGGTAGGTAGGTAGATAGATACAGATAGGTAGGTAGGTAGATTGATAGATAGAGATAGGTAGGTAGGTAGGTAGATAGATAGAGATAGGTAGGTAGGTAGATTGATAGATAGAGATAGGTAGGTAGGTACATAGATAGATACAGATAGGTAGGTAGGTAGATTGATAGATAGAGATAGGTAGGTAGGTAGATTGATAGATACAGATAGGAAGGTAGGTAGATTGATAGATAGAGATAGGTAGGTAGGTAGATAGATAGATACAGATAGGTAGGTAGGTAGATTGATAGATAGAGATAGGTAGGTAGGTAGATTGATAGATACAGATAGGTAGGTAGGTAGACAGATAGATACAGATAGGTAGGTAGGTAGATTGATAGATAGAGATAGGTAGGTAGGTAGGTAGATAGATAGAGATAGGTAGGTAGGTAGATAGATAGATACAGATAGGTAGGTAGGTAGATAGATAGATACAGATAGGTAGGTAGGTAGATAGATAGATAGAGATAGGTAGGTAGGTAGATTGATAGATACAGATAGGTAGGTAGGTAGACAGATAGATACAGATAGGTAGGTAGGTAGATTGATAGATAGAGATAGGTAGGTAGGTAGGTAGATAGATAGAGATAGGTAGGTAGGTAGGTAGATTGATAGAGATAGTTAGGTAGGTAGATAGATAGAGATAGGTAGGTAGGTAGATAGATAGATACAGATAGGTAGGTAGGTAGATAGATAGATAGAGATAGGTAGGTAGGTAGATTGATAGATACAGATAGGTAGGTAGGTAGACAGATAGATACAGATAGGTAGGTAGGTAGATTGATAGATAGAGATAGGTAGGTAGGTAGGTAGATAGATAGAGATAGGTAGGTAGGTAGATAGATAGATACAGATAGGTAGGTAGGTAGATAGATAGATACAGATAGGTAGGTAGGTAGATAGATAGATAGAGATAGGTAGGTAGGTAGGTATATAGATACAGATATGTAGGTAGGTAGATAGATCGATAGAGATAGGTAGGTAGGTAGATTGATAGATACAGATAGGTAGGTAGGTAGATAGATAGATAGAGATAGGTAGGTAGATAGATAGATAGAGATAGGTAGGTAGGTAGATAGATAGAGATAGGTAGGTAGGTAGGTAGATAGATAGATAGAGATAGATAGGTAGGTAGGTAGATTGATAGAGACAGATAGGTAGGTAGGTAGATAGATACAGATAGGTAGGTAGGTAGATTGATAAATAGAGATAGGTAGGTAGGTATGTAGATAGATAGAGATAGGTAGGTGGGTAGATTGATAGATAGAGATAGGTAGGTAGGTAGACAGATAGATACAGATAGGTAGGTAGGTAGATTGATAGATAGAGATAGGTAGGTAGGTAGGTAGATAGATAGAGATAGGTAGGTAGGTAGATAGATAGAGATAGGTAGGTAGGTAGATAGATAGATACAGATAGGTAGGTAGGTAGATAGATAGATAGAGATAGGTAGGTAGGTAGATTGATAGATACAGATAGGTAGGTAGGTAGACAGATAGATACAGATAGGTAGGTAGGTAGATTGATAGATAGAGATAGGTAGGTAGGTAGGTAGATAGATAGAGATAGGTAGGTAGGTAGGTAGATTGATAGAGATAGTTAGGTAGGTAGATAGATAGAGATAGGTAGGTAGGTAGATAGATAGATACAGATAGGTAGGTAGGTAGATAGATAGATAGAGATAGGTAGGTAGGTAGATTGATAGATACAGATAGGTAGGTAGGTAGACAGATAGATACAGATAGGTAGGTAGGTAGATTGATAGATAGAGATAGGTAGGTAGGTAGGTAGATAGATAGAGATAGGTAGGTAGGTAGATAGATAGATACAGATAGGTAGGTAGGTAGATAGATAGATACAGATAGGTAGGTAGGTAGATAGATAGATAGAGATAGGTAGGTAGGTAGGTATATAGATACAGATATGTAGGTAGGTAGATAGATCGATAGAGATAGGTAGGTAGGTAGATTGATAGATACAGATAGGTAGGTAGGTAGATAGATAGATAGAGATAGGTAGGTAGATAGATAGATAGAGATAGGTAGGTAGGTAGATAGATAGAGATAGGTAGGTAGGTAGGTAGATAGATAGATAGAGATAGATAGGTAGGTAGGTAGATTGATAGAGACAGATAGGTAGGTAGGTAGATAGATACAGATAGGTAGGTAGGTAGATTGATAAATAGAGATAGGTAGGTAGGTATGTAGATAGATAGAGATAGGTAGGTAGGTAGATTGATAGATAGAGATAGGTAGGTAGGTAGATAGATAGATACATATAGGTAGGTAGGTAGATTGATAGATAGAGATAGGTAGGTAGGTAGATTGATAGATACAGATAGGAAGGTAGGTAGATTGATAGATAGAGATAGGTAGGTAGGTAGATAGATAGATACAGATAGGTAGGTAGGTAGATTGATAGATAGAGATAGGTAGGTAGGTAGATAGATAGATAGAGATAGGTAGGTAGATTGATAGATAGAGATAGGTAGATAGGTAGATAGATAGATAGAGATAGGTAGGTAGGTAGATAGATAGATAGAGATAGGTAGGTAGGTAGATTGATAGAGATAGGTAGGTAGGTAGGTAGATAGATAGAAATAGGTAGGTAGGTAGATTGATAGATACAGATAGGTAGGTAGGTAGATTGATAGATAGAGATAGGTAGGTAGGTAGATTGATAGATAGAGATAGGTAGGTAGGTAGGTAGATAGATAGAGATAGGTAGGTAGGTAGATAGATAGAGATAGGTAGGTAGGTAGATAGATAGATACAGATATGTAGGCAGGTAGATAGATAGATAGAGATAGGTAGGTAGGTAGATTGGTAGATACAGATAGGTAGGTAGGTAGACAGATAGATACAGATAGGTAGGTAGGTAGATTGATAGATAGAGATAGGTAGGTAGGTAGATTGATAGATACAGATAGGTAGGTAGGTAGATAGATAGATAGAGATAGGTAGGTAGGTAGATTGATAGATACAGATAGGTAGGTAGGTAGACAGATAGATACAGATAGGTAGGTAGGTAGATTGATAGATAGAGATAGGTAGGTAGGTAGATTGATAGATACAGATAGGTAGGTAGGTAGATAGATAGATACAAATAGGTGGGTAGGTAGATTGATAGATAGAGATAGGTAGGTATGTAGATTGATAGATAGAGATAGGTAGGTAGGTAGATTGATAGATACAGATAGGTAGGTAGGTAGATATATAGATACAGATAGGTAGGTAGGTAGATAGATAGATAGAGATAGGTAGGTAGGTAGATTGATAGATAGAGATAGGTAGGTAGGTAGATATATAGATACAGATATGTAGGTAGGGAGATAGATAGATACAGATAGGTAGGTAGGTAGATAGATAGATACAGATATTTAGGTAGGTAGATAGATAGATAGAGATAGGTAGGTAGGTAGATTGATAGATACAGATAGGTAGGTAGGTAGATAGATAGATAGAGATAGGTAGGTAGGTAGATTGATAGATAGAGATAGGTAGGTAGGTAGATTGATACATACAGATAGGTAGGTAGGTAGATATATAGATACAGATAGGTAGGTAGGTAGATAGATAGATAGAGATAGGTAGGTAGGTAGATTGATAGATAGAGATAGGTAGGTAGGTAGATATATAGATACAGATATGTAGGTAGGTAGATAGATAGATAGAGATAGCTAGGTAGGTAGATTGATAGATACAGATCTGTAGGTAGGTAGATAGATAGATACAGATAGGTAGGTAGGTAGATTGATAGATAGAGATAAGTAGGTAGGTAGGTAGATTGATAGAGACAGATAGGTAGGTAGGTAGATAGATAGAGATAGGTAGGTAGGTAGATTGATAGATACAGATAGGTAGGTAGGTAGATTGATAGATAGAGATAGGTAGGTAGGTAGATAGATAGATAGAGATAGGTAGGTAGGTAGGTAGATAGATACAGATAGGTAGGTAGATAGATAAATACAGATAGGTGGGTAGGTAGATAGATAGATAGAGATAGGTAGGTAGGTAGATTGATAGATAGAGTTAGGTAGGTAGGTAGATTGATAGATACAGATAGGTAGGTAGGTAGATTGATAGAGATAGGTAGGTAGATAGATAGATAGAGATAGGTAGGTAGGTAGATAGATAGAGATAGGTAGGTAGGTAGGTAGATAGATAGATAGAGATAGATAGGTAGGTAGGTAGATTGATAGAGACAGATAGGTAGGTAGGTAGATAGATACAGATAGGTAGGTAGGTAGATTGATAAATAGAGATAGGTAGGTAGGTATGTAGATAGATAGAGATAGGTAGGTAGGTAGATTGATAGATAGAGATAGGTAGGTAGGTAGATAGATAGATACATATAGGTAGGTAGGTAGATTGATAGATAGAGATAGGTAGGTAGGTAGATTGATAGATACAGATAGAAAGGTAGGTAGATTGATAGATAGAGATAGGTAGGTAGGTAGATAGATAGATACAGATAGGTAGGTAGGTAGATTGATAGATAGAGATAGGTAGGTAGGTAGATAGATAGATAGAGATAGGTAGGTAGATTGATAGATAGAGATAGGTAGATAGGTAGATAGATAGATAGAGATAGGTAGGTAGGTAGATAGATAGATAGAGATAGGTAGGTAGGTAGATTGATAGAGATAGGTAGGTAGGTAGGTAGATAGATAGAAATAGGTAGGTAGGTAGATTGATAGATACAGATAGGTAGGTAGGTAGATTGATAGATAGAGATAGGTAGGTAGGTAGATTGATAGATAGAGATAGGTAGGTAGGTAGGTAGATAGATAGAGATAGGTAGGTAGGTAGATAGATAGAGATAGGTAGGTAGGTAGATAGATAGATACAGATATGTAGGCAGGTAGATAGATAGATAGAGATAGGTAGGTAGGTAGATTGGTAGATACAGATAGGTAGGTAGGTAGACAGATAGATACAGATAGGTAGGTAGGTAGATTGATAGATAGAGATAGGTAGGTAGGTAGATTGATAGATACAGATAGGTAGGTAGGTAGATAGATAGATAGAGATAGGTAGGTAGGTAGATTGATAGATACAGATAGGTAGGTAGGTAGACAGATAGATACAGATAGGTAGGTAGGTAGATTGATAGATAGAGATAGGTAGGTAGGTAGATTGATAGATACAGATAGGTAGGTAGGTAGATAGATAGATACAAATAGGTGGGTAGGTAGATTGATAGATAGAGATAGGTAGGTATGTAGATTGATAGATAGAGATAGGTAGGTAGGTAGATTGATAGATACAGATAGGTAGGTAGGTAGATATATAGATACAGATAGGTAGGTAGGTAGATAGATAGATAGAGATAGGTAGGTAGGTAGATTGATAGATAGAGATAGGTAGGTAGGTAGATATATAGATACAGATATGTAGGTAGGGAGATAGATAGATACAGATAGGTAGGTAGGTAGATAGATAGATACAGATATTTAGGTAGGTAGATAGATAGATAGAGATAGGTAGGTAGGTAGATTGATAGATACAGATAGGTAGGTAGGTAGATAGATAGATAGAGATAGGTAGGTAGGTAGATTGATAGATAGAGATAGGTAGGTAGGTAGATTGATACATACAGATAGGTAGGTAGGTAGATATATAGATACAGATAGGTAGGTAGGTAGATAGATAGATAGAGATAGGTAGGTAGGTAGATTGATAGATAGAGATAGGTAGGTAGGTAGATATATAGATACAGATATGTAGGTAGGTAGATAGATAGATAGAGATAGCTAGGTAGGTAGATTGATAGATACAGATCTGTAGGTAGGTAGATAGATAGATACAGATAGGTAGGTAGGTAGATTGATAGATAGAGATAAGTAGGTAGGTAGGTAGATTGATAGAGACAGATAGGTAGGTAGGTAGATAGATAGAGATAGGTAGGTAGGTAGATTGATAGATACAGATAGGTAGGTAGGTAGATTGATAGATAGAGATAGGTAGGTAGGTAGATAGATAGATAGAGATAGGTAGGTAGGTAGGTAGATAGATACAGATAGGTAGGTAGATAGATAAATACAGATAGGTGGGTAGGTAGATAGATAGATAGAGATAGGTAGGTAGGTAGATTGATAGATAGAGTTAGGTAGGTAGGTAGATTGATAGATACAGATAGGTAGGTAGGTAGATTGATAGATAGAGATAGGTAGGTAGGTAGGTAGATAGATAGAGATAGGTAGGTAGGTAGATTGATAGATACAGATAGGTAGGTAGGTAGGTAGATAGATAGAGATAGGTAGGTAGGTAGATTGATAGATACAGATAGGTAGGTAGGTAGATAGATAGATAGAGATAGGTAGGTAGGTAGATAGATAGAGATAGGTAGGTAGGTAGATAGATAGAGATAGGTAGGTAGGTAGGTAGATAGATAGAGATAGATAGGTAGGTAGGTAGATTGATAGAGACAGATAGGTAGGTAGGTAGATAGATAGATAGAGATAGGTAGGTAGGTAGATAGATAGAGATAGGTAGGTAGGTAGATTGATAGATAGAGATAGGTAGGTAGGTAGATAGATAGAGATAGGTAGGTAGGTAGATTGATAGATAGAGATAGGTAGGTAGGTAGATAGATAGATAGAGATAGGTAGGTAGGTAGGTAGGTAGATAGATACAGATAGGTAGTTAGATAGATAAATACAGATAGGTGGGTAGGTAGATAGATAGATAGAGATAGGTAGGTAGGTAGATTGATAGATAGAGATAGGTAGATAGGTAGGTAGATAGATAGAGATAGGTAGGTAGGTAGATTGATAGATACAGATAGGTAGGTAGGTAGGTAGATAGATAGAGATAGGTAGGTAGGTAGATTGATAGATACAGATAGGTAGGTAGGTAGATAGATAGATAGAGATAGGTAGGTAGGTAGATAGATAGATAGAGATAGGTAGGTAGGTAGATAGATAGAGATAGGTAGGTAGGTAGGTAGATAGATAGAGATAGATAGGTAGGTAGGTAGATTGATAGAGACAGATAGGTAGGTAGGTAGATAGATAGATAGAGATAGGTAGGTAGGTAGATTGATAGATACAGATAGGTAGGTAGGTAGATTGATAGATAGAGATAGGTAGGTAGGTAGGTAGATAGATAGAGATAGGTAGGTAGGTAGGTAGGTAGATAGATACAGATAGGTAGGTAGATAGATAAATACAGATAGGTGGGTAGGTAGATAGATAGATAGAGATAGGTAGGTAGGTAGATTGATAGATAGAGATAGGTAGGTAGGTAGGTAGATAGATAGATAGAGATAGGTAGGTAGGTAGGTAGGTAGATAGATACAGATAGGTAGTTAGATAGATAAATACAGATAGGTGGGTAGGTAGATAGATAGATAGATATAGGTAGGTAGGTAGATTGATAGATAGAGAGGTAGATAGGTAGATAGATAGATACAGATAGGTAGGTAGGTAGATATATAGATACAGATAGGTAGGTAGGTAGATAGTTAGAGATAGGTAGGTAGGTAGATAGATAGATAGAGATAGGTAGGTAGGTAGAAAGATAGATAGAGATAGGTAGGTAGGTAGATTGATAGATAGAGATAGGTAGATAGGTAGATAGATAGATACAGATAGGTAGGTAGGTAGATATATAGATACAGATATGTAGGTAGGTAGATAGATAGAGATAGGTAGGTAGGTAGATTGATAGATAGAGATAGGTAGGTAGGTAGGTAGATAGATACAGATAGGTAGGTAGGTAGATTGATAGATAGAGATAGGTAGGTAGGTAGATAGATAGATAGAGATAGGTAGGTAGGTAGATTGATAGATAGAGATAGGTAGGTAGGTAGATAGATAGATACAGATAGGTAGGTAGGTAGATAGATAGATAGAGCTAGGTAGGTAGCTAGATTGATATTTAGAGATAGGTAGGTAGGTAGGTAGATAGATAGAGATAGGTAGGTAGGTAGATTGATAGATAGAGATAGGTAGGTAGGTAGATAGATACAGATAGGTAGGTGGGTAGATAGATAGATAGAGATAGGTAGGTAGGTAGATAGATAGATAGAGATAGGTAGGTAGGTAGGTAGGTAGATACAGATTGTAGGTAGATAGATAAATACAGATAGGTGGGTAGGTAGATAGATAGATACAGATAGGTAGGTAGGTAGATTGATAGATAGAGATAGGTAGGTAGGTAGATACATAGATACAGATAGGTAGGTAGGTAGATAGATAGATACAGATAGGTAGGTAGGTAGATATATAGATACAGATATGTAGGTAGGTAGATAGATAGAGATAGGTAGGTAGGTAGATAGATAGATACAGATATGTAGGCAGGTAGATAGATAGATAGAGATAGGTAGGTAGGTAGATTGGTAGATACAGATAGGTAGGTAGGTAGACAGATAGATACAGATAGGTAGGTAGGTAGATTGATAGATAGAGATAGGTAGGTAGGTAGATTGATAGATACAGATAGGTAGGTAGGTAGATAGATAGATAGAGATAGGTAGGTAGGTAGATTGATAGATACAGATAGGTAGGTAGGTAGACAGATAGATACAGATAGGTAGGTAGATAGATAAATACAGATAGGTGGGTAGGTAGATAGATAGATAGAGATAGTTAGGTAGGTAGATTGATAGATAGAGATAGGTAGGTAGGTAGGTAGATAGATAGATAGAGATAGGTAGGTAGGTAGGTAGGTAGATAGATACAGATAGGTAGTTAGATAGATAAATACAGATAGGTGGGTAGGTAGATAGATAGATAGATATAGGTAGGTAGGTAGATTGATAGATAGAGCGGTAGATAGGTAGATAGATAGATACAGATAGGTAGGTAGGTAGATATATAGATACAGATAGGTAGGTAGGTAGATAGTTAGAGATAGGTAGGTAGGTAGATAGATAGATAGAGATAGGTAGGTAGGTAGAAAGATAGATAGAGATAGGTAGGTAGGTAGATTGATAGATAGAGATAGGTAGATAGGTAGATAGATAGATACAGATAGGTAGGTAGGTAGATATATAGATACAGATATGTAGGTAGGTAGATAGATAGAGATAGGTAGGTAGGTAGATTGATAGATAGAGATAGGTAGGTAGGTAGGTAGATAGATACAGATAGGTAGGTAGGTAGATTGATAGATAGAGATAGGTAGGTAGGTAGATAGATAGATAGAGATAGGTAGGTAGGTAGATTGATAGATAGAGATAGGTAGGTAGGTAGATAGATAGATACAGATAGGTAGGTAGGTAGATAGATAGATAGAGCTAGGTAGGTAGCTAGATTGATATTTAGAGATAGGTAGGTAGGTAGGTAGATAGATAGAGATAGGTAGGTAGGTAGATTGATAGATAGAGATAGGTAGGTAGGTAGATAGATACAGATAGGTAGGTGGGTAGATAGATAGATAGAGATAGGTAGGTAGGTAGATAGATAGATAGAGATAGGTAGGTAGGTAGGTAGGTAGATACAGATTGTAGGTAGATAGATAAATACAGATAGGTGGGTAGGTAGATAGATAGATACAGATAGGTAGGTAGGTAGATTGATAGATAGAGATAGGTAGGTAGGTAGATACATAGATACAGATAGGTAGGTAGGTAGATAGATAGATACAGATAGGTAGGTAGGTAGATATATAGATACAGATATGTAGGTAGGTAGATAGATAGAGATAGGTAGGTAGGTAGATAGATAGATACAGATATGTAGGTAGGTAGATAGATAGATAGAGATAGGTAGGTAGGTAGGTAGATAGATACAGATATGTAGGTAGGTAGATAGATAGAGATAGGTAGGTAGGTAGATAGATAGATACAGATATGTAGGCAGGTAGATAGATAGATAGAGATAGGTAGGTAGGTAGATTGGTAGATACAGATAGGTAGGTAGGTAGACAGATAGATACAGATAGGTAGGTAGGTAGATTGATAGATAGAGATAGGTAGGTAGGTAGATTGATAGATACAGATAGGTAGGTAGGTAGATAGATAGATAGAGATAGGTAGGTAGGTAGATTGATAGATACAGATAGGTAGGTAGGTAGACAGATAGATACAGATAGGTAGGTAGGTAGATTGATAGATAGAGATAGGTAGGTAGGTAGATTGATAGATACAGATAGGTAGGTAGGTAGATAGATAGATACAAATAGGTGGGTAGGTAGATTGATAGATAGAGATAGGTAGGTATGTAGATTGATAGATAGAGATAGGTAGGTAGGTAGATGGATAGATACAGATAGGTAGGTAGGTAGATATATAGATACAGATAGGTAGGTAGGTAGATAGATAGATAGAGATAGGTAGGTAGGTAGATTGATAGATAGAGATAGGTAGGTAGGTAGATATATAGATACAGATATGTAGGTAGGGAGATAGATAGATACAGATAGGTAGGTAGGTAGATAGATAGATACAGATATTTAGGTAGGTAGATAGATAGATAGAGATAGGTAGGTAGGTAGATTGATAGATACAGATAGGTAGGTAGGTAGATAGATAGATAGAGATAGGTAGGTAGGTAGATTGATAGATAGAGATAGGTAGGTAGGTAGATTGATACATACAGATAGGTAGGTAGGTAGATATATAGATACAGATAGGTAGGTAGGTAGATAGATAGATAGAGATAGGTAGGTAGGTAGATTGATAGATAGAGATAGGTAGGTAGGTAGATATATAGATACAGATATGTAGGTAGGTAGATAGATAGATAGAGATAGCTAGGTAGGTAGATTGATAGATACAGATCTGTAGGTAGGTAGATAGATAGATACAGATAGGTAGGTAGGTAGATTGATAGATAGAGATAAGTAGGTAGGTAGGTAGATTGATAGAGACAGATAGGTAGGTAGGTAGATAGATAGAGATAGGTAGGTAGGTAGATTGATAGATACAGATAGGTAGGTAGGTAGATTGATAGATAGAGATAGGTAGGTAGGTAGATAGATAGATAGAGATAGGTAGGTAGGTAGGTAGATAGATACAGATAGGTAGGTAGATAGATAAATACAGATAGGTGGGTAGGTAGATAGATAGATAGAGATAGGTAGGTAGGTAGATTGATAGATAGAGTTAGGTAGGTAGGTAGATTGATAGATACAGATAGGTAGGTAGGTAGATTGATAGATAGAGATAGGTAGGTAGGTAGGTAGATAGATAGAGATAGGTAGGTAGGTAGATTGATAGATACAGATAGGTAGGTAGGTAGGTAGATAGATAGAGATAGGTAGGTAGGTAGATTGATAGATACAGATAGGTAGGTAGGTAGATAGATAGATAGAGATAGGTAGGTAGGTAGATAGATAGATAGAGATAGGTAGGTAGGTAGATAGATAGAGATAGGTAGGTAGGTAGGTAGATAGATAGAGATAGATAGGTAGGTAGGTAGATTGATAGAGACAGATAGGTAGGTAGGTAGATAGATAGATAGAGATAGGTAGGTAGGTAGATAGATAGAGATAGGTAGGTAGGTAGATTGATAGATAGAGATAGGTAGGTAGGTAGATAGATAGAGATAGGTAGGTAGGTAGATTGATAGATAGAGATAGGTAGGTAGGTAGATAGATAGATAGAGATAGGTAGGTAGGTAGGTAGGTAGATAGATACAGATAGGTAGTTAGATAGATAAATACAGATAGGTGGGTAGGTAGATAGATAGATAGAGATAGGTAGGTAGGTAGATTGATAGATAGAGATAGGTAGATAGGTAGGTAGATAGATAGAGATAGGTAGGTAGGTAGATTGATAGATACAGATAGGTAGGTAGGTAGGTAGATAGATAGAGATAGGTAGGTAGGTAGATTGATAGATACAGAGAGGTAGGTAGGTAGATAGATAGATAGAGATAGGTAGGTAGGTAGGTAGATAGATAGATAGAGATAGGTAGGTAGGTAGATAGATAGAGATAGGTAGGTAGGTAGGTAGGTAGATAGATAGAGATAGATAGGTAGGTAGGTAGATTGATAGAGACAGATAGGTAGGTAGGTAGATAGATAGATAGAGATAGGTAGGTAGGTAGATTGATAGATACAGATAGGTAGGTAGGTAGATTGATAGATAGAGATAGGTAGGTAGGTAGGTAGATAGATAGATATAGGTAGGTAGGTAGGTAGGTAGATAGATACAGATAGGTAGGTAGATAGATAAATACAGATAGGTGGGTAGGTAGATAGATAGATAGAGATAGGTAGGTAGGTAGATTGATAGATAGAGATAGGTAGGTAGGTAGATAGATAGATAGAGATAGGTAGGTAGGTAGGTAGGTAGATAGATACAGATAGGTAGTTAGATAGATAAATACAGATAGGTGGGTAGGTAGATAGATAGATAGAGATAGGTAGGTAGGTAGATTGATAGATAGAGAGGTAGATAGGTAGATAGATAGATACAGATAGGTAGGTAGGTAGATATATAGATACAGATAGGTAGGTAGGTAGATAGTTAGAGATAGGTAGGTAGGTAGATAGATAGATAGAGATAGGTAGGTAGGTAGAAAGATAGATAGAGATAGGTAGGTAGGTAGATTGATAGATAGAGATAGGTAGATAGGTAGATAGATAGATACAGATAGGTAGGTAGGTAGATATATAGATACAGATATGTAGGTAGGTAGATAGATAGAGATAGGTAGGTAGGTAGATTGATAGATAGAGATAGGTAGGTAGGTAGGTAGATAGATACAGATAGGTAGGTAGGTAGATTGATAGATAGAGATAGGTAGGTAGGTAGATAGATAGATAGAGATAGGTAGGTAGGTAGATTGATAGATAGAGATAGGTAGGTAGGTAGATAGATAGATACAGATAGGTAGGTAGGTAGATAGATAGATAGAGCTAGGTAGGTAGCTAGATTGATATTTAGAGATAGGTAGGTAGGTAGGTAGATAGATAGAGATAGGTAGGTAGGTAGATTGATAGATAGAGATAGGTAGGTAGGTAGATAGATACAGATAGGTAGGTGGGTAGATAGATAGATAGAGATAGGTAGGTAGGTAGATAGATAGATAGAGATAGGTAGGTAGGTAGGTAGGTAGATACAGATTGTAGGTAGATAGATAAATACAGATAGGTGGGTAGGTAGATAGATAGATACAGATAGGTAGGTAGGTAGATTGATAGATAGAGATAGGTAGGTAGGTAGATACATAGATACAGATAGGTAGGTAGGTAGATAGATAGATACAGATAGGTAGGTAGGTAGATATATAGATACAGATATGTAGGTAGGTAGATAGATAGAGATAGGTAGGTAGGTAGATAGATAGATACAGATATGTAGGTAGGTAGATAGATAGATAGAGATAGGTAGGTAGGTAGGTAGATAGATACAGATATGTAGGTAGGTAGATAGATAGATACAGATAGGTAGGTAGATAGATAGATAGAGATAGGTAGGTAGGTAGATTGATAGAGAGAGGTAGGTAGGTAGATAGATAGATAGAGATAGGTAGGTAGGTAGGTAGATAGATAGAGATAGGTAGGTAGGTAGATTGATAGAGATAGGTAGGTAGGTAGATAGATAGATAGAGATAGGTAGGTAGGTAGATTGATAGATAGAGATAGGTAGGTAGGTAGATAGATAGAGATAGGTAGGTAGGTAGATAGATAGATAGATAGATAGATAGATAGAGATAGGTAGGTAGGTAGATTGATAGAAACAGATAGGTAGGTAGGTAGATAGATAGATAGAGATAGGTAGGTAGGTAGATAGATAGATAGAGATAGGTAGGTAAGTAGATAGATAGATACAGATAGGTAGGTAGGTAGGTAGATAGATACAGATATGTAGGTAGGTAGATAGATAGATAGAGATAGGTAGGTAGGTAGATTGATAGATAGAGATAGGTAGGTAGGTAGGTAGATAGATAGAGATAGGTAGGTAGGTAGATTGATAGATACAGATAGGTAGGTAGGTAGATAGATAGATACAGATAGGTAGGTAGGTAGATTGATAGATAGAGATAGGTAGGTAGGTAGGTAGATAGAGATAGGTAGGTAGGTAGATTGATAGAGTTAGGTAGGTAGGTAGGTAGATAGAGATAGGTAGGTAGGTAGATTGATAGATACAGATAGGTAGGTAGGTAGATAGATAGATACAGATAGGTAGGTAGGTAGATAGATAGATAGAGATAGGTAGGTAGGTAGATTGATGGATACAGATAGGTAGGTAGGTAGATTGATAGATAGAGATAGGTAGGTAGGTAGATTGATAGATACAGATAGGAAGGTAGGTAGATTGATAGATAGAGATAGGTAGGTAGGTAGATAGATAGATACAGATAGGTAGGTAGGTAGATAGATAGATAGAGATAGGTAGGTAGGTAGATTGATAGAGATAGGTAGGTAGGTAGATAGATAGATATAGATAGGTAGGTAGGTAGATTGATAGATACAGATAGGTAGGTAGGTAGATTGATAGATAGAGATAGGTAGGTAGGTAGATAGATAGATAGAGATAGGTAGGTAGGTAGATTGATAGATACAGATAGGTAGGTAGGTAGATTGATAGATAGAGATAGGTAGGTAGGTAGATAGATAGATAGAGATAGGTAGGTAGGTACATTGATAGATAGAGATAGGTAGGTAGGTAGATATATAGATACAGATATGTAGGTAGATAGATAGAGATAGGTAGATAGGTAGATAGATAGATACAGATAGGTAGGTAGGTAGATATATAGATAAAGATATGTAGGTAGGTAGATAGATAGAGATAGGTAGGTAGGTAGATTGATAGATAGAGATAGGTAGGTAGGTAGGTAGATAGATACAGATAGGTAGGTAGGTAGATTGATAGATAGAGATAGGTAGGTAGGTAGATTGATAGATAGAGATAGGTAGGTAGGTAGATTGATAGATAGAGATAGGTAGGTAGGTAGATTGATATATAGAGATAGGTAGGTAGGTAGATAGATAGATAGAGATAGGTAGGTAGGTAGGTAGATAGATACAGATAGGTAGGTAGATAGATAAATACAGATAGGTGGGTAGGTAGATAGATAGATAGAGATAGGTAGGTAGGTAGATTGATAGATAGAGTTAGGTAGGTAGGTAGATTGATAGATACAGATAGGTAGGTAGGTAGATTGATAGATAGAGATAGGTAGGTAGGTAGGTAGATAGATAGAGATAGGTAGGTAGGTAGATTGATAGATACAGATAGGTAGGTAGGTAGGTAGATAGATAGAGATAGGTAGGTAGGTAGATTGATAGATACAGATAGGTAGGTAGGTAGATAGATAGATAGAGATAGGTAGGTAGGTAGATAGATAGAGATAGGTAGGTAGGTAGATAGATAGAGATAGGTAGGTAGGTAGGTAGATAGATAGAGATAGATAGGTAGGTAGGTAGATTGATAGAGACAGATAGGTAGGTAGGTAGATAGATAGATAGAGATAGGTAGGTAGGTAGATAGATAGAGATAGGTAGGTAGGTAGATTGATAGATAGAGATAGGTAGGTAGGTAGATAGATAGAGATAGGTAGGTAGGTAGATTGATAGATAGAGATAGGTAGGTAGGTAGATAGATAGATAGAGATAGGTAGGTAGGTAGGTAGGTAGATAGATACAGATAGGTAGTTAGATAGATAAATACAGATAGGTGGGTAGGTAGATAGATAGATAGAGATAGGTAGGTAGGTAGATTGATAGATAGAGATAGGTAGATAGGTAGGTAGATAGATAGAGATAGGTAGGTAGGTAGATTGATAGATACAGATAGGTAGGTAGGTAGGTAGATAGATAGAGATAGGTAGGTAGGTAGATTGATAGATACAGATAGGTAGGTAGGTAGATAGATAGATAGATAGAGATAGGTAGGTAGGTAGATAGATAGATAGAGATAGGTAGGTAGGTAGATAGATAGAGATAGGTAGGTAGGTAGGTAGATAGATAGAGATAGATAGGTAGGTAGGTAGATTGATAGAGACAGATAGGTAGGTAGGTAGATAGATAGATAGAGATAGGTAGGTAGGTAGATTGATAGATACAGATAGGTAGGTAGGTAGATTGATAGATAGAGATAGGTAGGTAGGTAGGTAGATAGATAGAGATAGGTAGGTAGGTAGGTAGGTAGATAGATACAGATAGGTAGGTAGATAGATAAATACAGATAGGTGGGTAGGTAGATAGATAGATAGAGATAGGTAGGTAGGTAGATTGATAGATAGAGATAGGTAGGTAGGTAGGTAGATAGATAGATAGAGATAGGTAGGTAGGTAGGTAGATAGATAGATACAGATAGGTAGTTAGATAGATAAATACAGATAGGTGGGTAGGTAGATAGATAGATAGATATAGGTAGGTAGGTAGATTGATAGATAGAGAGGTAGATAGGTAGATAGATAGATACAGATAGGTAGGTAGGTAGATATATAGATACAGATAGGTAGGTAGGTAGATAGTTAGAGATAGGTAGGTAGGTAGATAGATAGATAGAGATAGGTAGGTAGGTAGAAAGATAGATAGAGATAGGTAGGTAGGTAGATTGATAGATAGAGATAGGTAGATAGGTAGATAGATAGATACAGATAGGTAGGTAGGTAGATATATAGATACAGATATGTAGGTAGGTAGATAGATAGAGATAGGTAGGTAGGTAGATTGATAGATAGAGATAGGTAGGTAGGTAGGTAGATAGATACAGATAGGTAGGTAGGTAGATTGATAGATAGAGATAGGTAGGTAGGTAGATAGATAGATAGAGATAGGTAGGTAGGTAGATTGATAGATAGAGATAGGTAGGTAGGTAGATAGATAGATACAGATAGGTAGGTAGGTAGATAGATAGATAGAGCTAGGTAGGTAGCTAGATTGATATTTAGAGATAGGTAGGTAGGTAGGTAGATAGATAGAGATAGGTAGGTAGGTAGATTGATAGATAGAGATAGGTAGGTAGGTAGATAGATACAGATAGGTAGGTGGGTAGATAGATAGATAGAGATAGGTAGGTAGGTAGATAGATAGATAGAGATAGGTAGGTAGGTAGGTAGGTAGATACAGATTGTAGGTAGATAGATAAATACAGATAGGTGGGTAGGTAGATAGATAGATACAGATAGGTAGGTAGGTAGATTGATAGATAGAGATAGGTAGGTAGGTAGATACATAGATACAGATAGGTAGGTAGGTAGATAGATAGATACAGATAGGTAGGTAGGTAGATATATAGATACAGATATGTAGGTAGGTAGATAGATAGAGATAGGTAGGTAGGTAGATAGATAGATACAGATATGTAGGTAGGTAGATAGATAGATAGAGATAGGTAGGTAGGTAGGTAGATAGATACAGATATGTAGGTAGGTAGATAGATAGAGATAGGTAGGTAGGTAGATAGATAGATACAGATATGTAGGCAGGTAGATAGATAGATAGAGATAGGTAGGTAGGTAGATTGGTAGATACAGATAGGTAGGTAGGTAGACAGATAGATACAGATAGGTAGGTAGGTAGATTGATAGATAGAGATAGGTAGGTAGGTAGATTGATAGATACAGATAGGTAGGTAGGTAGATAGATAGATAGAGATAGGTAGGTAGGTAGATTGATAGATACAGATAGGTAGGTAGGTAGACAGATAGATACAGATAGGTAGGTAGGTAGATTGATAGATAGAGATAGGTAGGTAGGTAGATTGATAGATACAGATAGGTAGGTAGGTAGATAGATAGATACAAATAGGTGGGTAGGTAGATTGATAGATAGAGATAGGTAGGTATGTAGATTGATAGATAGAGATAGGTAGGTAGGTAGATGGATAGATACAGATAGGTAGGTAGGTAGATATATAGATACAGATAGGTAGGTAGGTAGATAGATAGATAGAGATAGGTAGGTAGGTAGATTGATAGATAGAGATAGGTAGGTAGGTAGATATATAGATACAGATATGTAGGTAGGGAGATAGATAGATACAGATAGGTAGGTAGGTAGATAGATAGATACAGATATTTAGGTAGGTAGATAGATAGATAGAGATAGGTAGGTAGGTAGATTGATAGATACAGATAGGTAGGTAGGTAGATAGATAGATAGAGATAGGTAGGTAGGTAGATTGATAGATAGAGATAGGTAGGTAGGTAGATTGATACATACAGATAGGTAGGTAGGTAGATATATAGATACAGATAGGTAGGTAGGTAGATAGATAGATAGAGATAGGTAGGTAGGTAGATTGATAGATAGAGATAGGTAGGTAGGTAGATATATAGATACAGATATGTAGGTAGGTAGATAGATAGATAGAGATAGCTAGGTAGGTAGATTGATAGATACAGATCTGTAGGTAGGTAGATAGATAGATACAGATAGGTAGGTAGGTAGATTGATAGATAGAGATAAGTAGGTAGGTAGGTAGATTGATAGAGACAGATAGGTAGGTAGGTAGATAGATAGAGATAGGTAGGTAGGTAGATTGATAGATACAGATAGGTAGGTAGGTAGATTGATAGATAGAGATAGGTAGGTAGGTAGATAGATAGATAGAGATAGGTAGGTAGGTAGGTAGATAGATACAGATAGGTAGGTAGATAGATAAATACAGATAGGTGGGTAGGTAGATAGATAGATAGAGATAGGTAGGTAGGTAGATTGATAGATAGAGTTAGGTAGGTAGGTAGATTGATAGATACAGATAGGTAGGTAGGTAGATTGATAGATAGAGATAGGTAGGTAGGTAGGTAGATAGATAGAGATAGGTAGGTAGGTAGATTGATAGATACAGATAGGTAGGTAGGTAGGTAGATAGATAGAGATAGGTAGGTAGGTAGATTGATAGATACAGATAGGTAGGTAGGTAGATAGATAGATAGAGATAGGTAGGTAGGTAGATAGATAGATAGAGATAGGTAGGTAGGTAGATAGATAGAGATAGGTAGGTAGGTAGGTAGATAGATAGAGATAGATAGGTAGGTAGGTAGATTGATAGAGACAGATAGGTAGGTAGGTAGATAGATAGATAGAGATAGGTAGGTAGGTAGATAGATAGAGATAGGTAGGTAGGTAGATTGATAGATAGAGATAGGTAGGTAGGTAGATAGATAGAGATAGGTAGGTAGGTAGATTGATAGATAGAGATAGGTAGGTAGGTAGATAGATAGATAGAGATAGGTAGGTAGGTAGGTAGGTAGATAGATACAGATAGGTAGTTAGATAGATAAATACAGATAGGTGGGTAGGTAGATAGATAGATAGAGATAGGTAGGTAGGTAGATTGATAGATAGAGATAGGTAGATAGGTAGGTAGATAGATAGAGATAGGTAGGTAGGTAGATTGATAGATACAGATAGGTAGGTAGGTAGGTAGATAGATAGAGATAGGTAGGTAGGTAGATTGATAGATACAGATAGGTAGGTAGGTAGATAGATAGATAGAGATAGGTAGGTAGGTAGATAGATAGATAGAGATAGGTAGGTAGGTAGATAGATAGAGATAGGTAGGTAGGTAGGTAGATAGATAGAGATAGATAGGTAGGTAGGTAGATTGATAGAGACAGATAGGTAGGTAGGTAGATAGATAGATAGAGATAGGTAGGTAGGTAGATTGATAGATACAGATAGGTAGGTAGGTAGATTGATAGATAGAGATAGGTAGGTAGGTAGGTAGATAGATAGAGATAGGTAGGTAGGTAGGTAGGTAGATAGATACAGATAGGTAGGTAGATAGATAAATACAGATAGGTGGGTAGGTAGATAGATAGATAGAGATAGGTAGGTAGGTAGATTGATAGATAGAGATAGGTAGGTAGGTAGATAGATAGATAGAGATAGGTAGGTAGGTAGGTAGGTAGATAGATACAGATAGGTAGTTAGATAGATAAATACAGATAGGTGGGTAGGTAGATAGATAGATAGAGATAGGTAGGTAGGTAGATTGATAGATAGAGAGGTAGATAGGTAGATAGATAGATACAGATAGGTAGGTAGGTAGATATATAGATACAGATAGGTAGGTAGGTAGATAGTTAGAGATAGGTAGGTAGGTAGATAGATAGATAGAGATAGGTAGGTAGGTAGAAAGATAGATAGAGATAGGTAGGTAGGTAGATTGATAGATAGAGATAGGTAGATAGGTAGATAGATAGATACAGATAGGTAGGTAGGTAGATATATAGATACAGATATGTAGGTAGGTAGATAGATAGAGATAGGTAGGTAGGTAGATTGATAGATAGAGATAGGTAGGTAGGTAGGTAGATAGATACAGATAGGTAGGTAGGTAGATTGATAGATAGAGATAGGTAGGTAGGTAGATAGATAGATAGAGATAGGTAGGTAGGTAGATTGATAGATAGAGATAGGTAGGTAGGTAGATAGATAGATACAGATAGGTAGGTAGGTAGATAGATAGATAGAGCTAGGTAGGTAGCTAGATTGATATTTAGAGATAGGTAGGTAGGTAGGTAGATAGATAGAGATAGGTAGGTAGGTAGATTGATAGATAGAGATAGGTAGGTAGGTAGATAGATACAGATAGGTAGGTGGGTAGATAGATAGATAGAGATAGGTAGGTAGGTAGATAGATAGATAGAGATAGGTAGGTAGGTAGGTAGGTAGATACAGATTGTAGGTAGATAGATAAATACAGATAGGTGGGTAGGTAGATAGATAGATACAGATAGGTAGGTAGGTAGATTGATAGATAGAGATAGGTAGGTAGGTAGATACATAGATACAGATAGGTAGGTAGGTAGATAGATAGATACAGATAGGTAGGTAGGTAGATATATAGATACAGATATGTAGGTAGGTAGATAGATAGAGATAGGTAGGTAGGTAGATAGATAGATACAGATATGTAGGTAGGTAGATAGATAGATAGAGATAGGTAGGTAGGTAGGTAGATAGATACAGATATGTAGGTAGGTAGATAGATAGATACAGATAGGTAGGTAGATAGATAGATAGAGATAGGTAGGTAGGTAGATTGATAGAGAGAGGTAGGTAGGTAGATAGATAGATAGAGATAGGTAGGTAGGTAGGTAGATAGATAGAGATAGGTAGGTAGGTAGATTGATAGAGATAGGTAGGTAGGTAGATAGATAGATAGAGATAGGTAGGTAGGTAGATTGATAGATAGAGATAGGTAGGTAGGTAGATAGATAGAGATAGGTAGGTAGGTAGATAGATAGATAGATAGATAGAGATAGGTAGGTAGGTAGATTGATAGAAACAGATAGGTAGGTAGGTAGATAGATAGATAGAGATAGGTAGGTAGGTAGATAGATAGATAGAGATAGGTAGGTAAGTAGATAGATAGATACAGATAGGTAGGTAGGTAGGTAGATAGATACAGATATGTAGGTAGGTAGATAGATAGATAGAGATAGGTAGGTAGGTAGATTGATAGATAGAGATAGGTAGGTAGGTAGGTAGATAGATAGAGATAGGTAGGTAGGTAGATTGATAGATACAGATAGGTAGGTAGGTAGATAGATAGATACAGATAGGTAGGTAGGTAGATTGATAGATAGAGATAGGTAGGTAGGTAGGTAGATAGAGATAGGTAGGTAGGTAGATTGATAGAGTTAGGTAGGTAGGTAGGTAGATGGAGATAGGTAGGTAGGTAGATTGATAGATACAGATAGGTAGGTAGGTAGATAGATAGATACAGATAGGTAGGTAGGTAGATAGATAGATAGAGATAGGTAGGTAGGTAGATTGATGGATACAGATAGGTAGGTAGGTAGATTGATAGATAGAGATAGGTAGGTAGGTAGATTGATAGATACAGATAGGAAGGTAGGTAGATTGATAGATAGAGATAGGTAGGTAGGTAGATAGATAGATACAGATAGGTAGGTAGGTAGATAGATAGATAGAGATAGGTAGGTAGGTAGATTGATAGAGATAGGTAGGTAGGTAGGTAGATAGATATAGATAGGTAGGTAGGTAGATTGATAGATACAGATAGGTAGGTAGGTAGATTGATAGATAGAGATAGGTAGGTAGGTAGATAGATAGATAGAGATAGGTAGGTAGGTAGATTGATAGATACAGATAGGTAGGTAGGTAGATTGATAGATAGAGATAGGTAGGTAGGTAGATAGATAGATAGAGATAGGTAGGTAGGTACATTGATAGATAGAGATAGGTAGGTAGGTAGATATATAGATACAGATATGTAGGTAGATAGATAGAGATAGGTAGATAGGTAGATAGATAGATACAGATAGGTAGGTAGGTAGATATATAGATAAAGATAAGTAGGTAGGTAGATAGATAGAGATAGGTAGGTAGGTAGATTGATAGATAGAGATAGGTAGGTAGGTAGGTAGATAGATACAGATAGGTAGGTAGGTAGATTGATAGATAGAGATAGGTAGGTAGGTAGATTGATAGATAGAGATAGGTAGGTAGGTAGATTGATAGATAGAGATAGGTAGGTAGGTAGATAGATAGATACAGATAGGTAGGTAGGTAGATAGATAGATAGAGCTAGGTAGGTAGCTAGATTGATAGATAGAGATAGGTAGGTAGGTAGGTAGATAGATAGAGATAGGTAGGTAGGTAGATTGATAGAGATAGGTAGGTAGGTAGATAGATACAGATAGGTAGGTAGGTAGATAGATAGATAGATAGAGATAGGTAGGTAGGTAGATAGATAGATATAGATAGGTAGGTAGGTAGATAGATAGATAGAGATAGGTAGGTAGGTAGATTGATAGAGATAGGTAGGTAGGTAGGTAGATAGATATAGATAGGTAGGTAGGTAGATTGATAGATACAGATAGGTAGGTAGGTAGATTGATAGATAGAGATAGGTAGGTAGGTAGATAGATAGATAGAGATAGGTAGGTAGGTAGATTGATAGATACAGATAGGTAGGTAGGTAGATTGATAGATAGAGATAGGTAGGTAGGTAGATAGATAGATAGAGATAGGTAGGTAGGTACATTGATAGATAGAGATAGGTAGGTAGGTAGATATATAGATACAGATATGTAGGTAGATAGATAGAGATAGGTAGGTAGGTAGATTGATAGATAGAGATAGGTAGGTAGGTAGATAGATACAGATAGGTAGGTAGGTAGATAGATAGATAGAGATAGGTAGGTAGGTAGATAGATAGATAGAGATAGGTAGGTAGGTAGGTAGATACAGATTGTAGGTAGATAGATAAATACAGATAGGTGGGTAGGTAGATAGATAGATACAGATAGGTAGGTAGGTAGATTGATAGATAGAGATAGGTAGGTAGGTAGATACATAGATACAGATAGGTAGGTAGGTAGATAGATAGATACAGATAGGTAGGTAGGTGGATATATAGATACAGATATGTAGGTAGGTAGATAGATAGAGATAGGTAGGTAGGTAGATAGATAGATACATATAGGTAGGTAGGTAGATAGATAGATAGAGATAGGTAGGTAGGTAGATACATAGATACAGATAGGTAGGTAGGTAGATAGATAGATACAGATAGGTAGGTAGGTGGATATATAGATACAGATATGTAGGTAGGTAGATAGATAGAGATAGGTAGGTAGGTAGATAGATAGATACATATAGGTAGGTAGGTAGATAGATAGATAGAGATAGGTAGGTAGGTAGGTAGATAGATACAGATATGTAGGTAGGTAGATAAATAGATAGAGATGGGTAGGTATGTAGATTGATAGAGATAGGTAGGTAGGTAGATAGATAGATAGAGATAGGTAGGTAGGTAGGTAGATAGAGATAGGTAGGTAGGTAGATAGATAGATAGAGATAGGTAGGTAGGTAGATTGATAGATAGAGATAGGTAGGTAGGTAGGTAGATAGATAGAGATAGGTAGGTAGGTAGATAGATAGATAGATAGAGATAGGTAGGTAGTTAGATTGATAGATACAGATAGGTAGGTAGGTAGATAGATAGATAGAGATAGGTAGGTAGGTAGATAGATAGATAGAGATAGGTAGGTAAGTAGATAGATAGATACAGATAGGTAGGTAGGTAGATTGATAGATAGAGATAGGTAGGTAGGTAGGTAGATAGATAGAGATAGGTAGGTAGGTAGATTGATAGATACAGATAGGTAGGTAGGTAGGTAGATAGATAGAGATAGGTGGGTAGGTAGATAGACAGATAGAGATAGGTAGGTAGGTAGATAGATAGATAGAGATAGGTAGGTAGGTAGATAGATAGAGATAGGTAGGTAGGTAGGTAGATAGATAGAGATAGGTAGGTAGGTAGGTAGATAGATACAGATAGGTAGGTAGGTAGATTGATAGATAGAGATAGGTAGGTAGGTAGATTGATAGATAGAGATAGGTATGTAGGTAGATAGATAGATAGAGATAGGTAGGTAGGTAGATAGATAGATACAGATAGGTAGGTAGGTAGATTGATAGATACAGATAGGTAGGTAGGTAGATAGATAGATAGAGATACGTAGGTAGGTAGGTAGATAGATACAGATTGTAGGTAGATAGATAAATACAGATAGGTGGGTAGGTAGATATATAGATACAGATATGTAGGTAGGTAGATAGATAGATAGAGATAGGTAGGTAGGTAGATAGATAGATACAGATAGGTAGGTAGGTAGATAGATAGATAGAGATAGGTAGGTAGGTAGGTAGATAGATACAGATATGTAGGTAGGTAGATAGATAGAGATAGGTAGGTAGGTAGATTGATAGAGATAGGTAGGTAGGTAGATAGATAGATAGATAGAGATAGGTAGGTAGGTAGATAGATAGAGATAGGTAGGTAGGTAGATTGACAGAGATAGGTAGGTAGGTAGATAGATAGATAGAGATAGGTAGGTAGGTAGATTGATAGATAGAGATAGGTATTTAGGTAGGTAGATAGATAGAGATAGGTAGGTAGGTAGATTGATAGATACAGATAGGTAGGTAGGTAGATAGATAGATACAGATAGGTAGGTAGGTAGATAGATAGATAGAGAGAGGTAGGTAGGTAGATTGATGGATACAGATAGCTAGGTAGGTAGATTGATAGATAGAGATAGGTAGGTAGGTAGATTGATAGATACAGATAGGAAGGTAGGTAGATTGATAGATAGAGATAGGTAGGTAGGTAGATAGAAAGATACAGATAGGTAGGTAGGTAGATAGATAGATAGAGATAGGTAGGTAGGTAGATTGATAGAGATAGGTAGGTAGGTAGATAGATAGATAGAGATAGGTAGGTTGGTAGATAGATAGAGATAGGTAGATAGGTAGATAGATAGATACAGATAAGTAGGTAGGTAGATAGATAGATAGAGATAGGTGGGTAGGTAGATAGATAGATACAGATAGGTAGGTAGGTAGATTGATAGATAGAGATAGGTAGGTAGGTAGATTGATAGAGATAGGTAGGTAGGTAGATAGATAGATAGAGATAGGTAGGTAGGTAGATAGATAGAGATAGGAAGGTAGGTACATTGATAGATAGAGATAGGTAGGTAGGTAGATATATAGATACAGATATGTAGGTAGATAGATAGAGATAGGTAGGTAGGTAGATTGATAGATACAGATAGGCAGGTACGTAGATTGATAGATAGAGATAGGTAGGTAGGTAGATAGATAGATAGAGATAGGTAGGTTGGTAGATAGATAGAGATAGGTAGATAGGTAGATAGATAGATACAGATAAGTAGGTAGGTAGATAGATAGATAGAGATAGGTAGGTAGGTAGATTGATAGAGATAGGTAGGTAGGTAGGTAGATAGATAGATAGAGATAGGTAGGTAGGTAGATTGATAGATACAGATAGGTAGGTAGGTAGATTGATAGATAGAGATAGGTAGGTAGGTAGATAGATAGATACAGATAGGTAGGTAGGTAGATTGATAGATAGAGATAGGTAGGTAGATAGATAGATAGATAGAGATAGGTAGGTAGGTAGATTGATAGATAGAGATAGGTAGGTAGGTAGATATATAGATACAGATATGTAGGTAGATAGATAGAGATAGGTAGGTAGGTAGATTGATAGATACAGATAGGTAGGTAGGTAGATTGATAGATAGAGATAGGTAGGTAGGTAGATAGATAGATAGAGATAGGTAGGTAGGTAGATAGATACAGATAGGTAGGTAGGTAGATTGATAGATACAGATAGGTAGGTAGGTAGATTGATAGATACAGATAGGAAGGTAGGTAGATTGATAGATAGAGATAGGTAGGTAGATAGATAGATAGATAGAGATAGGTAGGTAGGTAGATTGATAGAGATAGGTAGGTAGGTAGATAGATAGATAGAGATAGGTAGGTAGGTAGATTGATAGATACAGATAGGTAGGTAGGTAGATTGATAGATAGAGATAGGTAGGTAGGTAGATAGATAGATAGATAGAGATAGGTAGGTAGGTAGGTAGATAGATAGATAGAGATAGGTAGGTAGGTAGATTGATAGATACAGATAGGTAGGTAGGTAGATTGATAGATAGAGATAGGTAGGTAGGTAGATAGATAGATACAGATAGGTAGGTAGGTAGATTGATAGATAGAGATAGGTAGGTAGGTAGATAGATAGATAGAGATAGGTAGGTAGGTAGATTGATAGATACAGATAGGTAGGTAGGTAGATTGATAGATACAGATAGGTAGGTAGGTAGATTGATAGATACAGATAGGAAGGTAGGTAGATAGATACAGATAGGTAGGTAGGTAGATTGATAGATAGAGATAGGTAGGTAGGTAGATAGATAGATAGAGATAGGTAGGTAGGTAGATTGATAGATAGAGATAGGTAGGTAGGTAGATATATAGATACAGATATGTAGGTAGATAGATAGAGATAGGTAGGTAGGTAGATTGATTGATAGAGATAGGTAGGTAGGTAGATTGATAGATAGAGATAGGTAGGTAGGTAGATAGATAGATAGAGATAGGTAGGTAGGTAGATTGATAGATACAGATAGGTAGGTAGGTAGATTGATAGATAGAGATAGGTAGGTAGGTAGATTGATAGATACAGATAGGAAGGTAGGTAGATTGATAGATAGAGATAGGTAGGTAGGTAGATAGATAGAGATAGGTAGGTAGGTAGATAGATAGATACAGATAGGTAGGTAGGTAGATTGATAGATAGAGATAGGTAGGTAGGTAGATAGATAGATAGAGATAGGTAGGTAGGTAGATTGATAGATAGACATAGGTAGGTAGGTAGATATATAGATACAGATATGTAGGTAGATAGATAGAGATAGGTAGGTAGGTAGATTGATAGATACAGATAGGTAGGTAGGTAGATTGATAGATAGAGATAGGTAGGTAGGTAGATAGATAGATAGAGATAGGTAGGTAGATAGATAGATAGAGATAGGTAGGTAGGTAGATAGATAGAGATAGGTAGGTAGGTAGATAGATAGATACAGATAGGTAGGTAGGTAGATTGATAGATAGAGATAGGTAGGTAGGTAGATAGATAGATAGAGATAGGTAGGTAGGTAGATTGATAGATAGACATAGGTAGGTAGGTAGATATATAGATACAGATATGTAGGTAGATAGATAGAGATAGGTAGGTAGGTAGATTGATAGATACAGATAGGTAGGTAGGTAGATTGATAGATAGAGATAGGTAGGTAGGTAGATAGATAGATAGAGATAGGTAGGTAGGTAGATTGATAGATACAGATAGGTAGGTAGGTAGATTGATAGATAGAGATAGGTAGGTAGGTAGATTGATAGATACAGATAGGAAGGTAGGTAGATTGATAGATAGAGATAGGTAGGTAGGTAGATAGATAGATAGAGATAGGTAGGTAGGTAGATTGATAGAGATAGGTAGGTAGGTAGATAGATAGAGATAGGTAGGTAGGTAGATTGATAGATACAGATAGGTAGGTAGGTAGATTGATAGATAGAGATAGGTAGGTAGGTAGATAGATAGATAGAGATAGGTAGGTAGGTAGGTAGATAGATAGATAGAGATAGGTAGGTAGGTAGATTGATAGATACAGATAGGTGGGTAGGTAGATTGATAGATAGAGATAGGTAGGTAGGTAGATAGATAGATACAGATAGGTAGGTAGGTAGATTGATAGATAGAGATAGGTAGGTAGGTAGATAGATAGATAGAGATAGGTAGGTAGGTAGATTGATAGATAGAGATAGGTAGGTAGGTAGATATATAGATACAGATATGTAGGTAGATAGATAGAGATAGGTAGGTAGGTAGATTGATTGATACAGATAGGTAGGTAGGTAGATTGATAGATAGAGATAGGTAGGTAGGTAGATAGATAGATAGAGATAGGTAGGTAGGTAGATTGATAGATACAGATAGGTAGGTAGGTAGATTGATAGATAGAGATAGGTAGGTAGGTAGATTGATAGATACAGATAGGAAGGTATGTAGATTGATAGATAGAGATAGGTAGGTAGGTAGATAGATAGATAGAGATAGGTAGGTAGGTAGATTGATAGAGATAGGTAGGTAGGTAGATAGATAGATAGAGATAGGTAGGTAGGTAGATTGATAGATACAGATAGGTAGGTAGGTAGATTGATAGATAGAGATAGGTAGGTAGGTAGATAGATAGATAGAGATAGGTAGGTAGATAGATAGATAGAGATAGGTTGGTAGGTAGATAGATAGAGATAGGTAGATAGGTAGATAGATAGATACAGATAGGTAGGTAGGTAGATAGATAGATAGAGATAGGTGGGTAGGTAGATAGATAGATAGATACAGATAGGTAGGTAGGTAGATTGATAGATAAAGATAGGTAGGTAGGTAGATAGATAGATAGAGATAGGTAGGTAGGTAGATTGATAGATACAGATAGGTAGGTAGGTAGATTGATAGATAGAGATAGGTAGGTAGGTAGATAGATAGATAGAGATAGGTAGGTAGGTAGATTGATAGATAGAGATAGGTAGGTAGGTAGATATATAGATACAGATATGTAGGTAGATAGATAGAGATAGGTAGGTAGGTAGATTGATAGATACAGATAGGTAGGTAGGTAGGTACATTGATAGATAGAGATAGGTAGGTAGGTAGATATATAGATGCAGATATGTAGGTAGATAGATAGAGATAGGTAGATAGGTAGATAGATAGATACAGATAGGTAGGTAGGTATATATATAGATACAGATATGTAGGTAGGTAGATAGATAGAGATAGGTAGGTAGGTAGATTAATAGATAGAGATAGGTAGGTAGGTAGGTAGATAGATACAGATAGGTAGGTAGGTAGATTGATAGATAGAGATAGGTAGGTAGGTAGATAGATAGATAGAGATAGGTAGGTAGGTAGATTGATAGATAGAGATAGGTAGGTAGGTAGATTGATAGAGATAGGTAGGTAGGTAGGTAGATAGATATAGATAGGTAGGTAGGTAGATTGATAGATACAGATAGGTAGGTAGGTAGATTGATAGATAGAGATAGGTAGGTAGGTAGATAGATAGATAGAGATAGGTAGGTAGGTAGATTGATAGATACAGATAGGTAGGTAGGTAGATTGATAGATAGAGATAGGTAGGTAGGTAGATAGATAGATAGAGATAGGTAGGTAGGTACATTGATAGATAGAGATAGGTAGGTAGGTAGATATATAGATACAGATATGTAGGTAGATAGATAGAGATAGGTAGGTAGGTAGATTGATAGATAGAGATAGGTAGGTAGGTAGATAGATACAGATAGGTAGGTAGGTAGATAGATAGATAGAGATAGGTAGGTAGGTAGATAGATAGATAGAGATAGGTAGGTAGGTAGGTAGGTAGATACAGATTGTAGGTAGATAGATAAATACAGATAGGTGGGTAGGTAGATAGATAGATACAGATAGGTAGGTAGGTAGATTGATAGATAGAGATAGGTAGGTAGGTAGATACATAGATACAGATAGGTAGGTAGGTAGATATATAGATACAGATATGTAGGTAGATAGATAGAGATAGGTAGGTAGGTAGATTGATAGATACAGATAGGTAGGTAGGTAGATTGATAGATAGAGATAGGTAGGTAGGTAGATAGATAGATAGAGATAGGTAGGTAGGTAGATATATAGATACAGATAGGTAGGTAGGTAGATTGATAGATAGAGATAGGTAGGTAGGTAGATTGATAGATACAGATAGGAAGGTAGGTAGATTGAAAGATAGAGATAGGTAGGTAGGTAGATAGATAGATAGAGATAGGTAGGTAGGTAGATTGATAGAGATAGGTAGGTAGGTAGATTGATAGAGATAGGTAGGTAGGTAGATAGATAGATAGAGATAGGTAGGTAGGTAGATTGATAGATACAGATAGGTAGGTAGGTAGATTGATAGATAGAGATAGGTAGGTAGGTAGATAGATAGATAGAGATAGGTAGGTAGGTAGGTAGATAGATAGATAGAGATAGGTAGGTAGGTAGATTGATAGATACAGATAGGTAGGTAGGTAGATTGATAGATAGAGATAGGTAGGTAGGTAGATAGATAGATACAGATAGGTAGGTAGGTAGATTGATAGATAGAGATAGGTAGGTAGGTAGATAGATAGATAGAGATAGGTAGGTAGGTAGATTGATAGATACAGATAGGTAGGTAGGTAGATTGATAGATACAGATAGGTAGGTAGGTAGATTGATAGATACAGATAGGAAGGTAGGTAGATAGATACAGATAGGTAGGTAGGTAGATTGATAGATAGAGATAGGTAGGTAGGTAGATAGATAGATAGAGATAGGTAGGTAGGTAGATTGATAGATAGAGATAGGTAGGTAGGTAGATATATAGATACAGATATGTAGGTAGATAGATAGAGATAGGTAGGTAGGTAGATTGATTGATAGAGATAGGTAGGTAGGTAGATTGATAGATAGAGATAGGTAGGTAGGTAGATAGATAGATAGAGATAGGTAGGTAGGTAGATTGATAGATACAGATAGGTAGGTAGGTAGATTGATAGATAGAGATAGGTAGGTAGGTAGATTGATAGATACAGATAGGAAGGTAGGTAGATTGATAGATAGAGATAGGTAGGTAGGTAGATAGATAGAGATAGGTAGGTAGGTAGATAGATAGATACAGATAGGTAGGTAGGTAGATTGATAGATAGAGATAGGTAGGTAGGTAGATAGATAGATAGAGATAGGTAGGTAGGTAGATTGATAGATAGACATAGGTAGGTAGGTAGATATATAGATACAGATATGTAGGTAGATAGATAGAGATAGGTAGGTAGGTAGATTGATAGATACAGATAGGTAGGTAGGTAGATTGATAGATAGAGATAGGTAGGTAGGTAGATAGATAGAGATAGGTAGGTAGATAGATAGATAGAGATAGGTAGGTAGGTAGATAGATAGAGATAGGTAGGTAGGTAGATAGATAGATACAGATAGGTAGGTAGGTAGATTGATAGATAGAGATAGGTAGGTAGGTAGATAGATAGATAGAGATAGGTAGGTAGGTAGATTGATAGATAGACATAGGTAGGTAGGTAGATATATAGATACAGATATGTAGGTAGATAGATAGAGATAGGTAGGTAGGTAGATTGATAGATACAGATAGGTAGGTAGGTAGATTGATAGATAGAGATAGGTAGGTAGGTAGATAGATAGATAGAGATAGGTAGGTAGGTAGATTGATAGATACAGATAGGTAGGTAGGTAGATTGATAGATAGAGATAGGTAGGTAGGTAGATTGATAGATACAAATAGGAAGGTAGGTAGATTGATAGATAGAGATAGGTAGGTAGGTAGATAGATAGATAGAGATAGGTAGGTAGGTAGATTGATAGAGATAGGTAGGTAGGTAGATAGATAGAGATAGGTAGGTAGGTAGATTGATAGATACAGATAGGTAGGTAGGTAGATTGATAGATAGAGATAGGTAGGTAGGTAGATAGATAGATAGAGATAGGTAGGTAGGTAGGTAGATAGATAGATAGAGATAGGTAGGTAGGTAGATTGATAGATACAGATAGGTGGGTAGGTAGATTGATAGATAGAGATAGGTAGGTAGGTAGATAGATAGATACAGATAGGTAGGTAGGTAGATTGATAGATAGAGATAGGTAGGTAGGTAGATAGATAGATAGAGATAGGTAGGTAGGTAGATTGATAGATAGAGATAGGTAGGTAGGTAGATATATAGATACAGATATGTAGGTAGATAGATAGAGATAGGTAGGTAGGTAGATTGATTGATACAGATAGGTAGGTAGGTAGATTGATAGATAGAGATAGGTAGGTAGGTAGATAGATAGATAGAGATAGGTAGGTAGGTAGATTGATAGATACAGATAGGTAGGTAGGTAGATTGATAGATAGAGATAGGTAGGTAGGTAGATTGATAGATACAGATAGGAAGGTATGTAGATTGATAGATAGAGATAGGTAGGTAGGTAGATAGATAGATAGAGATAGGTAGGTAGGTAGATTGATAGAGATAGGTAGGTAGGTAGATAGATAGATAGAGATAGGTAGGTAGGTAGATTGATAGATACAGATAGGTAGGTAGGTAGATTGATAGATAGAGATAGGTAGGTAGGTAGATAGATAGATAGAGATAGGTAGGTAGATAGATAGATAGAGATAGGTTGGTAGGTAGATAGATAGAGATAGGTAGATAGGTAGATAGATAGATACAGATAGGTAGGTAGGTAGATAGATAGATAGAGATAGGTGGGTAGGTAGATAGATAGATAGATACAGATAGGTAGGTAGGTAGATTGATAGATAGAGATAGGTAGGTAGGTAGATAGATAGATAGAGATAGGTAGGTAGGTAGATTGATAGATACAGATAGGTAGGTAGGTAGATTGATAGATAGAGATAGGTAGGTAGGTAGATAGATAGATAGAGATAGGTAGGTAGGTAGATTGATAGATAGAGATAGGTAGGTAGGTAGATATATAGATACAGATATGTAGGTAGATAGATAGAGATAGGTAGGTAGGTAGATTGATAGATACAGATAGGTAGGTAGGTAGGTACATTGATAGATAGAGATAGGTAGGTAGGTAGATATATAGATGCAGATATGTAGGTAGATAGATAGAGATAGGTAGATAGGTAGATAGATAGATACAGATAGGTAGGTAGGTATATATATAGATACAGATATGTAGGTAGGTAGATAGATAGAGATAGGTAGGTAGGTAGATTAATAGATAGAGATAGGTAGGTAGGTAGGTAGATAGATACAGATAGGTAGGTAGGTAGATTGATAGATAGAGATAGGTAGGTAGGTAGATAGATAGATAGAGATAGGTAGGTAGGTAGATTGATAGATAGAGATAGGTAGGTAGGTAGATTGATAGAGATAGGTAGGTAGGTAGGTAGATAGATATAGATAGGTAGGTAGGTAGATTGATAGATACAGATAGGTAGGTAGGTAGATTGATAGATAGAGATAGGTAGGTAGGTAGATAGATAGATAGAGATAGGTAGGTAGGTAGATTGATAGATACAGATAGGTAGGTAGGTAGATTGATAGATAGAGATAGGTAGGTAGGTAGATAGATAGATAGAGATAGGTAGGTAGGTACATTGATAGATAGAGATAGGTAGGTAGGTAGATATATAGATACAGATATGTAGGTAGATAGATAGAGATAGGTAGGTAGGTAGATTGATAGATAGAGATAGGTAGGTAGGTAGATAGATACAGATAGGTAGGTAGGTAGATAGATAGATAGAGATAGGTAGGTAGGTAGATAGATAGATAGAGATAGGTAGGTAGGTAGGTAGGTAGATACAGATTGTAGGTAGATAGATAAATACAGATAGGTGGGTAGGTAGATAGATAGATACAGATAGGTAGGTAGGTAGATTGATAGACAGAGATAGGTAGGTAGGTAGATACATAGATACAGATAGGTAGGTAGGTAGATATATAGATACAGATATGTAGGTAGATAGATAGAGATAGGTAGGTAGGTAGATTGATAGATACAGATAGGTAGGTAGGTAGATTGATAGATAGAGATAGGTAGGTAGGTAGATAGATAGATAGAGATAGGTAGGTAGGTAGATTGATAGATACAGATAGGTAGGTAGGTAGATTGATAGATAGAGATAGGTAGGTAGGTAGATTGATAGATACAGATAGGAAGGTAGGTAGATTGAAAGATAGAGATAGGTAGGTAGGTAGATAGATAGATAGAGATAGGTAGGTAGGTAGATTGATAGAGATAGGTAGGTAGGTAGATAGATAGATAGAGATAGGTAGGTAGGTAGATTGATAGATACAGATAGGTAGGTAGATTGATAGATAGAGATAGGTAGGTAGGTAGATAGATAGATAGAGATAGGCAGGTAGGTAGATAGATAGATAGAGATAGGTAGGTAGGTAGATAGATAGAGATAGGTAGATAGATAGATACAGATAGGTAGGTAGGTAGATAGATAGATAGAGATAGGTGGGTAGGTAGATAGATAGATACAGATAGGTAGGTAGGTAGATTGATAGATAGAGATAGGTAGGTAGATAGATAGATAGAGATAGGTAGGTAGGTAGATTGATAGATACAGATAGGTAGGTAGGTAGATTGATAGATAGAGATAGGTAGGTAGGTAGATTGATAGATACAGATAGGAAGGTAGGTAGATTGATAGATAGAGATAGGTAGGTAGGTAGATACATAGATAGAGATAGGTAGGTAGGTAGATTGATAGAGATAGGTAGGTAGGTAGATAGATAGATAGAGATAGGTAGGTAGGTAGATTGATAGATACAGATAGGTAGGTAGGTAGATTGATAGATAGAGATAGGTAGGTAGGTAGATAGATAGATAGAGATAGGTAGGTAGATAGATAGATAGAGATAGGTAGGTAGGTAGATAGATAGAGATAGGTAGGTAGGTAGATAGATAGATACAGATAGGTAGGTAGGTAGATTGATAGATAGAGATAGGTAGGTAGGTAGATAGATAGATAGAGATAGGTAGGTAGGTAGATTGATAGATAGACATAGGTAGGTAGGTAGATATATAGATACAGATATGTAGGTAGATAGATAGAGATAGGTAGGTAGGTAGATTGATAGATACAGATAGGTAGGTAGGTAGATTGATAGATAGAGATAGGTAGGTAGGTAGATAGATAGATAGAGATAGGTAGGTAGGTAGATTGATAGATACAGATAGGTAGGTAGGTAGATTGATAGATAGAGATAGGTAGGTAGGTAGATTGATAGATAGAGATAGGAAGGTAGGTAGATTGATAGATAGAGATAGGTAGGTAGGTAGATAGATAGATAGAGATAGGTAGGTAGGTAGATTGATAGAGATAGGTAGGTAGGTAGATAGATAGAGATAGGTAGGTAGGTAGATTGATAGATACAGATAGGTAGGTAGGTAGATTGATAGATAGAGATAGGTAGGTAGGTAGATAGATAGATAGAGATAGGTAGGTAGGTAGGTAGATAGATAGATAGAGATAGGTAGGCAGGTAGATTGATAGATACAGATAGGTGGGTAGGTAGATTGATAGATAGAGATAGGTAGGTAGGTAGATAGATAGATACAGATAGGTAGGTAGGTAGATTGATAGATAGAGATAGGTAGGTAGGTAGATAGATAGATAGAGATAGGTAGGTAGGTAGATTGATAGATAGAGATAGGTAGGTAGGTAGATATATAGATACAGATATGTAGGTAGATAGATAGAGATAGGTAGGTAGGTAGATTGATTGATACAGATAGGTAGGTAGGTAGATTGATAGATAGAGATAGGTAGGTAGGTAGATAGATAGATAGAGATAGGTAGGTAGGTAGATTGATAGATACAGATAGGTAGGTAGGTAGATTGATAGATAGAGATAGGTAGGTAGGTAGATTGATAGATACAGATAGGAAGGTAGGTAGATTGATAGATAGAGATAGGTAGGTAGGTAGATAGATAGATAGAGATAGGTAGGTAGGTAGATTGATAGAGATAGGTAGGTAGGTAGATAGATAGATAGAGATAGGTAGGTAGGTAGATTGATAGATACAGATAGGTAGGTAGGTAGATTGATAGATAGAGATAGGTAGGTAGGTAGATAGATAGATAGAGATAGGTAGGTAGATAGATAGATAGAGATAGGTAGGTAGGTAGATAGATAGAGATAGGTAGATAGGTAGATAGATAGATACAGATAGGTAGGTAGGTAGATAGATAGATAGAGATAGGTGGGTAGGTAGATAGATAGATAGATACAGATAGGTAGGTAGGTAGATTGATAGATAGAGATAGGTAGGTAGGTAGATAGATAGATAGAGATAGGTAGGTAGGTAGATTGATAGATACAGATAGGTAGGTAGGTAGATTGATAGATAGAGATAGGTAGGTAGGTAGATAGATAGATAGAGATAGGTAGGTAGGTAGATTGATAGATAGAGATAGGTAGGTAGGTAGATATATAGATACAGATATGTAGGTAGATAGATAGAGATAGGTAGGTAGGTAGATTGATAGATACAGATAGGTAGGTAGGTAGATTGATAGATAGAGATAGGTAGGTAGGTAGATAGATAGATAGAGATAGGTAGGTAGGTACATTGATAGATAGAGATAGGTAGGTAGGTAGATATATAGATGCAGATATGTAGGTAGATAGATAGAGATAGGTAGATAGGTAGATAGATAGATACAGATAGGTAGGTAGGTAGATATATAGATACAGATATGTAGGTAGGTAGATAGATAGAGATAGGTAGGTATTTAGATTGATAGATAGAGATAGGTAGGTAGGTAGGTAGATAGATACAGATAGGTAGGTAGGTAGATTGATAGATAGAGATAGGTAGGTAGGTAGATAGATAGATAGAGATAGGTAGGTAGGTAGATTGATAGATAGAGATAGGTAGGTAGGTAGATTGATAGAGATAGGTAGGTAGGTAGATAGATATAGATAGGTAGGTAGGTAGATTGATAGATACAGATAGGTAGGTAGGTAGATTGATAGATAGAGATAGGTAGGTAGGTAGATAGATAGATAGAGATAGGTAGGTAGGTAGATTGATAGATACAGATAGGTAGGTAGGTAGATTGATAGATAGAGATAGGTAGGTAGGTAGATAGATAGATAGAGATAGGTAGGTAGGTACATTGATAGATAGAGATAGGTAGGTAGGTAGATATATAGATACAGATATGTAGGTAGATAGATAGAGATAGGTAGGTAGGTAGATTGATAGATAGAGATAGGTAGGTAGGTAGATAGATACAGATAGGTAGGTAGGTAGATAGATAGATAGAGATAGGTAGGTAGATAGATAGATAGATAGAGATAGGTAGGTAGGTAGGTAGGTAGATACAGATTGTAGGTAGATAGATAAATACAGATAGGTGGGTAGGTAGATAGATAGATACAGATAGGTAGGTAGGTAGATTGATAGATAGAGATAGGTAGGTAGGTAGATACATAGATACAGATAGGTAGGTAGGTAGATATATAGATACAGATATGTAGGTAGATAGATAGAGATAGGTAGGTAGGTAGATTGATAGATACAGATAGGTAGGTAGGTAGATTGATAGATAGAGATAGGTAGGTAGGTAGATAGATAGATAGAGATAGGTAGGTAGGTAGATTGATAGATACAGATAGGTAGGTAGGTAGATTGATAGATAGAGATAGGTAGGTAGGTAGATTGATAGATACAGATAGGAAGGTAGGTAGATTGAAAGATAGAGATAGGTAGGTAGGTAGATAGATAGATAGAGATAGGTAGGTAGGTAGATTGATAGAGATAGGTAGGTAGGTGGATAGATAGATAGAGATAGGTAGGTAGGTAGATTGATAGATACAGATAGGTAGGTAGGTAGATTGATAGATAGAGATAGGTAGGTAGGTAGATAGATAGATAGAGATAGGCAGGTAGGTAGATAGATAGATAGAGATAGGTAGGTAGGTAGATAGATAGAGATAGGTAGATAGATAGATACAGATAGGTAGGTAGGTAGATAGATAGATAGAGATAGGTGGGTAGGTAGATAGATAGATACAGATAGGTAGGTAGGTAGATTGATAGATACAGATAGGAAGGTAGGTAGATTGATAGATAGAGATAGGTAGGTAGGTAGATAGATAGATAGAGATAGGTAGGTAGGTAGATTGATAGAGATAGGTAGGTAGGTAGATAGATAGATAGAGATAGGTAGGTAGGTAGATTGATAGATACAGATAGGTAGGTAGGTAGATTGATAGATAGAGATAGGTAGGTAGGTAGATAGATAGATAGAGATAGGTAGGTAGATAGATAGATAGAGATAGGTAGGTAGGTAGATAGATAGAGATAGGTAGATAGGTAGATAGATAGATACAGATAGGTAGGTAGGTAGATAGATAGATAGAGATAGGTGGGTAGGTAGATAGATAGATAGATACAGATAGGTAGGTAGGTAGATTGATAGATAGAGATAGGTAGGTAGGTAGATAGATAGATAGAGATAGGTAGGTAGGTAGATTGATAGATACAGATAGGTAGGTAGGTAGATTGATAGATAGAGATAGGTAGGTAGGTAGATAGATAGATAGAGATAGGTAGGTAGGTAGATTGATAGATAGAGATAGGTAGGTAGGTAGATATATAGATACAGATATGTAGGTAGATAGATAGAGATAGGTAGGTAGGTAGATTGATAGATACAGATAGGTAGGTAGGTAGATTGATAGATAGAGATAGGTAGGTAGGTAGATAGATAGATAGAGATAGGTAGGTAGGTACATTGATAGATAGAGATAGGTAGGTAGGTAGATATATAGATGCAGATATGTAGGTAGATAGATAGAGATAGGTAGATAGGTAGATAGATAGATACAGATAGGTAGGTAGGTAGATATATAGATACAGATATGTAGGTAGGTAGATAGATAGAGATAGGTAGGTAGGTAGATTGATAGATAGAGATAGGTAGGTAGGTAGGTAGATAGATACAGATAGGTAGGTAGGTAGATTGATAGATAGAGATAGGTAGGTAGGTAGATAGATAGATAGAGATAGGTAGGTAGGTAGATTGATAGATAGAGATAGGTAGGTAGGTAGATTGATAGAGATAGGTAGGTAGGTAGATAGATATAGATAGGTAGGTAGGTAGATTGATAGATACAGATAGGTAGGTAGGTAGATTGATAGATAGAGATAGGTAGGTAGGTAGATAGATAGATAGAGATAGGTAGGTAGGTAGATTGATAGATACAGATAGGTAGGTAGGTAGATTGATAGATAGAGATAGGTAGGTAGGTAGATAGATAGATAGAGATAGGTAGGTAGGTACATTGATAGATAGAGATAGGTAGGTAGGTAGATATATAGATACAGATATGTAGGTAGATAGATAGAGATAGGTAGGTAGGTAGATTGATAGATAGAGATAGGTAGGTAGGTAGATAGATACAGATAGGTAGGTAGGTAGATAGATAGATAGAGATAGGTAGGTAGGTAGATAGATAGATAGAGATAGGTAGGTAGGTAGGTAGGTAGATACAGATTGTAGGTAGATAGATAAATACAGATAGGTGGGTAGGTAGATAGATAGATACAGATAGGTAGGTAGGTAGATTGATAGATAGAGATAGGTAGGTAGGTAGATACATAGATACAGATAGGTAGGTAGGTAGATATATAGATACAGATATGTAGGTAGATAGATAGAGATAGGTAGGTAGGTAGATTGATAGATACAGATAGGTAGGTAGGTAGATTGATAGATAGAGATAGGTAGGTAGGTAGATAGATAGATAGAGATAGGTAGGTAGGTAGATTGATAGATACAGATAGGTAGGTAGGTAGATTGATAGATAGAGATAGGTAGGTAGGTAGATTGATAGATACAGATAGGAAGGTAGGTAGATTGAAAGATAGAGATAGGTAGGTAGGTAGATAGATAGATAGAGATAGGTAGGTAGGTAGATTGATAGAGATAGGTAGGTAGGTGGATAGATAGATAGAGATAGGTAGGTAGGTAGATTGATAGATACAGATAGGTAGGTAGGTAGATTGATAGATAGAGATAGGTAGGTAGGTAGATAGATAGATAGAGATAGGCAGGTAGGTAGATAGATAGATAGAGATAGGTAGGTAGGTAGATAGATAGAGATAGGTAGATAGATAGATACAGATAGGTAGGTAGGTAGATAGATAGATAGAGATAGGTGGGTAGGTAGATAGATAGATACAGATAGGTAGGTAGGTAGATTGATAGATAGAGATAGGTAGGTAGATAGATAGATAGAGATAGGTAGGTAGGTAGATTGATAGATACAGATAGGTAGGTAGGTAGATTGATAGATAGAGATAGGTAGGTAGGTAGATTGATAGATACAGATAGGAAGGTAGGTAGATTGATAGATAGAGATAGGTAGGTAGGTAGATACATAGATAGAGATAGGTAGGTAGGTAGATTGATAGAGATAGGTAGGTAGGTAGATAGATAGATAGAGATAGGTAGGTAGGTAGATTGATAGATACAGATAGGTAGGTAGGTAGATTGATAGATAGAGATAGGTAGGTAGGTAGATTGATAGATACAGATAGGAAGGTAGGTAGATTGATAGATAGAGATAGGTAGGTAGGTAGATACATAGATAGAGATAGGTAGGTAGGTAGATTGATAGAGATAGGTAGGTAGGTAGATAGATAGATAGAGATAGGTAGGTAGGTAGATTGATAGATACAGATAGGTAGGTAGGTAGATTGATAGATAGAGATAGGTAGGTAGGTAGATAGATAGATAGAGATAGGTAGGTAGATAGATAGATAGAGATAGGTAGGTAGGTAGATAGATAGAGATAGGTAGGTAGGTAGATAGATAGATACAGATAGGTAGGTAGGTAGATTGATAGATAGAGATAGGTAGGTAGGTAGATAGATAGATAGAGATAGGTAGGTAGGTAGATTGATAGATAGACATAGGTAGGTAGGTAGATATATAGATACAGATATGTAGGTAGATAGATAGAGATAGGTAGGTAGGTAGATTGATAGATACAGATAGGTAGGTAGGTAGATTGATAGATAGAGATAGGTAGGTAGGTAGATAGATAGATAGAGATAGGTAGGTAGGTAGATTGATAGATACAGATAGGTAGGTAGGTAGATTGATAGATAGAGATAGGTAGGTAGGTAGATTGATAGATAGAGATAGGAAGGTAGGTAGATTGATAGATAGAGATAGGTAGGTAGGTAGATAGATAGATAGAGATAGGTAGGTAGGTAGATTGATAGAGATAGGTAGGTAGGTAGATAGATAGAGATAGGTAGGTAGGTAGATTGATAGATACAGATAGGTAGGTAGGTAGATTGATAGATAGAGATAGGTAGGTAGGTAGATAGATAGATAGAGATAGGTAGGTAGGTAGGTAGATAGATAGATAGAGATAGGTAGGCAGGTAGATTGATAGATACAGATAGGTGGGTAGGTAGATTGATAGATAGAGATAGGTAGGTAGGTAGATAGATAGATACAGATAGGTAGGTAGGTAGATTGATAGATAGAGATAGGTAGGTAGGTAGATAGATAGATAGAGATAGGTAGGTAGGTAGATTGATAGATAGAGATAGGTAGGTAGGTAGATATATAGATACAGATATGTAGGTAGATAGATAGAGATAGGTAGGTAGGTAGATTGATTGATACAGATAGGTAGGTAGGTAGATTGATAGATAGAGATAGGTAGGTAGGTAGATAGATAGATAGAGATAGGTAGGTAGGTAGATTGATAGATACAGATAGGTAGGTAGGTAGATTGATAGATAGAGATAGGTAGGTAGGTAGATTGATAGATACAGATAGGAAGGTAGGTAGATTGATAGATAGAGATAGGTAGGTAGGTAGATAGATAGATAGAGATAGGTAGGTAGGTAGATTGATAGAGATAGGTAGGTAGGTAGATAGATAGATAGAGATAGGTAGGTAGGTAGATTGATAGATACAGATAGGTAGGTAGGTAGATTGATAGATAGAGATAGGTAGGTAGGTAGATAGATAGATAGAGATAGGTAGGTAGATAGATAGATAGAGATAGGTAGGTAGGTAGATAGATAGAGATAGGTAGATAGGTAGATAGATAGATACAGATAGGTAGGTAGGTAGATAGATAGATAGAGATAGGTGGGTAGGTAGATAGATAGATAGATACAGATAGGTAGGTAGGTAGATTGATAGATAGAGATAGGTAGGTAGGTAGATAGATAGATAGAGATAGGTAGGTAGGTAGATTGATAGATACAGATAGGTAGGTAGGTAGATTGATAGATAGAGATAGGTAGGTAGGTAGATAGATAGATAGAGATAGGTAGGTAGGTAGATTGATAGATAGAGATAGGTAGGTAGGTAGATATATAGATACAGATATGTAGGTAGATAGATAGAGATAGGTAGGTAGGTAGATTGATAGATACAGATAGGTAGGTAGGTAGATTGATAGATAGAGATAGGTAGGTAGGTAGATAGATAGATAGAGATAGGTAGGTAGGTACATTGATAGATAGAGATAGGTAGGTAGGTAGATATATAGATGCAGATATGTAGGTAGATAGATAGAGATAGGTAGATAGGTAGATAGATAGATACAGATAGGTAGGTAGGTAGATATATAGATACAGATATGTAGGTAGGTAGATAGATAGAGATAGGTAGGTAGGTAGATTGATAGATAGAGATAGGTAGGTAGGTAGGTAGATAGATACAGATAGGTAGGTAGGTAGATTGATAGATAGAGATAGGTAGGTAGGTAGATAGATAGATAGAGATAGGTAGGTAGGTAGATTGATAGATAGAGATAGGTAGGTAGGTAGATTGATAGAGATAGGTAGGTAGGTAGATAGATATAGATAGGTAGGTAGGTAGATTGATAGATACAGATAGGTAGGTAGGTAGATTGATAGATAGAGATAGGTAGGTAGGTAGATAGATAGATAGAGATAGGTAGGTAGGTAGATTGATAGATACAGATAGGTAGGTAGGTAGATTGATAGATAGAGATAGGTAGGTAGGTAGATAGATAGATAGAGATAGGTAGGTAGGTACATTGATAGATAGAGATAGGTAGGTAGGTAGATATATAGATACAGATATGTAGGTAGATAGATAGAGATAGGTAGGTAGGTAGATTGATAGATAGAGATAGGTAGGTAGGTAGATAGATAGAGATAGGTAGGTAGGTAGATAGATAGATAGAGATAGGTAGGTAGATAGATAGATAGATAGAGATAGGTAGGTAGGTAGGTAGGTAGATACAGATTGTAGGTAGATAGATAAATACAGATAGGTGGGTAGGTAGATAGATAGATACAGATAGGTAGGTAGGTAGATTGATAGATAGAGATAGGTAGGTAGGTAGATACATAGATACAGATAGGTAGGTAGGTAGATATATAGATACAGATATGTAGGTAGATAGATAGAGATAGGTAGGTAGGTAGATTGATAGATACAGATAGGTAGGTAGGTAGATTGATAGATAGAGATAGGTAGGTAGGTAGATAGATAGATAGAGATAGGTAGGTAGGTAGATTGATAGATACAGATAGGTAGGTAGGTAGATTGATAGATAGAGATAGGTAGGTAGGTAGATTGATAGATACAGATAGGAAGGTAGGTAGATTGAAAGATAGAGATAGGTAGGTAGGTAGATAGATAGATAGAGATAGGTAGGTAGGTAGATTGATAGAGATAGGTAGGTAGGTGGATAGATAGATAGAGATAGGTAGGTAGGTAGATTGATAGATACAGATAGGTAGGTAGGTAGATTGATAGATAGAGATAGGTAGGTAGGTAGATAGATAGATAGAGATAGGCAGGTAGGTAGATAGATAGATAGAGATAGGTAGGTAGGTAGATAGATAGAGATAGGTAGATAGATAGATACAGATAGGTAGGTAGGTAGATAGATAGATAGAGATAGGTGGGTAGGTAGATAGATAGATACAGATTGGTAGGTAGGTAGATTGATAGATACAGATAGGAAGGTAGGTAGATTGATAGATAGAGATAGGTAGGTAGGTAGATAGATAGATAGAGATAGGTAGGTAGGTAGATTGATAGAGATAGGTAGGTAGGTAGATAGATAGATAGAGATAGGTAGGTAGGTAGATTGATAGATACAGATAGGTAGGTAGGTAGATTGATAGATAGAGATAGGTAGGTAGGTAGATAGATAGATAGAGATAGGTAGGTAGATAGATAGATAGAGATAGGTAGGTAGGTAGATAGATAGAGATAGGTAGATAGGTAGATAGATAGATACAGATAGGTAGGTAGGTAGATAGATAGATAGAGATAGGTGGGTAGGTAGATAGATAGATAGATACAGATAGGTAGGTAGGTAGATTGATAGATAGAGATAGGTAGGTAGGTAGATAGATAGATAGATAGAGATAGGTAGGTAGGTAGATTGATAGATACAGATAGGTAGGTAGGTAGATTGATAGATAGAGATAGGTAGGTAGGTAGATAGATAGATAGAGATAGGTAGGTAGGTAGATTGATAGATAGAGATAGGTAGGTAGGTAGATATATAGATACAGATATGTAGGTAGATAGATAGAGATAGGTAGGTAGGTAGATTGATAGATACAGATAGGTAGGTAGGTAGATTGATAGATAGAGATAGGTAGGTAGGTAGATAGATAGATAGAGATAGGTAGGTAGGTACATTGATAGATAGAGATAGGTAGGTAGGTAGATATATAGATGCAGATATGTAGGTAGATAGATAGAGATAGGTAGATAGGTAGATAGATAGATACAGATAGGTAGGTAGGTAGATATATAGATACAGATATGTAGGTAGGTAGATAGATAGAGATAGGTAGGTAGGTAGATTGATAGATAGAGATAGGTAGGTAGGTAGGTAGATAGATACAGATAGGTAGGTAGGTAGATTGATAGATAGAGATAGGTAGGTAGGTAGATAGATAGATAGAGATAGGTAGGTAGGTAGATTGATAGATAGAGATAGGTAGGTAGGTAGATTGATAGAGATAGGTAGGTAGGTAGATAGATATAGATAGGTAGGTAGGTAGATTGATAGATACAGATAGGTAGGTAGGTAGATTGATAGATAGAGATAGGTAGGTAGGTAGATAGATAGATAGAGATAGGTAGGTAGGTAGATTGATAGATACAGATAGGTAGGTAGGTAGATTGATAGATAGAGATAGGTAGGTAGGTAGATAGATAGATAGAGATAGGTAGGTAGGTACATTGATAGATAGAGATAGGTAGGTAGGTAGATATATAGATACAGATATGTAGGTAGATAGATAGAGATAGGTAGGTAGGTAGATTGATAGATAGAGATAGGTAGGTAGGTAGATAGATACAGATAGGTAGGTAGGTAGATAGATAGATAGAGATAGGTAGGTAGGTAGATAGATAGATAGAGATAGGTAGGTAGGTAGGTAGGTAGATACAGATTGTAGGTAGATAGATAAATACAGATAGGTGGGTAGGTAGATAGATAGATACAGATAGGTAGGTAGGTAGATTGATAGATAGAGATAGGTAGGTAGGTAGATACATAGATACAGATAGGTAGGTAGGTAGATATATAGATACAGATATGTAGGTAGATAGATAGAGATAGGTAGGTAGGTAGATTGATAGATACAGATAGGTAGGTAGGTAGATTGATAGATAGAGATAGGTAGGTAGGTAGATAGATAGATAGAGATAGGTAGGTAGGTAGATTGATAGATACAGATAGGTAGGTAGGTAGATTGATAGATAGAGATAGGTAGGTAGGTAGATTGATAGATACAGATAGGAAGGTAGGTAGATTGAAAGATAGAGATAGGTAGGTAGGTAGATAGATAGATAGAGATAGGTAGGTAGGTAGATTGATAGAGATAGGTAGGTAGGTGGATAGATAGATAGAGATAGGTAGGTAGGTAGATTGATAGATACAGATAGGTAGGTAGGTAGATTGATAGATAGAGATAGGTAGGTAGGTAGATAGATAGATAGAGATAGGCAGGTAGGTAGATAGATAGATAGAGATAGGTAGGTAGGTAGATAGATAGAGATAGGTAGATAGATAGATACAGATAGGTAGGTAGGTAGATAGATAGATAGAGATAGGTGGGTAGGTAGATAGATAGATACAGATAGGTAGGTAGGTAGATTGATAGATAGAGATAGGTAGGTAGATAGATAGATAGAGATAGGTAGGTAGGTAGATTGATAGATACAGATAGGTAGGTAGGTAGATTGATAGATAGAGATAGGTAGGTAGGTAGATTGATAGATACAGATAGGAAGGTAGGTAGATTGATAGATAGAGATAGGTAGGTAGGTAGATACATAGATAGAGATAGGTAGGTAGGTAGATTGATAGAGATAGGTAGGTATGTAGATAGATAGATAGAGATAGGTAGGTAGGTAGATTGATAGATACAGATAGGTAGGTAGGTAGATTGATAGATAGAGATAGGTAGGTAGGTAGATAGATAGATAGAGATATGTAGGTAGATAGATAGATAGAGATAGGTAGGTAGGTAGGTAGGTAGATACAGATTGTAGGTAGATAGATAAATACAGATAGGTGGGTAGGTAGATAGATAGATACAGATAGGTAGGTAGGTAGATTGATAGATAGAGATAGGTAGGTAGGTAGATACATAGATACAGATAGGTAGGTAGGTAGATAGATAGATACAGATAGGTAGGTAGGTAGATATATAGATACAGATATGTAGGTAGGTAGATAGATAGAGATAGGTAGGTAGGTAGATAGATAGATACATATAGGTAGGTAGGTAGATAGATAGATAGAGATAGGTAGGTAGGTAGGTAGATAGATACAGATATGTTGGTAGGTAGATAGATAGATAGAGATAGGTAGGTATGTAGATTGATAGAGATAGGTAGGTAGGTAGATAGATAGATAGATAGAGATAGGTAGGTAGGTAGGTAGATAGAGATAGGTAGGTAGGTAGATAGATAGATAGAGATAGGTAGGTAGGTAGATTGATAGATAGAGATAGGTAGGTAGGTAGGTAGATAGATAGAGATAGGTAGGTAGGTAGATAGATAGATAGATAGATAGATAGAGATAGGTAGGTAGTTAGATTGATAGATACAGATAGGTAGGTAGGTAGATAGATAGATAGAGATAGGTAGGTAGGTAGATATATAGATACAGATATGTAGGTAGATAGATAGAGATAGGTAGGTAGGTAGATTGATAGATAGAGATAGGTAGGTAGGTAGATAGATACAGATAGGTAGGTAGGTAGATAGATAGATAGAGATAGGTAGGTAGGTAGATAGATAGATAGAGATAGGTAGGTAGGTAGGTAGGTAGATACAGATTGTAGGTAGATAGATAAATACAGATAGGTGGGTAGGTAGATAGATAGATACAGATAGGTAGGTAGGTAGATTGATAGATAGAGATAGGTAGGTAGGTAGATACATAGATACAGATAGGTAGGTAGGTAGATATATAGATACAGATATGTAGGTAGATAGATAGAGATAGGTAGGTAGGTAGATTGATAGATACAGATAGGTAGGTAGGTAGATTGATAGATAGAGATAGGTAGGTAGGTAGATAGATAGATAGAGATAGGTAGGTAGGTAGATTGATAGATACAGATAGGTAGGTAGGTAGATTGATAGATAGAGATAGGTAGGTAGGTAGATTGATAGATACAGATAGGAAGGTAGGTAGATTGAAAGATAGAGATAGGTAGGTAGGTAGATAGATAGATAGAGATAGGTAGGTAGGTAGATTGATAGAGATAGGTAGGTAGGTGGATAGATAGATAGAGATAGGTAGGTAGGTAGATTGATAGATACAGATAGGTAGGTAGGTAGATTGATAGATAGAGATAGGTAGGTAGGTAGATAGATAGATAGAGATAGGCAGGTAGGTAGATAGATAGATAGAGATAGGTAGGTAGGTAGATAGATAGAGATAGGTAGATAGATAGATACAGATAGGTAGGTAGGTAGATAGATAGATAGAGATAGGTGGGTAGGTAGATAGATAGATACAGATAGGTAGGTAGGTAGATTGATAGATAGAGATAGGTAGGTAGATAGATAGATAGAGATAGGTAGGTAGGTAGATTGATAGATACAGATAGGTAGGTAGGTAGATTGATAGATAGAGATAGGTAGGTAGGTAGATTGATAGATACAGATAGGAAGGTAGGTAGATTGATAGATAGAGATAGGTAGGTAGGTAGATACATAGATAGAGATAGGTAGGTAGGTAGATTGATAGAGATAGGTAGGTATGTAGATAGATAGATAGAGATAGGTAGGTAGGTAGATTGATAGATACAGATAGGTAGGGACTTCCGGTGGTTGAAGCGGTGGAGATGGCGGCTACTTTGTAGCCGTCCTCCTGAGAAGGTGTCAGATCCGCGGAGCACAGCTTTCATCAGCTGGCCCGCGGCTCGCAATCCCCTTCCCGGGCGAAGGGAAGGGGTAGAGATCGCATGAATAGAGGTAGAACCTCTTAACTCTCCCTGGATTTTTATTTCAGGGGGGTAGAAAGAGTGCTCCCTCGGAGTTCATTGCCTTCTCCGCCTCTCAGCTGTCTTTGTTTCTTCGGAAACAAAGCGAAACGCCGCTACCATCTCCGTATTTAAAGTAACCGTGAGTAATCTTAAACCGGACAGAACTGTTTAAAGGATTGTATTTATAGTTTAGTTTTATTTTATATTTTTAGCTTATTTAGTTTATTTAGCACGCGCTGATTTTTCTTTTATTTTTTTTGAACTTTCCTTTTTTTTTTTTTTCGGGCGGAAAGTGAGAGTGAAAGTAAAATGGCGTTTTGAAAGTTTTTTCCTTTGAAAGACTGACCGGCTGAATTGTTGTTTAATACTCTCTTCCTTTTTAAGCCTCTTTTTTTTTATTATTGCTGGGGAGCTTCTAGATTGATTTTATTTTATTCTATTTCATCGTGTTTTTAATTTTTTTTTTTCGGACTACTTATTTTTTATTAGTATTTTTATGAAGAAAGGAAGATAAATTAAAATGGCTTCAAAACGACAACCAGCTATTGTAACCTCTAAAGTAACTTCTTCTCCTGCCACTTCTACTGTGCAACAACAACTTAAAATGATACCTTCAGTGCAGCAACCTAAATCTACTTCACCTTCACCCCCCCCATCTGGCACATCAGCACAAGACATTAAAGAAATAATGGTAAGTGCTGTGTCACAGTTTAGGGAGGAAATGAAACAACTTTTGGACCAGAATAAATCTGAAACTAAGGAGGAAATGAAGAAAGAGATGAAAGAGCTTTTAGAACAGAATAATGCTATTTTGAGGGATGATATACTTTTAGCTCTATCTGGAATGGCCTCAGTGGTTGTGAAGCTGGACTCCAGAGTAGAGGAAATTGAAGAAACTGTTGAACTTTTGGATTATAAATTTCAAGATATGGAGAAAAAAGTGGAAACTTCACAAGATGATATTCTTATGTTCCAGTACAGACAGATGGAATATGCTTTGAGAATAAGGGGCCTGAAAGAAGATAAAACTCAAGATGTGATGGAAATGGTGATTAATGACTTGGCTGTTATTTTGAATATAGATAAAGAAGAGTTACGTGGGGACGTGGAAAGAATCTATAGAGTCAATTCTTGGATTGCAAAACAGAGGAATTTGCCTAGAGATGTGGTGATATATTTTGCTAAGAAGTCCTTGCGAAATCAGATTCTCCAAACTTTTTACAATAAAAGATTTCAGATTGCTGCTCAAGATGTTATTATCTTAAAGGAAATTCCACCTAAAATTCTAAGAAGCAGAAAAGATTTTGCTTTTTTAGTAAATGAACTTAAAGCAAGACAAATGCCATTCAGATGGGAGATCCCGACGGGCATTGTTTTGAGCCATGCGGGGACACGTTATAGAATTAATACAGTTGCTAAAGCCAAGGAATTTTATAAAACGGTCCTGGGTGCAGGCTCTCCTTTGCCCATGATGCACAAAGTCTTGAGTGATAAAGAGATGGAACAGAAATCTGAAAGTACAGAGATGATGGCTGCTGGACAGGTGGTATGGATGTCTCAACCAGAGGTTAAAGAACAGAGAATGACCCGTGCAGCACATAAACGTAAAGAAAAAGAACAACAGAAAAAAGAAAAAGAAATTGAAGAATCTAGTCAGCAAATTGCTTCAGTGCCGGTGGGAGGAGCAAGACCCAAAAGCTCTGCAACATATTCAGCAGCAGCAGAATTTGAGCGGATCTTCTCCAGGCTTAAGGCCAAGGGAGATGGCAAAGCTCCTGTCCTGGAATGTTAATGGATTAAACATTCCTCAAAAGAGAAGAAAAATTTATCATTATTTGAAACAACATAACAATGATATTATTTGTTTGCAAGAAACTCATATTACAGCTAAAGATCAAAAATATTTAAATAATCCTCGCCTGGGATCTCATTTTGTATCTCCCGCCCCTGGGAAAAAAGGGGGTGTGGTAATATATGTTAAACAGAATTTATCTGCTACCCTTTTAGAATCAGATCCTCATGGAAGATATGTTATGCTTGAACTTGGCTTATATGGTAAGAAAATTCTTATTGTGGGGCTATATGCACCAAACCAGCAACAGGAGCAATTTTATAGGCTGTTACATCAGAAAATAATTCTGTTGGATTATAGATCTGTGATTTTAATGGGAGATTGGAATGGCGTCTTAGATATACAAAAGGACAAAAAAGGTTCTTCTACTTTTTCTAAACAGGCTAAATTACCTAAAGCCTTCTTTGATATGAAAGAAGATTGGGAATTGAGAGACTATTGGCGTGAACGTAATCAAGAAGAAAGGGACTTTACTTTTTTTTCAGACAGACACCATTCTCTCTCAAGAATTGATTTCTTTTTGATTACAACAGACTTATACAACAGGGTGAAGAACGTAAAAATTTTTCCTAGGACATTGTCTGATCATAGTCCAGTTTGGATGGAACTGTTTGCAGAAAAAGAAGATAGGAGATCCTGGAGGGTGAATGAGAATTTATTTAAACAAGAAAAAAATGTTCACAAATTAAAGGAATGTTTAAAGGAATATTTTGCTTTAAATATGAATAAGGGAACATCAATGTCAATGGTGTGGGATGCAAGTAAAGCTTTTATGCGTGGTATTTTGATAAAAATGAATAACTTGCATAGACAAAAACAGACTCAGAAACGTAAAGATTTAGAAGAGGAGATTAAATTAAAAGAGAAACTTCTAAATATAAATCCTTTAGATGAAAAGGTGAAAGGAGCTTTAAAATTGTTAAAAGCACAATTTAACATGTTGGTGGCTGATCAAGCTGCAACTAATTTATTATATATGAAACAAAACACATTTTGTAATGCTAATAAACCAGGGAGATGGTTGGCTTATCAGTTAAGAAAGAAACAGAAACAGAGGAATATAGATAAAATAAATTATAATGGTAAACTGGTCTATCAGAAAGAATTGATTAAGAAATCCTTTTTAGAATACTACCAAAAATTATATAAGAGTACTAATATTCAAATTACAGATATAAATAATTATTTAGGTAAAGTTAATTTTCCTAAATTAACAGAAGATCAGGAAAAAGAGATTAATGGTTTAATCACTAAGGAAGAAATTGTTACAGCTATTAAACAATTGAAATTGGGCAAAGCGCCGGGTACGGATGGGTTGACATCTATTTATTATAAAACTTTAGTAGAAGAGATGACTCAACCGTTGTGTGAATTGTTCAATAATTTATTACAGGGTTTAGAGATCCCCCCATCCTGGCGTAATGCATTTATATCATTGATTCCAAAAGATAATCAAGATCTTACTCTGCCTAAAAATTATAGGCCTATATCTCTTTTAAATGTGGATTATAAGATTTTTGCAAAAATTTTAGCTAATAGGCTTATGGGGATTTTGCAGCAGCTTATACATAAGGATCAATCGGGTTTTATAACTGGAAGGTATATGAAAAATAATGTGAGACAAATTATTAACTTATTAGAGTATTTAGAAAAGAATAACCAAGTCTCTGCAGGCCTGATATTTTTGGATGCTGAAAAAGCCTTTGACCAAGTGAACTGGCAGTTTATGTTATGCTTAATTAAAGAGATGAATTTTGGACAAAATATATTACAAGTATTATCTAATATATATCAGAAACAGACTGCCCAACTAATTGTAAATGGGGGTTTGTCAGAGGCTTTTGTAATAGAAAAAGGAACAAGACAGGGATGTCCGTTATCCCCGTTATTGTTCGTTTTAACATTGGAAATTTTGTTGATTAAAATTCGGGAGTCTCAAGAAATAAAAGGAATAGAAATTAATAAAAAGGAATATAAGTTAAGAGCCTTTGCAGACGACTTGGTTGTTACTTTATCTCAACCTACTTGTTCGGTGGTAAAATTGTTACAATTGATTCAACAATATGGACGTGTTTCTGGTTTTAAAATTAACAATAATAAGACTAAAATACTAGCTAAAAATATGACTAATGGTGATAAACAGGTTTTAGTTAATTTAACAGATTTTGAAATTGTTGATAAGGTAAAATATTTGGGGGTTACATTATCTGCTTCTAATGCAAAACTGTATAAAAATAATTATGAAAAGTTGTGGATGGAGGTACAGAAGGATTTAAAAAATTGGAATAATTTACAGTTATCCCTTATGGGCAGAATTGAAGTTATTAAAATGAATGTTCTGCCAAAGTTTATTTTTTTGTTTCAAATGTTACCTATTCTAAAGAATGATTGTAATTTAGAGGAATGGCAAAAAGGCATTAATAAATTTGTTTGGGCAGGGAAAAAACCAAGGGTGAAACTGAAAATAATGCAAGATTTTCGTGAGAGAGGTGGACTCAAGGTACCAAATGTGAAATTGTATTATGATGCTGTAGTACTGACATTGATTAGCGACTGGGTGAATTTAACAAATATAGAAATACTTCATTTGGAAGGTTGGGACCTACTTTTTGGATGGCATGCCTATTTAATATTTGATAAAAAAGTGGATCGGGTCTTTAAGTCTCATATTATAAGAATTTCTTTGCTTAGAGTGTGGAGAAAATATTATAAAAGTGACTTTAAAATACCATTATGGGCTATACCTCGGCATGCCATAGAGGGTATAAGGAAAGGGGTTAATATGGATATGGTCTCTTATGCACAATTACTTAGATGGGATGGTCAAGATTGGGAGCTAAAATCTTTGGAAGAATTAATACATGAAAATTTAACTTATTCATGGTTCCAATATAGACAAATAGCGGATAGATGGAAGATGGATTGTAAAATGGGCTGGCTTAGAGAAGATGGAATTTTTTTAAAGCAAGTCAGAGATCAAAGGCCAACCCATATTAAGAGAGTTTATGGGGTATTAGTAGAATTGGATTCAGAACCTGAACTAGTCAAAGATTGTATGATTAAATGGGCACAGAATATTGGTGAAACGATTTCAATGGATACTTGGGAACTTATTTGGATAAGAAATGTTAAATTCACACAGGCGCAAAATTTAAGAGAGAATTTCTATAAGATGTTTTATAGATGGCACCTTGATCCAAAGAAAATGTCTATTATGTACCCTAATCTACAACCGAAATGTTGGAGATGTGGATACTTGGATGCTACTTATTATCATATGTGGTGGACGTGCAAGCATATAAAAGCTTTTTGGATTAAGATATGGTGGAATATTCAAAGAATTTTTAAAAGGAGGGTAAAATTTAATCCGCAATTATTTTTATTAGGTATTGTTATTGATTGTGATGCTAAAGAGGTTATATTGATGTTAAACTTGATTACAGCCGCTAGGCTGTTAATAGGACAATACTGGAAGAAGGAATCTTTGCCTACTCTACAAGAATGGTTTTATAAAGTCTCATATCTGGCAGAAATGGCAAAGATTTCGGCTTTTTTAAAAGACCAATCTCAAGAGAAATTTTTTGTGGTATGGGAAAAATGGATAAGTTTCATACAATATAATTTGGATATGGGAAAATATTATTTAGCTTTTTTATAACTTGTATTTTATTCCCTTCTTGTTTTTCTTTTCTTTTTTTTCTTTCTTTTTTCTTTCTCTCTCTCTTTCTTAGTATATATCATTCATTTTAAGTTTATGTTATGTATATTATTATTACACATATTATTATTGGGATTTTTATTATTATTGTTAAATATTTTAAAAACTGTAAACGTTATTCCTGTTAAAAATTTGTTAAAAAATCCTATATTCAGTTCTGGGAAGTCGGGGGGGGGGGGGAGGGTGGTTTGGGAGGGGGGGTGGATGTTTATTTGTAAAACTCTTGAAAAATTTCAATAAAAAAAAAAAAAAAAAAGATACAGATAGGTAGGTAGGTAGATTGATAGATAGAGATAGGTAGGTAGGTAGATAGATAGATACAGATAGGTAGGTAGATAGATAGATAGAGATAGGTAGGTAGGTAGGTAGGTAGATACAGATTGTAGGTAGATAGATAAATACAGATAGGTGGGTAGGTAGATAGATAGATACAGATAGGTAGGTAGGTAGATTGATAGATAGAGATAGGTAGGTAGGTAGGTAGATAGATAGAGATAGGTAGGTAGGTAGATTGATAGATACAGATAGGTAGGTAGGTAGGTAGATAGATAGAGATAGGTAGGTAGGTAGATAGACAGATAGAGATAGGTAGGTAGGTAGATAGATAGATAGAGATAGGTAGGTAGGTAGATAGATAGAGATAGGTAGGTAGGTAGGTAGATAGATAGAGATAGGTAGGTAGGTAGGTAGATAGATACAGATAGGTAGGTAGGTAGATTGATAGATAGAGATAGGTAGGTAGGTAGATTGATAGATAGAGATAGGTATGTAGGTAGATAGATAGATAGAGATAGGTAGGTAGGTAGATAGATAGATACAGATAGGTAGGTAGGTAGATTGATAGATACAGATAGGTAGGTAGGTAGATAGATAGATAGAGATACGTAGGTAGGTAGGTAGATAGATACAGATTGTAGGTAGATAGATAAATACAGATAGGTGGGTAGGTAGATATATAGATACAGATATGTAGGTAGGTAGATAGATAGATAGAGATAGGTAGGTAGGTAGATAGATAGATACAGATAGGTAGGTAGGTAGATAGATAGATAGAGATAGGTAGGTAGGTAGGTAGATAGATACAGATATGTAGGTAGGTAGATAGATAGAGATAGGTAGGTAGGTAGATTGATAGAGATAGGTAGGTAGGTAGATAGATAGATAGATAGAGATAGGTAGGTAGGTAGATAGATAGAGATAGGTAGGTAGGTAGATTGACAGAGATAGGTAGGTAGGTAGATAGATAGATAGAGATAGGTAGGTAGGTAGATTGATAGATAGAGATAGGTATTTAGGTAGGTAGATAGATAGAGATAGGTAGGTAGGTAGATTGATAGATACAGATAGGTAGGTAGGTAGATAGATAGAGATAGGTAGGTAGGTAGATAGATAGATACATATAGGTAGGTAGGTAGATAGATAGATAGAGATAGGTAGGTAGGTAGGTAGATAGATACAGATATGTTGGTAGGTAGATAGATAGATAGAGATAGGTAGGTATGTAGATTGATAGAGATAGGTAGGTAGGTAGATAGATAGATAGAGATAGGTAGGTAGGTAGGTAGATAGAGATAGGTAGGTAGGTAGATAGATAGATAGAGATAGGTAGGTAGGTAGATTGATAGATAGAGATAGGTAGGTAGGTAGGTAGATAGATAGAGATAGGTAGGTAGGTAGATAGATAGATAGATAGATAGAGATAGGTAGGTAGTTAGATTGATAGATACAGATAGGTAGGTAGGTAGATAGATAGATAGAGATAGGTAGGTAGGTAGATAGATAGATAGAGATAGGTAGGTAAGTAGATAGATAGATACAGATAGGTAGGTAGGTAGATTGATAGATAGAGATAGGTAGGTAGGTAGGTAGATAGATAGAGATAGGTAGGTAGGTAGATTGATAGATACAGATAGGTAGGTAGGTAGGTAGATAGATAGAGATAGGTAGGTAGGTAGATAGACAGATAGAGATAGGTAGGTAGGTAGATAGATAGATAGAGATAGGTAGGTAGGTAGATAGATAGAGATAGGTAGGTAGGTAGGTAGATAGATAGAGATAGGTAGGTAGGTAGGTAGATAGATACAGATAGGTAGGTAGGTAGATTGATAGATAGAGATAGGTAGGTAGGTAGATTGATAGATAGAGATAGGTATGTAGGTAGATAGATAGATAGAGATAGGTAGGTAGGTAGATAGATAGATACAGATAGGTAGGTAGGTAGATTGATAGATACAGATAGGTAGGTAGGTAGATAGATAGATAGAGATACGTAGGTAGGTAGGTAGATAGATACAGATTGTAGGTAGATAGATAAATACAGATAGGTGGGTAGGTAGATATATAGATACAGATATGTAGGTAGGTAGATAGATAGATAGAGATAGGTAGGTAGGTAGGTAGATAGATACAGATAGGTAGGTAGGTAGATAGATAGATAGAGATAGGTAGGTAGGTAGGTAGATAGATACAGATATGTAGGTAGGTAGATAGATAGAGATAGGTAGGTAGGTAGATTGATAGAGATAGGTAGGTAGGTAGATAGATAGATAGATAGAGATAGGTAGGTAGGTAGATAGATAGAGATAGGTAGGTAGGTAGATTGACAGAGATAGGTAGGTAGGTAGATAGATAGATAGAGATAGGTAGGTAGGTAGATTGATAGATAGAGATAGGTATTTAGGTAGGTAGATAGATAGAGATAGGTAGGTAGGTAGATTGATAGATACAGATAGGTAGGTAGGTAGATAGATAGATACAGATAGGTAGGTAGGTAGATAGATAGATAGAGAGAGGTAGGTAGGTAGATTGATGGATACAGATAGCTAGGTAGGTAGATTGATAGATAGAGATAGGTAGGTAGGTAGATTGATAGATACAGATAGGAAGGTAGGTAGATTGATAGATAGAGATAGGTAGGTAGGTAGATAGAAAGATACAGATAGGTAGGTAGGTAGATAGATAGATAGAGATAGGTAGGTAGGTAGATTGATAGAGATAGGTAGGTAGGTAGATAGATAGATAGAGATAGGTAGGTAGGTAGATAGATAGAGATAGGAAGGTAGGTACATTGATAGATAGAGATAGGTAGGTAGGTAGATATATAGATACAGATATGTAGGTAGATAGATAGAGATAGGTAGGTAGGTAGATTGATAGATACAGATAGGCAGGTAGGTAGATTGATAGATAGAGATAGGTAGGTAGGTAGATAGATAGATAGAGATAGGTAGGTTGGTAGATAGATAGAGATAGGTAGATAGGTAGATAGATAGATACAGATAAGTAGGTAGGTAGATAGATAGATAGAGATAGGTGGGTAGGTAGATAGATAGATACAGATAGGTAGGTAGGTAGATTGATAGATAGAGATAGGTAGGTAGGTAGATAGATAGATAGAGATAGGTAAGTAGGTAGATAGATAGATAGAGATAGGTAGGTAGGTAGATTGATAGAGATAGGTAGGTAGGTAGGTAGATAGATAGATAGAGATAGGTAGGTAGGTAGATTGATAGATACAGATAGGTAGGTAGGTAGATTGATAGATAGAGATAGGTAGGTAGGTAGATAGATAGATACAGATAGGTAGGTAGGTAGATTGATAGATAGAGATAGGTAGGTAGGTAGATAGATAGATAGAGATAGGTAGGTAGGTAGATTGATAGATAGAGATAGGTAGGTAGGTAGATATATAGATACAGATATGTAGGTAGATAGATAGAGATAGGTAGGTAGGTAGATTGATAGATACAGATAGGTAGGTAGGTAGATTGATAGATAGAGATAGGTAGGTAGGTAGATAGATAGATAGAGATAGGTAGGTAGGTAGATTGATAGATACAGATAGGTAGGTAGGTAGATTGATAGATACAGATAGGTAGGTAGGTAGATTGATAGATACAGATAGGAAGGTAGGTAGATTGATAGATAGAGATAGGTAGGTAGGTAGATAGATAGATAGAGATAGGTAGGTAGGTAGATTGATAGAGATAGGTAGGTAGGTAGATAGATAGATAGAGATAGGTAGGTAGGTAGATTGATAGATACAGATAGGTAGGTAGGTAGATTGATAGATAGAGATAGGTAGGTAGGTAGATAGATAGATAGAGATAGGTAGGTAGGTAGATTGATAGATACAGATAGGTAGGTAGGTAGATTGATAGATACAGATAGGTAGGTAGGTAGATTGATAGATACAGATAGGAAGGTAGGTAGATTGATAGATAGAGATAGGTAGGTAGGTAGATAGATAGATAGAGATAGGTAGGTAGGTAGATTGATAGAGATAGGTAGGTAGGTAGATAGATAGATAGAGATAGGTAGGTAGGTAGATTGATAGATACAGATAGGTAGGTAGGTAGATTGATAGATAGAGATAGGTAGGTAGGTAGATAGATAGATAGAGATAGGTAGGTAGGTAGATAGATAGATAGAGATAGGTAGGTAGGTAGATTGATAGATACAGATAGGTAGGTAGGTAGATTGATAGATAGAGATAGGTAGGTAGGTAGATAGATAGATACAGATAGGTAGGTAGGTAGATTGATAGATAGAGATAGGTAGGTAGGTAGATAGATAGATAGAGATAGGTAGGTAGGTAGATTGATAGATACAGATAGGTAGGTAGGTAGATTGATAGATACAGATAGGTAGGTAGGTAGATTGATAGATACAGATAGGAAGGTAGGTAGATAGATACAGATAGGTAGGTAGGTAGATTGATAGATAGAGATAGGTAGGTAGGTAGATAGATAGATAGAGATAGGTAGGTAGGTAGATTGATAGATAGAGATAGGTAGGTAGGTAGATATATAGATACAGATATGTAGGTAGATAGATAGAGATAGGTAGGTAGGTAGATTGATTGATACAGATAGGTAGGTAGGTAGATTGATAGATAGAGATAGGTAGGTAGGTAGATAGATAGATAGAGATAGGTAGGTAGGTAGATTGATAGATACAGATAGGTAGGTAGGTAGATTGATAGATAGAGATAGGTAGGTAGGTAGATTGATAGATACAGATAGGAAGGTAGGTAGATTGATAGATAGAGATAGGTAGGTAGGTAGATAGATAGATAGAGATAGGTAGGTAGGTAGATTGATAGAGATAGGTAGGTAGGTAGATAGATAGATAGAGATAGGTAGGTAGGTAGATTGATAGATACAGATAGGTAGGTAGGTAGATTGATAGATAGAGATAGGTAGGTAGGTAGATAGATAGATAGAGATAGGTAGGTAGATAGATAGATAGAGATAGGTAGGTAGGTAGATAGATAGAGATAGGTAGGTAGGTAGATAGATACAGATAGGTAGGTAGGTAGATTGATAGATAGAGATAGGTAGGTAGGTAGATAGATAGATAGAGATAGGTAGGTAGGTAGATTGATAGATAGACATAGGTAGGTAGGTAGATATATAGATACAGATATGTAGGTAGATAGATAGAGATAGGTAGGTAGGTAGATTGATAGATACAGATAGGTAGGTAGGTAGATTGATAGATAGAGATAGGTAGGTAGGTAGATAGATAGATAGAGATAGGTAGGTAGGTAGATTGATAGATACAGATAGGTAGGTAGGTAGATTGATAGATACAGATAGGTAGGTAGGTAGATTGATAGATACAGATAGGAAGGTAGGTAGATTGATAGATAGAGATAGGTAGGTAGGTAGATAGATAGATAGAGATAGGTAGGTAGGTAGATTGATAGAGATAGGTAGGTAGGTAGATAGATAGATAGAGATAGGTAGGTAGGTAGATTGATAGATACAGATAGGTAGGTAGGTAGATTGATAGATAGAGATAGGTAGGTAGGTAGATAGATAGATAGAGATAGGTAGGTAGATAGATAGATAGAGATAGGTAGGTAGGTAGATAGATAGAGATAGGTAGGTAGGTAGATAGATACAGATAGGTAGGTAGGAAGATTGATAGATAGAGATAGGTAGGTAGGTAGATAGATAGATAGAGATAGGTAGGTAGGTAGATTGATAGATAGACATAGGTAGGTAGGTAGATATATAGATACAGATATGTAGGTAGATAGATAGAGATAGGTAGGTAGGTAGATTGATAGATACAGATAGGTAGGTAGGTAGATTGATAGATAGAGATAGGTAGGTAGGTAGATAGATAGATAGAGATAGGTAGGTAGGTAGATTGATAGATACAGATAGGTAGGTAGGTAGATTGATAGATAGAGATAGGTAGGTAGGTAGATTGATAGATACAGATAGGAAGGTAGGTAGATTGATAGATAGAGATAGGTAGGTAGGTAGATAGATAGATAGAGATAGGTAGGTAGGTAGATTGATAGAGATAGGTAGGTAGGTAGATAGATAGAGATAGGTAGGTAGGTAGATTGATAGATACAGATAGGTAGGTAGGTAGATTGATAGATAGAGATAGGTAGGTAGGTAGATAGATAGATAGAGATAGGTAGGTGGGTAGGTAGATTGATAGATAGAGATAGGTAGGTAGGTAGATAGATAGATACAGATAGGTAGGTAGGTAGATTGATAGATAGAGATAGGTAGGTAGGTAGATAGATAGATAGAGATAGGTAGGTAGGTAGATTGATAGATAGAGATAGGTAGGTAGGTAGATATATAGATACAGATATGTAGGTAGATAGATAGAGATAGGTAGGTAGGTAGATTGATTGATACAGATAGGTAGGTAGGTAGATTGATAGATAGAGATAGGTAGGTAGGTAGATAGATAGATAGAGATAGGTAGGTAGGTAGATTGATAGATACAGATAGGTAGGTAGGTAGATTGATAGATAGAGATAGGTAGGTAGGTAGATTGATAGATACAGATAGGAAGGTAGGTAGATTGATAGATAGAGATAGGTAGGTAGGTAGGTAGATAGATAGATAGAGATAGGTAGGTAGGTAGATTGATAGAGATAGGTAGGTAGGTAGATAGATAGATAGAGATAGGTAGGTAGGTAGATTGATAGATACAGATAGGTAGGTAGGTAGATTGATAGATAGAGATAGGTAGGTAGGTAGATAGATAGATAGAGATAGGTAGGTAGATAGATAGATAGAGATAGGTAGGTAGGTAGATAGATAGAGATAGGTAGATAGGTAGATAGATAGATACAGATAGGTAGGTAGGTAGATAGATAGATAGAGATAGGTGGGTAGGTAGATAGATAGATAGATACAGATAGGTAGGTAAGTAGATTGATAGATAGAGATAGGTAGGTAGGTAGATAGATAGATAGAGATAGGTAGGTAGGTAGATTGATAGATACAGATAGGTAGGTAGGTAGATTGATAGATAGAGATAGGTAGGTAGATAGATAGATAGAGATAGGTAGGTAGGTAGATTGATAGATAGAGATAGGTAGGTAGGTAGATATATAGATACAGATATGTAGGTAGATAGATAGAGATAGGTAGGTAGGTAGATTGATAGATACAGATAGGTAGGTAGGTAGATTGATAGATAGAGATAGGTAGGTAGGTAGATAGATAGATAGAGATAGGTAGGTAGGTACATTGATAGATAGAGATAGGTAGGTAGGTAGATATATAGATGCAGATATGTAGGTAGATAGATAGAGATAGGTAGATAGGTAGATAGATAGATACAGATAGGTAGGTAGGTAGATATATAGATACAGATATGTAGGTAGGTAGATAGATAGAGATAGGTAGGTAGGTAGATTGATAGATAGAGATAGGTAGGTAGGTAGGTAGATAGATACAGATAGGTAGGTAGGTAGATTGATAGATAGAGATAGGTAGGTAGGTAGATAGATAGATAGAGATAGGTAGGTAGGTAGGTAGATAGATATAGATAGGTAGGTAGGTAGATTGATAGATACAGATAGGTAGGTAGGTAGATTGATAGATAGAGATAGGTAGGTAGGTAGATAGATAGATAGAGATAGGTAGGTAGGTAGATTGATAGATACAGATAGGTAGGTAGGTAGATTGATAGATAGAGATAGGTAGGTAGGTAGATAGATAGATAGAGATAGGTAGGTAGGTACATTGATAGATAGAGATAGGTAGGTAGGTAGATATATAGATACAGATATGTAGGTAGATAGATAGAGATAGGTAGGTAGGTAGATTGATAGATAGAGATAGGTAGGTAGGTAGATAGATACAGATAGGTAGGTAGGTAGATAGATAGATAGAGATAGGTAGGTAGGTAGATAGATAGATAGAGATAGGTAGGTAGGTAGGTAGGTAGATACAGATTGTAGGTAGATAGATAAATACAGATAGGTGGGTAGGTAGATAGATAGATACAGATAGGTAGGTAGGTAGATTGATAGATAGAGATAGGTAGGTAGGTAGATACATAGATACAGATAGGTAGGTAGGTAGATATATAGATACAGATATGTAGGTAGATAGATAGAGATAGGTAGGTAGGTAGATTGATAGATACAGATAGGTAGGTAGGTAGATTGATAGATAGATATAGGTAGGTAGGTAGGTAGATAGATAGATAGAGATAGGTAGGTAGGTAGATTGATAGATACAGATAGGTAGGTAGGTAGATTGATAGATAGAGATAGGTAGGTAGGTAGATTGATAGATACAGATAGGAAGGTAGGTAGATTGAAAGATAGAGATAGGTAGGTAGGTAGATAGATAGATAGAGATAGGTAGGTAGGTAGATTGATAGAGATAGGTAGGTAGGTAGATAGATAGATAGAGATAGGTAGGTAGGTAGATTGATAGATACAGATAGGTAGGTAGGTAGATTGATAGATAGAGATAGGTAGGTAGGTAGATAGATAGATAGAGATAGGCAGGTAGGTAGATAGATAGATAGAGATAGGTAGGTAGGTAGATAGATAGAGATAGGTAGATAGATAGATACAGATAGGTAGGTAGGTAGATAGATAGATAGAGATAGGTGGGTAGGTAGATAGATAGATACAGATAGGTAGGTAGGTAGATTGATAGATAGAGATAGGTAGGTAGGTAGATAGATAGATAGAGATAGGTAGGTAGGTAGATTGATAGATACAGATAGGTAGGTAGGTAGATTGATAGATACAGATAGGAAGGTAGGTAGATTGATAGATAGAGATAGGTAGGTAGGTAGATACATAGATAGAGATAGGTAGGTAGGTAGATTGATAGAGATAGGTAGGTAGGTAGATAGATAGATAGAGATAGGTAGGTAGGTAGATTGATAGATACAGATAGGTAGGTAGGTAGATTGATAGATAGATAGAGATAGGTAGGTAGATAGATAGATAGAGATAGGTAGGTAGGTAGATAGATAGAGATAGGTAGATAGGTAGATAGATAGATACAGATAGGTAGGTAGGTAGATAGATAGATAGAGATAGGTGGGTAGGTAGATAGATAAATACAGATAGGTAGGTAGGTAGATTGATAGATAGAGATAGGTAGGTAGGTAGATAGATAGATAGAGATAGGTAGGTAGGTAGATTGATAGATACAGATAGGTAGGTAGGTAGATTGAAAGATAGAGATAGGTAGGTAGGTAGATAGATAGATAGAGATAGGTAGGTAGGTAGATTGATAGATAGAGATAGGTAGGTAGGTAGATATATAGATACAGATATGTAGGTAGATAGATAGAGATAGGTAGGTAGGTAGATTGATAGATACAGATAGGTAGGTAGGTAGATTGATAGATAGAGATAGGTAGGTAGGTAGATAGATAGATAGAGATAGGTAGGTAGGTAGATTGATAGATACAGATAGGTAGGTAGGTAGATTGATAGATAGAGATAGGTAGGTAGGTAGATAGATAGATAGAGATAGGTAGGTAGGTACATTGATAGATAGAGATAGGTAGGTAGGTAGATATATAGATGCAGATATGTAGGTAGATAGATAGAGATAGGTAGATAGGTAGATAGATAGATACAGATAGGTAGGTAGGTAGATATATAGATACAGATATGTAGGTAGGTAGATAGATAGAGATAGGTAGGTAGGTAGATTGATAGATAGAGATAGGTAGGTAGGTAGGTAGATAGATACAGATAGGTAGGTAGGTAGATTGATAGATAGAGATAGTTAGGTAGGTAGATAGATAGATAGAGATAGGTAGGTAGGTAGATTGATAGATAGAGATAGGTAGGTAGGTAGATTGATAGAGATAGGTAGGTAGGTAGGTAGATAGATATAGATAGGTAGGTAGGTAGATTGATAGATACAGATAGGTAGGTAGGTAGATTGATAGATAGAGATAGGTAGGTAGGTAGATAGATAGATAGAGATAGGTAGGTAGGTAGATTGATAGATACAGATAGGTAGGTAGGTAGATTGATAGATAGAGATAGGTAGGTAAGTAGATAGATAGATAGAGATAGGTAGGTAGGTACATTGATAGATATAGATAGGTAGGTAGGTAGATATATAGATAGAGATAGGTAGGTAGGTAGATAGATAGATAGAGATAGGTAGGTAGGTACATTGATAGATAGAGATAGGTAGGTAGGTAGATAGATACAGATAGGTAGGTAGGTAGATAGATAGATAGAGATAGGTAGGTAGGTAGATAGATAGATAGAGATAGGTAGGTAGGTAGGTAGGTAGATACAGATTGTAGGTAGATAGATAAATACAGATAGGTGGGTAGGTAGATAGATAGATACAGATAGGTAGGTAGGTAGATTGATAGATAGAGATAGGTAGGTAGGTAGATACATAGATACAGATAGGTAGGTAGGTAGATATATAGATACAGATATGTAGGTAGATAGATAGAGATAGGTAGGTAGGTAGATTGATAGATACAGATAGGTAGGTAGGTAGATTGATAGATAGAGATAGGTAGGTAGGTAGATAGATAGAGATAGGTAGGTAGGTAGATTGATAGATAGAGATAGGTAGGTAGGTAGATTGATAGAGATAGGTAGGTAGGTAGGTAGATAGATATAGATAGGTAGGTAGGTAGATTGATAGATACAGATAGGTAGGTAGGTAGATTGATAGATAGAGATAGGTAGGTAGGTAGATAGATAGATAGAGATAGGTAGGTAGGTAGATTGATAGATACAGATAGGTAGGTAGGTAGATTGATAGATAGAGATAGGTAGGTAAGTAGATAGATAGATAGAGATAGGTAGGTAGGTACATTGATAGATAGAGATAGGTAGGTAGGTAGATATATAGATACAGATATGTAGGTAGATAGATAGAGATAGGTAGGTAGGTAGATTGATAGATAGAGATAGGTAGGTAGGTAGATAGATAGATAGAGATAGGTAGGTAGGTAGATAGATAGATAGAGATAGGTAGGTAGGTAGGTAGGTAGATACAGATTGTAGGTAGATAGATAAATACAGATAGGTGGGTAGGTAGATAGATAGATACAGATAGGTAGGTAGGTAGATTGATAGATAGAGATAGGTAGGTAGGTAGATACATAGATACAGATAGGTAGGTAGGTAGATATATAGATACAGATATGTAGGTAGATAGATAGAGATAGGTAGGTAGGTAGATTGATAGATACAGATAGGTAGGTAGGTAGATTGATAGATAGAGATAGGTAGGTAGGTAGATAGATAGATAGAGATAGGTAGGTAGGTAGATTGATAGATACAGATAGGTAGATAGGTAGATTGATAGATAGAGATAGGTAGGTAGGTAGATTGATAGATACAGATAGGAAGGTAGGTAGATTGATAGATAGAGATAGGTAGGTAGGTAGATAGATAGATAGAGATAGGTAGGTAGGTAGATTGATAGAGATAGGTAGGTAGGTAGATAGATAGATAGAGATAGGTAGGTAGGTAGATTGATAGATACAGATAGGTAGGTAGGTAGATTGATAGATAGAGATAGGTAGGTAGGTAGATAGATAGATAGAGATAGGTAGGTAGGTAGATAGATAGATAGAGATAGGTAGGTAGGTAGATAGATAGAGATAGGTAGATAGGTAGATAGATAGATACAGATAGGTAGGTAGGTAGATAGATAGATAGAGATAGGTGGGTAGGTAGATAGATAGATACAGATAGGTAGGTAGGTAGATTGATAGATATAGATAGGTAGGTAGGTAGATAGATAGATAGAGATAGGTAGGTAGGTAGATTGATAGATACAGATAGGTAGGTAGGTAGATTGATAGATAGAGATAGGTAGGTAGGTAGATAGATAGATAGAGATAGGTAGGTAGGTAGATTGATAGATAGAGATAGGTAGGTAGGTAGATATATAGATACAGATATGTAGGTAGATAGATAGAGATAGGTAGGTAGGTAGATTGATAGATACAGATAGGTAGGTAGGTAGATTGATAGATAGAGATAGGTAGGTAGGTAGATAGATAGATAGAGATAGGTAGGTAGGTAGATTGATAGATACAGATAGGTAGGTAGGTAGATTGATAGATAGAGATAGGTAGGTAGGTAGATAGATAGATAGAGATAGGTAGGTAGGTACATTGATAGATAGAGATAGGTAGGTAGGTAGATATATAGATGCAGATATGTAGGTAGATAGATAGAGATAGGTAGATAGGTAGATAGATAGATACAGATAGGTAGGTAGGTAGATATATAGATACAGATATGTAGGTAGGTAGATAGATAGAGATAGGTAGGTAGGTAGATTGATAGATAGAGATAGGTAGGTAGGTAGGTAGATAGATACAGATAGGTAGGTAGGTAGATTGATAGATAGAGATAGTTAGGTAGGTAGATAGATAGATAGAGATAGGTAGGTAGGTAGATTGATAGATAGAGATAGGTAGGTAGGTAGATTGATAGAGATAGGTAGGTAGATAGGTAGATAGATATAGATAGGTAGGTAGGTAGATTGATAGATACAGATAGGTAGGTAGGTAGATTGATAGATAGAGATAGGTAGGTAGGTAGATAGATAGATAGAGATAGGTAGGTAGGTAGATTGATAGATACAGATAGGTAGGTAGGTAGATTGATAGATAGAGATAGGTAGGTAAGTAGATAGATAGATAGAGATAGGTAGGTAGGTACATTGATAGATATAGATAGGTAGGTAGGTAGATATATAGATAGAGATAGGTAGGTAGGTAGATAGATAGATAGATAGAGATAGGTAGGTAGGTACATTGATAGATAGAGATAGGTAGGTAGGTAGATAGATACAGATAGGTAGGTAGGTAGATAGATAGATAGAGATAGGTAGGTAGGTAGATAGATAGATAGAGATAGGTAGGTAGGTAGGTAGGTAGATACAGATTGTAGGTAGATAGATAAATACAGATAGGTGGGTAGGTAGATAGATAGATACAGATAGGTAGGTAGGTAGATTGATAGATAGAGATAGGTAGGTAGGTAGATACATAGATACAGATAGGTAGGTAGGTAGATATATAGATACAGATATGTAGGTAGATAGATAGAGATAGGTAGGTAGGTAGATTGATAGATACAGATAGGTAGGTAGGTAGATTGATAGAGATAGGTAGGTAGGTAGATAGATAGAGATAGGTAGGTAGGTAGATTGATAGATAGAGATAGGTAGGTAGGTAGATTGATAGAGATAGGTAGGTAGGTAGGTAGATAGATATAGATAGGTAGGTAGGTAGATTGATAGATACAGATAGGTAGGTAGGTAGATTGATAGATAGAGATAGGTAGGTAGGTAGATAGATAGATAGAGATAGGTAGGTAGGTAGATTGATAGATACAGATAGGTAGGTAGGTAGATTGATAGATAGAGATAGGTAGGTAAGTAGATAGATAGATAGAGATAGGTAGGTAGGTACATTGATAGATAGAGATAGGTAGGTAGGTAGATATATAGATACAGATATGTAGGTAGATAGATAGAGATAGGTAGGTAGGTAGATTGATAGATAGAGATAGGTAGGTAGGTAGATAGATAGATAGAGATAGGTAGGTAGGTAGATAGATAGATAGAGATAGGTAGGTAGGTAGGTAGGTAGATACAGATTGTAGGTAGATAGATAAATACAGATAGGTGGGTAGGTAGATAGATAGATACAGATAGGTAGGTAGGTAGATTGATAGATAGAGATAGGTAGGTAGGTAGATACATAGATACAGATAGGTAGGTAGGTAGATATATAGATACAGATATGTAGGTAGATAGATAGAGATAGGTAGGTAGGTAGATTGATAGATACAGATAGGTAGGTAGGTAGATTGATAGATAGAGATAGGTAGGTAGGTAGATAGATAGATAGAGATAGGTAGGTAGGTAGATTGATAGATACAGATAGGTAGGTAGGTAGATTGATAGATAGAGATAGGTAGGTAGGTAGATTGATAGATAGAGATAGGAAGGTAGGTAGATTGATAGATAGAGATAGGTAGGTAGGTAGATAGATAGATAGAGATAGGTAGGTAGGTAGATTGATAGAGATAGGTAGGTAGGTAGATAGATAGATAGAGATAGGTAGGTAGGTAGATTGATAGATACAGATAGGTAGGTAGGTAGATTGATAGATAGAGATAGGTAGGTAGGTAGATAGATAGATAGAGATAGGTAGGTAGGTAGATAGATAGATAGAGATAGGTAGGTAGGTAGATAGATAGAGATAGGTAGATAGGTAGATAGATAGATACAGATAGGTAGGTAGGTAGATAGATAGATAGAGATAGGTGGGTAGGTAGATAGATAGATACAGATAGGTAGGTAGGTAGATTGATAGATAGAGATAGGTAGGTAGGTAGATAGATAGATAGAGATAGGTAGGTAGGTAGATTGATAGATACAGATAGGTAGGTAGGTAGATTGATAGATAGAGATAGGTAGGTAGGTAGATAGATAGATAGAGATAGGTAGGTAGGTAGATTGATAGATAGAGATAGGTAGGTAGGTAGATATATAGATACAGATATGTAGGTAGATAGATAGAGATAGGTAGGTAGGTAGATTGATAGATACAGATAGGTAGGTAGGTAGATTGATAGATAGAGATAGGTAGGTAGGTAGATAGATAGATAGAGATAGGTAGGTAGGTAGATTGATAGATACAGATAGGTAGGTAGGTAGATTGATAGATAGAGATAGGTAGGTAGGTAGATAGATAGATAGAGATCGGTAGGTAGATAGATAGAGATAGGTAGATAGGTAGATAGATAGATACAGATAGATAGGTAGGTAGATATATAGATACAGATATGTAGGTAGGTAGATAGATAGAGATAGGTAGGTAGGTAGATTGATAGATAGAGATAGGTAGGTAGGTAGGTAGATAGATAGAGATAGGTAGGTAGGTAGATTGATAGATACAGATAGGTAGGTAGGTAGATTGATAGATAGAGATAGGTAGGTAGGTAGATAGATTGATAGAGATAGGTAGGTAGGTACATTGATAGATAGAGATAGGTAGGTAGGTAGATATATAGATACAGATATGTAGGTAGATAGATAGAGATAGGTAGGTAGGTAGATTGATAGATAGAGATAGGTAGGTAGGTAGATAGATAGATAGAGATAGGTAGGTAGGTAGGTAGATAGATAGATAGAGATAGGTAGGTAGGTAGATAGATAGATAGAGATAGGTAGGTAGGTAGGTAGATACAGGTTGTAGGTAGATAGATAAATACAGATAGGTGGGTAGGTAGATAGATAGATACAGATAGGTAGGTAGGTAGATTGATAGATAGAGATAGGTAGGTAGGTAGATACATAGATACAGATAGGTAGGTAGGTAGATAGATAGATACAGATAGGTAGGTAGGTAGATATATAGATACAGATATGTAGGTAGGTAGATAGATAGAGATAGGTAGGTAGGTAGGTAGATAGATAGAGATAGGTAGGTAGGTAGGTAGATAGATACAGATATGTAGGTAGGTAGATAGATAGATAGAGATAGGTAGGTAGGTAGATTGATAGAGATAGGTAGGTAGGTAGATAGATAGATAGAGATAGGTAGGTAGGTAGGTAGATAGATAGAGATAGGTAGGTAGGTAGATTGATAGAGATAGGTAGGTAGGTAGATTGATAGATACAGATAGGAAGGTAGGTAGATTGATAGATAGAGATAGGTAGGTAGGTAGATAGATAGATAGAGATAGGTAGGTAGGTAGATTGATAGAGATAGGTAGGTAGGTAGATAGATAGATAGAGATAGGTAGGTAGGTAGATTGATAGATACAGATAGGTAGGTAGGTAGATTGATAGATAGAGATAGGTAGGTAGGTAGATAGATAGATAGAGATAGGTAGGTAGGTAGATAGATAGATAGAGATAGGTAGGTAGGTAGATAGATAGAGATAGGTAGATAGGTAGATAGATAGATACAGATAGGTAGGTAGGTAGATAGATAGATAGAGATAGGTGGGTAGGTAGATAGATAGATACAGATAGGTAGGTAGGTAGATTGATAGATAGAGATAGGTAGGTAGGTAGATAGATAGATAGAGATTGGTAGGTAGGTAGATTGATAGATACAGATAGGTAGGTAGGTAGATTGATAGATAGAGATAGGTAGGTAGGTAGATAGATAGATAGAGATAGGTAGGTAGGTAGATTGATAGATAGAGATAGGTAGGTAGGTAGATATATAGATACAGATATGTAGGTAGATAGATAGAGATAGGTAGGTAGGTAGATTGATAGATACAGATAGGTAGGTAGGTAGATTGATAGATAGAGATAGGTAGGTAGGTAGATAGATAGATAGAGATAGGCAGGTAGGTAGATTGATAGATACAGATAGGTAGGTAGGTAGATGGATAGATAGAGATAAATAGGTAGGTAGATAGATAGATAGAGATAGGTAGGTAGGTAGATAGATAGATAGAGATAGGTAGGTAGGTAGATAGATAAATACAGATAGGTAGGTAGGTAGGTAGATAGATACAGATATGTAGGTAGGTAGATAGATAGATAGAGATAGGTAGGTAGGTAGATTGATAGATAGAGATAGGTAGGTAGGTAGGTAGATAGATAGAGATAGGTAGGTAGGTAGATTGATAGAGATAGGTAGGTAGGTAGATAGATAGATAGAGATAGGTAGGTAGGTAGATAGATAGATACAGTTAGGTAGGTAGGTAGATAGATAGATACAGATAGGTAGGTAGGTAGATAGATAGATAGAAAGAGATAGGTAGGTAGGTAGGTAGGTAGATAGATACAGATATGTAGGTAGGTAGATAGATAGATAGAGATAGGTAGGTATGTAGATTGATAGATACAGATAGGTAGGTAGGTAGATAGATAGATACAGATAGGTAGGTAGGTAGATTGATAGATAGAGATAGGTAGGTAGGTAGGTAGATAGATAGAGATAGGTAGGTAGGTAGATAGATAGATAGATAGAGATAGGTAGGTAGGTAGATTGATAGATACAGATAGGTAGCTAGGTAGATAGATAGATAGAGATATGTAGGTAGGTAGATAGATAGATAGAGATAGGTAGGTAAGTAGATAGATAGATACAGATAGGTAGGTAGGTAGGTAGATAGATACAGATATGTAGGTAGGTAGATAGATAGATAGAGATAGGTAGGTAGGTAGATTGATAGATACAGATAGGTAGATAGATAGATAGAGATAGGTAGGTAGGTAGATAGATAGATACAGATAGGTAGGTAGATTGATAGATAGAGATAGGTAGGTAGGTAGGTAGATAGAGATAGGTAGGTAGGTAGATTGATAGAGATAGGTAGGTAGGTAGGTAGATAGATAGAGATAGGTAGGTAGGTAGATTGATAGATACAGATAGTTAGGTAGGTAGATAGATAGATACAGATAGGTAGGTAGGTAGATAGATAGATAGAGAGGTAGGTAGGTAGATTGATGGATACAGATAGGTAGGTAGGTAGATTGATAGATAGAGATAGGTAGGTAGGTAGATTGATAGATACAGATAGGAAGGTAGGTAGATTGATAGATAGAGATAGGTAGGTAGGTAGATAGATAGATACAGATAGGTAGGTAGGTAGATAGATAGATAGAGATAGGTAGGTAGGTAGATTGATAGAGATAGGTAGGTAGGTAGGTAGATAGATAGAGATAGGTAGGTAGGTAGATTGATAGATACAGATAGGTAGGTAGGTAGATTGATAGATAGAGGTAGGTAGGTAGATAGATAGAGATAGGTAGGTAGGTAGATAGATAGATAGATAGATAGATAGATAGATAGATAGATAGATAGAGATAGGTAGGTAGCTAGATTGATAGATACAGATAGGTAGCTAGGTAGATAGATAGATAGAGATATGTAGGTAGGTAGATAGATAGATAGAGATAGGTAGGTAAGTAGATAGATATATACAGATAGGTAGGTAGGTAGATATATAGATACAGATATGTAGGTAGGTAGGTAGATAGATAGAGATAGGTAGGTAGGTAGATTGATAGATACAGATAGGTAGGTAGGTAGGTAGATAGATAGATAGAGATAGGTAGGTAGGTAGATAGATAGATAGAGATAGGTAGGTAGGTAGATAGATAGATAGATAGAGATAGATAGGTAGGTAGGTAGGTAGATAGATAGATAGAGATAGATAGGTAGGTAGGTAGATTGATAGAGACAGATAGGTAGGTAGGTAGATAGATAGATACAGATAGGTAGGTAGGTAGATTGATAGATAGAGATAGGTAGGTAGGTAGATAGATAGATACAGATAGGTAGGTAGGTAGATTGATAGATACAGATAGGTAGGTAGGTAGATAGATAGATAGAGATACGTAGGTAGGTAGGTAGATAGATACAGATAGGTAGGTAGGTAGATAGATAGATACAGATAGGTAGGTAAGTAGATATATAGATACAGATAGGTAGGTAGGTAGATTGATATATACAGATAGGTAGGTAGGTAGATAGATAGATACAGATAGGTGGGTAGGTAGATTGATAGATAGAGATAGGTAGGTAGGTAGATAGATAGATACAGATAGGTAGGTAGGTAGATAGATAGATAGAGATAGGTAGGTAGGTAGATTGATAGAGATAGGTAGGTAGGTAGGTAGATAGATAGAGATAGGTAGGTAGGTAGATTGATAGATACAGATAGGTAGGTAGGTAGATTGATAGATAGAGGTAGGTAGGTAGATAGATAGAGATAGGTAGGTAGGTAGATAGATAGATAGATAGATAGATAGATAGATAGATAGATAGATAGATAGATAGAGATAGGTAGGTAGCTAGATTGATAGATACAGATAGGTAGCTAGGTAGATAGATAGATAGAGATATGTAGGTAGGTAGATAGATAGATAGAGATAGGTAGGTAAGTAGATAGATATATACAGATAGGTAGGTAGGTAGATATATAGATACAGATATGTAGGTAGGTAGGTAGATAGATAGAGATAGGTAGGTAGGTAGATTGATAGATACAGATAGGTAGGTAGGTAGGTAGATAGATAGATAGAGATAGGTAGGTAGGTAGATAGATAGATAGAGATAGGTAGGTAGGTAGATAGATAGATAGATAGAGATAGATAGGTAGGTAGGTAGGTAGATAGATAGATAGAGATAGATAGGTAGGTAGGTAGATTGATAGAGACAGATAGGTAGGTAGGTAGATAGATAGATACAGATAGGTAGGTAGGTAGATTGATAGATAGAGATAGGTAGGTAGGTAGATAGATAGATACAGATAGGTAGGTAGGTAGATTGATAGATACAGATAGGTAGGTAGGTAGATAGATAGATAGAGATACGTAGGTAGGTAGGTAGATAGATACAGATAGGTAGGTAGGTAGATAGATAGATACAGATAGGTAGGTAAGTAGATATATAGATACAGATAGGTAGGTAGGTAGATTGATATATACAGATAGGTAGGTAGGTAGATAGATAGATACAGATAGGTGGGTAGGTAGATTGATAGATAGAGATAGGTAGGTAGGCAGATTGATAGATAGAGATAGGTAGGTAGGTAGATTGATAGATACAGATAGGTAGGTAGGTAGATATATAGATACAGATAGGTAGGTAGGTAGATAGATAGATAGAGATAGGTAGGTAGGTAGATTGATAGATACAGATAGGTAGGTAGGTAGATAGATAGATACAGATAGGTAGGTAGGTAGATTGATAGATAGAGATAGGTAAGTAGGTAGATACAGATAGGTAGGTAGGTAGATTGATAGAGACAGATAGGTAGGGAGGTAGATTGATAGATAGAGATAGGTAAGTAGGTAGGTAGATACAGATAGGTAGGTAGGTAGATTGATAGATAGAGATAGGTAGATAGGTATATAGATAGATACAGATAGGTAGGTAGGTAGATATATAGATACAGATAGGTAGGTAGGTAGGTAGATAGATAGAGATAGGTAGGTAGGTAGATAGATAGATAGAGATAGGTAGGTAGGTAGATAGATAGAGATAGGTAGGTAGGTAGGTAGATTGATAGAGATAGGTAGGTAGGTAGATAGATAGAGATAGGTAGGTAGGTAGATTGATAGATACAGATAGGTAGGTAGGTAGATAGATAGATACAGATAGGTAGGTAGGTAGATTGATAGATAGAGATAGGTAGGTAGGTAGATTGATAGATACAGATAGGTAGGTAGGTAGATATATAGATAGAGATAGGTAGGTAGGTAGATAGATAGATAGAGATAGGTAGGTAGGTAGGTAGATAGATAGATAGAGATAGATAGGTAGGTAGGTAGATTGATAGAGACAGATAGGTAGGTAGGTAGATAGATAGATACAGATAGGTAGGTAGGTAGATTGATAGATAGAGATAGGTAGGTAGGTAGGTAGATAGATATACAGATAGGTAGGTAGGTAGATTGATAGATACAGACAGGTAGGTAGGTAGATAGATAGATACAGATAGGTAGGTAGGTAGATTGATAGATAGAGATAGGTAGGTAGGTAGATTGATAGATACAGATAGGTAGGTAGGTAGATAGATAGATAGAGATACGTAGGTAGGTAGGTAGATAGATACAGATAGGTAGGTAGATAGATAAATACAGATAGGTGGGTAGGTAGATAGATAGATAGAGATATGTAGGTAGGTAGGTAGATAGATAGAGATAGGTTGGTAGGTAGATTGATAGATACAGATAGGTAGGTAGGTGGATAGATAGATAGAGATAGGTAGGTAGGTAGATAGATAGATAGAGATAGGTAGGTAGGTAGATAGATAGATAGAGATAGATAGGTAGGTAGGTAGATTGATAGAGACAGATAGGTAGGTAGGTAGATAGATAGATACAGATAGGTAGGTAGGTAGATTGATAGATAGAGATAGGTAGGTAGGTAGATAGATATACAGATAGGTAGGTAGGTAGATTGATAGATACAGATAGGTAGGTAGGTAGATAGATAGAGAGAGATACGTAGGTAGGTAGGTAGATAGATACAGATAGGTAGGTAGGTAGATAGATAGATACAGAGAGGTAGGTAAGTAGATTGATAGATACAGATAGGTAGGTAGGTAGATAGATAGATACAGATAGGTAGGTAGGTAGATTGATAGATAGAGATAGGTAGGTAGGTAGATACAGATAGGTAGGTAGGTAGATTGATAGAGACAGATAGGTAGGTAGGTAGATTGATAGATAGAGATAGGTAGGTAGGTAGGTAGATACAGATAGGTAGGTAGGTAGATTGATAGATAGAGATAGGTAGATAGGTATATAGATAGATACAGATAGGTAGGTAGGTAGATATATAGATACAGATATGTAGGTAGGTAGGTAGATAGATAGAGATAGGTAGGTAGGTAGATTGATAGATACAGATAGGTAGGTAGGTAGGTAGATAGATAGAGATAGGTAGGTAGGTAGATAGATAGATAGAGATAGGTAGGTAGGTAGATAGATAGAGATAGGTAGGTAGGTAGGTAGATTGATAGAGATAGGTAGGTAGGTAGATAGATAGAGATAGGTAGGTAGGTAGATTGATAGATACAGATAGGTAGGTAGGTAGGTAGATAGATACAGATAGGTAGGTAGGTAGATTGATAGATAGAGATAGGTAGGTAGGTAGATTGTTAGATACAGATAGGTAGGTAGGTAGATAGATAGATAGAGATACGTAGGTAGGTAGGTAGATAGATACAGATAGGTAGGTAGATAGATAAATACAGATAGGTGGGTAGGTAGATAGATAGATAGAGATAGGTAGGTAGGTAGATTGATAGATAGAGATAGGTAGGTAGGTATATAGATAGATACAGATAGGTAGGTAGGTAGATATATAGATAGAGATAGGTAGGTAGGTAGATAGATAGATAGAGATAGGTAGGTAGGTAGGTAGATAGATAGATAGAGATAGATAGGTAGGTAGGTAGATTGATAGAGACAGATAGGTAGGTAGGTAGATAGATAGATACAGATAGGTAGGTAGGTAGATTGATAGATAGAGATAGGTAGGTAGGTAGATAGATATACAGATAGGTAGGTAGGTAGATTGATAGATACAGATAGGTAGGTAGGTAGATAGATAGATACAGATAGGTAGGTAGGTAGATTGATAGATAGAGATAGGTAGGTAGGTAGATTGATAGATACAGATAGGTAGGTAGGTAGATAGATAGATAGAGATACGTAGGTAGGTAGGTAGATAGATACAGATAGGTAGGTAGATAGATAAATACAGATAGGTGGGTAGGTAGATAGATAGATAGAGATATGTAGGTAGGTAGGTAGATAGATAGAGATAGGTTGGTAGGTAGATTGATAGATACAGATAGGTAGGTAGGTAGATAGATAGATAGAGATAGGTAGGTAGGTAGATAGATAGATAGAGATAGGTAGGTAGGTAGGTAGATAGATAGATAGAGATAGATAGGTAGGTAGGTAGATTGATAGAGACAGATAGGTAGGTAGGTAGATAGATAGATACAGATAGGTAGGTAGGTAGATTGATAGATAGAGATAGGTAGGTAGGTAGATAGATATACAGATAGGTAGGTAGGTAGATTGATAGATACAGATAGGTAGGTAGGTAGATAGATAGATAGAGATACGTAGGTAGGTAGATAGATAGATAGAGATAGGTAGGTAGGTAGATTGATAGATACAGATAGGTGGGTAGGTAGATAGATAGATACAGATATGTAGGTAGTTAGATAGATAGATACAGATAGGTAGGTAGGTAGATAGATAGATAGAGATAGGTAGGTGGGTAGATAGATAGATAGAGATAGGTAGGTAAATAGATTGATAGATAGAGATAGGTAGGTAGGTAGATAGATAGATAGAGATAGGTAGGTAGGTAGATAGATAGATACAGATAGGTAGGTAGGTAGATTGATAGATAGAGATAGGTAGGTAGGTAGATTGATAGATACAGATAGGTACGTAAGTAGATAGGTAGATAGATAGAGATAGGTTGGTAGGTAGATTGATAGAGATAGGTAGGTAGGTAGATAGATAGATACAGATAGGTAGGTAGGTAGATTGATAGATAGAGATAGGTAGGTAGGTAGATAGATAGAGATAGGTAGGTAGGTAGATTGATAGATAGAGATAGGTAGATAGGTAGATAGATAGATACAGATATGTAGGTAGGTAGATTGATAGATACAGATAGGTAGGTTGGTAGATAGATAGATACAGATAGGTAGGTAGGTAGATTGATAGATAGAGATAGGTAGGTAGGTAGATATATAGATACAGATATGTAGGTAGGTAGGTAGGTAGATAGATAGAGATAGGTAGGTAGGTAGGTAGATTGATAGAGATAGGTAGGTAGGTAGATAGATAGATAGAGATAGGTAGGTAGGTAGATTGATAGATACAGATAGGTAGGTAGGTAGATAGATAGATACAGATAGGTAGGTAGGTAGATTGATAGATAGAGATAGGTAGGTAGGTAGATAGATAGATAGAGATAGGTAGGTAGGTAGATAGATAGATATACGTAGGTAGGTAGGTAGATAGATACAGATAGGTAGGTAGATAGATAAATACAGATAGGTGGGTAGGTAGATAGATAGATAGAGATAGGTAGGTAGGTAGATTGATAGATAGAGATAGGTAGATAGGTATATAGATAGATACACATAGGTAGGTAGGTAGATATATAGATACAGATATGTAGGTAGGTAGGTAGATAGATAGAGATAGGTAGGTAGGTAGATTGATAGATACAGATAGGTAGGTAGGTAGATAGATAGATAGAGATAGGTAGGTAGGTAGATAGATAGATACAGATAGGTAGGTAGGTAGATTGATAGATAGAGATAGGTAGGTAGGTAGATAGATATACAGATAGGTAGGTAGGTCGATTGATAGATACAGATAGGTAGGTAGGTAGATAGATAGATACAGATAGGTAAGTAGGTAGATTGATAGATAGAGATAGGTAGGTAGGTAGATTGATAGATACAGATAGGTAGGTAGGTAGATAGATAGATAGAGATACGTAGGTAGGTAGGTAGATAGATACAGATAGGTAGGTAGATAGATAAATACAGATAGGTGGGTAGGTAGATAGATAGATAGAGATATGTAGGTAGGTAGGTAGATAGATAGAGATAGGTTGGTAGGTAGATTGATAGATACAGATAGGTAGGTAGGTAGATAGATAGATAGAGATAGGTAGGTAGGTAGATAGATAGATAGAGATAGGTAGGTAGGTAGGTAGATAGATAGATAGAGATAGATAGGTAGGTAGGTAGATTGATAGAGACAGATAGGTAGGTAGGTAGATAGATAGATACAGATAGGTAGGTAGGTAGATTGATAGATAGAGATAGGTAGGTAGGTAGATAGATATACAGATAGGTAGGTAGGTAGATTGATAGATACAGATAGGTAGGTAGGTAGATAGATAGATAGAGATACGTAGGTAGGTAGGTAGATAGATACAGATAGGTAGGTAGGTAGATAGATAGATACAGATAGGTAGGTAAGTAGATTGATAGATACAGATAGGTAGGTAGGTAGATAGATAGATACAGATAGGTAGGTAGGTAGATAGATAGAGATATGTAGGTAGGTAGGTAGGTAGATAGATAGAGATAGGTAGATAGGTAGATAGATAGATACAGATAGGTAGGTAGGTAGATATATAGATACAGATATGTAGGTAGGTAGATAGATAGATACAGATATGTAGGTAGGTAGATTGATAGATAGAGATAGGTAGGTAGGTAGGTAGATAGATAGAGATAGGTAGGTAGGTAGGTAGATAGATACAGATAGGTAGGTAGATAGATTGATAGAGATAGGTAGGTAGGTAGGTAGATAGATACAGATAGGTAGGTAGGTAGTCTGATAGATAGAGATAGGTAGGTAGGTAGATATATAGATACAGATATGTAGGTAGGTAGGTAGGTAGATAGATAGAGATAGGTAGGTAGGTAGATAGATAGATAGAGATAGGTAGCTAGGTAGATTGATAGATACAGATAGGTAGGTAGGTAGATTGATAGATAGGTAGGTAGGTAAATAGATAGAGATAGGTAGGTAGGTAGATATATAGATAGAGATATGTAGGTAGGTAGATAGATTGATAGAGATAGGTAGGTAAGTAGGTAGATAGATAGATACAGATAGGTAGGTAGGTAGTTTGATAGATAGAGATAGGTAGGTAGGTAGATATATAGATACAGATATATAGGTAGGTAGGTAGGTAGATAGATAGAGATAGGTAGGTAGGTAGATAGATAGATAGAGATAGGTAGCTAGGTAGATTGATAGATACAGATAGGTAGGTAGGTAGATTGATACATAGGTAGGTAGGTAAATAGATAGAGATAGGTAGGTAGGTAGATAGATAGATAGAGATAGGTAGGTAGGTAGATTGATAGATAGAGATAGGTAGATAGGTAGATTGATAGATACAGATAGGTAGGTAGGTAGATAGATAGATAGATATACGTAGGTAGGTAGGTAGATAGATACAGATAGGTAGGTAGATAGATAAATACAGATAGGTGGGTAGGTAGATAGATAGATACAGATAGGTAGGTAGGTAGATTGATAGATAGAGATAGGTAGGTAGGTAGAAATATAGATACAGATGTAGGTAGGTAGATAGATAGATACAGATAGGTAGGTAGGTAGATTGATAGATAGAGATAGGTAGATAGGTAGATTGATAGATACAGATAGGTAGGTAGGTAGATTGATAGATAGGTAGGTAGGTAAATAGATAGAGATAGGTAGGTAGGTAGATATATAGATAGAGATATGTAGGTAGGTAGATAGATTGATAGAGATAGGTAGGTAAGTAGGTAGATAGATAGATACAGATAGGTAGGTAGGTAGTTTGATAGATAGAGATAGGTAGGTAGGTAGATATATAGATACAGATATGTAGGTAGGTAGGTAGGTAGATAGATAGAGATAGGTAGGTAGGTAGATAGATAGATAGAGATAGGTAGCTAGGTAGATTGATAGATACAGATAGGTAGGTAGGTAGATTGATACATAGGTAGGTAGGTAAATAGATAGAGATAGGTAGGTAGGTAGATAGATAGATAGAGATAGGTAGGTAGGTAGATTGATAGATAGAGATAGGTAGATAGGTAGATTGATAGATACAGATAGGTAGGTAGGTAGATAGATAGATAGATAGATATACGTAGGTAGGTAGGTAGATAGATACAGATAGGTAGGTAGATAGATAAATACAGATAGGTGGGTAGGTAGATAGATAGATACAGATAGGTAGGTAGGTAGATTGATAGATAGAGATAGGTAGGTAGGTAGATATATAGATACAGATGTAGGTAGGTAGATAGATAGATACAGATAGGTAGGTAGGTAGATTGATAGATAGAGATAGGTAGATAGGTAGATAGATAGATACAGAGAGGTAGGTAGGTGGATTGATAGATAGAGATAGGTAGGTAGTTAGATTGATAGATAGAGATAGGTAGATAGGTAGATAGATAGATACAGATAGGTAGGTAGGTAGATATATAGATACAGATATGTAGGTAGGTAGATAGATAGATACAGATATGTAGGCAGGTAGATTGATAGATAGAGATAGGTAGGTAGGTAGGTAGATAGATAGAGATAGGTAGGTAGGTAGGTAGATAGATACAGATAGGTAGGTATATAGATTGATAGAGATAGGTAGGTAGGTAGGTAGATAGATAGATACAGATAGGTAGGTAGGTAGTTTGATAGATAGATAGAGATAGGTAGGTAGGTAGATAGATAGATAGAGATAGGTAGCTAGGTAGATTGATAGATACAGATAGGTAGGTAGGTAGATTGATAGATAGGTAGGTAGGTAAATAGATAGAGATAGGTAGGTAGGTAGATAGATAGATAGAGATAGGTAGGTAGGTAGATTGATAGATAGAGATAGGTAGATAGGTAGATAGATAGATACAGATATGTAGGTAGGTAGATTGATAGATACAGATAGGTAGGTAGGTAGATAGATAGATACAGATAGGTAGGTAGGTTGATTGATAGATAGAGATAGGTAGGTAGGTAGATTGATAGATACAGATAGGTAGGTAGGTAGGTAGGTAGATAGATAGAGATAGGTAGGTAGGTAGATTGATAGAGATAGGTAGGTAGGTAGATAGATAGATAGAGATAGGTAGGTAGGTAGATAGATAGATAGAGATAGGTAGGTAGGTAGATTGATAGATAGAGATAGGTAGGTAGGTAGGTAGATAGATAGAGATAGGTAGGTAGGTAGATAGATAGATAGAGATAGGTAGGTATGTAGATTGATAGATAGAGATAGGTAGATAGGTAGATAGATAGATACAGATATGTAGGTAGGTAGATTGATAGATACAGATAGGTAGGTTGGTAGATAGATAGATACAGATAGGTAGGTAGGTAGATTGATAGATAGAGATAGGTAGGTAGGTAGATATATAGATACAGATATGTAGGTAGGTAGGTAGGTAGATAGATAGAGATAGGTAGGTAGGTAGATTGATAGAGATAGGTAGGTATGTAGATAGATAGATAGAGATAGGAAGGTAGGTAGATTGATAGATACAGATAGGTAGGTAGGTAGATAGATAGATACAGATAGGTAGGTAGGTAGATTGATAGATAGAGATAGGTAGGTAGGTAGATAGATAGATAGAGATAGGTAGGTAGGTAGATAGATAGATACAGATAGGTAGTTAGGTAGATAGATAGATAAAGATACGTAGGTATGTAGGTAGATAGATACAGATAGGTAGGTAGATAGATGAATACAGATAGGTGGGTAGGTAGATAGATAGATAGAGATAGGTAGGTAGGTAGATTGATAGATAGAGATAGGTAGATAGGTATATAGATAGATACAGATAGGTAGGTAGGTATATAGATACAGATATCTAGGTAGGTAGGTAGATAGATAGATAGAGATAGGTAGGTAGGTAGATTGATAGATACAGATAGGTAGGTAGGTAGATAGATAGATACAGATAGGTAGGTAGGTAGATAGATACAGATAGGTAGGTAGGTAGGTAGATATATAGATACAGATATGTAGGTAGGTAGATAGATAGATACAGATAGGTAGGTAGGTAGATAGATACAGATATGTAGGTAGGTAGATAGATAGATAGAGATAGGTAGGTAGGTAGATTGATAGATACAGATAGGTGGGTAGGTAGATAGATAGATACAGATATGTAGGTAGTTAGATAGATAGATACAGATAGGTAGGTAGGTAGATAGATAGATAGAGATAGGTAGGTGGGTAGATAGATAGAGATAGGTAGGTAAATAGATTGATAGATAGAGATAGGTAGGTAGGTAGATAGATAGATAGAGATAGGTAGGTAGGTAGGTAGATAGATACAGATAGGTAGGTAGATAGATTGATAGAGATAGGTAGGTAGGTAGGTAGATAGATAGATACAGATAGGTAGGTAGGTAGATTGATAGATAGAGATAGGTAGGTAGGTAGATTGATAGATACAGATAGGTAGGTAAGTAGGTAGGTAGATAGATAGAGATAGGTTGGTAGGTAGATTGATAGAGATAGGTAGGTAAGTAGATAGATAGATACAGATAGGTAGGTAGGTAGATTGATAGATAGAGATAGGTAGGTAGGTAGGTAGATAGATAGAGATAGGTAGGTAGGTAGATTGATAGATAGAGATAGGTAGATAGGTAGATAGATAGATACAGATATGTAGGTAGGTAGATTGATAGATACAGATAGGTAGGTTGGTAGATAGATAGATACAGATAGGTAGGTAGGTAGATTGATAGATAGAGATAGGTAGGTAGGTAGGTAGATATATAGATACAGATATGTAGGTAGGTAGGTAGGTAGATAGATAGAGATAGGTAGGTAGGTAGGTAGATTGATAGAGATAGTTAGGTAGGTAGATAGATAGATAGAGATAGGTAGGTAGGTAGATTGATAGATACAGATAGGTAGGTAGGTAGATAGATACATACAGATAGGTAGGTAGGTAGATTGATAGATAGAGATAGGTAGGTAGGTAGATAGATAGATAGAGATAGGTAGGTAGGTAGATAGATAGATATACGTAGGTAGGTAGGTAGATAGATACAGATAGGTAGGTAGATAGATAAATACAGATAGGTGGGTAGGTAGATAGATAGATAGAGATAGGTAGGTAGGTAGATTAATAGATAGAGATAGGTAGATAGGTATATAGATAGATACAGATAGGTAGGTAGGTAGATATATAGATACAGATATATAGGTAGGTAGGTAGATAGATAGAGATAGGTAGGTAGGTAGATTGATAGATACAGATAGGTAGGTAGGGAGATAGATAGATAGATAGAGATAGGTAGGTAGGTAGATAGATAGATAGAGATAGGTAGGTAGGTAGATAGATAGAGATAGGTAGGTAGGTAGGTAGATTGATAGATACAGATAGGTAGGTAGGTAGATAGATAGATACAGATAGGTAGGTAGGTAGATTGATAGATAGAGATAGGTAGATAGGTAGATTGATAGATACAGATAAGTAGGTAGGTAGATATATAGAGATAGGTAGGTAGGTAGGTAGGTAGATAGATAGATAGAGATAGATAGGTAGGTAGGTAGATTGATAGAGACAGATAGGTAGGTAGGTAGATAGATAGATACAGATAGGTAGGTAGGTAGATTGATAGATAGAGATAGGTAGGTAGGTAGATAGATAGATACAGATAGGTAGGTAGGTAGATTGATAGATACAGATAGGTAGGTAGGTAGATAGATAGAGAGAGATATGTAGGTAGGTAGGTAGATAGATAGATACAGATAGGTAGGTAGGTAGATAGATAGATACAGATAGGTAGGTAAGTAGATATATAGATACAGATAGGTAGGTAGGTAGATTGATAGATACAGATAGGTAGGTAGGTAGATAGATAGATACAGATAGGTGGGTAGGTAGAGTGATAGATAGAGATAGGTAGGTAGGTAGATAGATAGATACAGATAGGTAGGTAGGTAGATTGATAGATAGAGATAGGTAGGTAGGTAGATAGATAGATAGAGATAGGTAGGTAGGTAGATAGATAGATACAGATAGGTAGTTAGGTAGATAGATAGATAAAGATACGTAGGTAGGTAGGTAGATAGATACAGATAGGTAGGTAGATAGATGAATACAGATAGGTGGGTAGGTAGATAGAAAGATTGAGATAGGTAGGTAGGTAGATTGATAGATAGAGATAGGTAGATAGGTATATAGATAGATACAGATAGGTAGGTAGGTATATAGATACAGATATCTAGGTAGGTAGGTAGATAGATAGATAGAGATAGGTAGGTAGGTAGATTAATAGATAGAGATAGGTAGATAGGTATATAGATAGATACAGATAGGTAGGTAGGTAGATATATAGATACAGATATGTAGGTAGGTAGGTAGATAGATAGAGATAGGTAGGTAGGTAGATTGATAGATACAGATAGGTAGGTAGGTAGATAGATAGATAGAGATAGGTAGGTAGGTAGATAGATAGATACAGATAGGTAGGTAGGTTGATAGATAGAGATAGGTAGGTAGGTAGGTAGATTGATAGATACAGATAGGTAGGTAGGTAGATAGATAGATACAGATAGGTAGGTAGGTAGATTGATAGATAGAGATAGGTAGATAGGTAGATTTATAGATACAGATAAGTAGGTAGGTAGATATATAGAGATAGGTAGGTAGGTAGGTAGGTAGATAGATAGATAGAGATAGATAGGTAGGTAGGTAGATTGATAGAGACAGATAGGTAGGTAGGTAGATAGATAGATACAGATAGGTAGGTAGGTAGATTGATAGATAGAGATAGGTAGGTAGGTAGATAGATAGATACAGATAGGTAGGTAGGTAGATTGATAGATACAGATAGGTAGGTAGGTAGATAGATAGAGAGAGATACGTAGGTAGGTAGGTAGATAGATAGATACAGATAGGTAGGTAGGTAGATAGATAGATACAGATAGGTAGGTAAGTAGATATATAGATACAGATAGGTAGGTAGGTAGATTGATAGATACAGATAGGTAGGTAGATAGATGAATACAGATAGGTGGGTAGGTAGATAGAAAGATTGAGATAGGTAGGTAGGTAGATTGATAGATAGAGATAGGTAGGTAGGTAGATAGATAGATAGAGATAGGTAGTTAGGTAGATAGATAGATAAAGATACGTAGGTAGGTAGGTAGATAGACACAGATAGGTAGGTAGATAGATGAATACAGATAGGTGGGTAGGTAGATAGAAAGATTGAGATAGGTAGGTAGGTAGATTGATAGATAGAGATAGGTAGATAGGTATATAGATAGATACAGATAGGTAGGTAGGTATATAGATACAGATATCTAGGTAGGTAGGTAGATAGATAGATAGAGATAGGTAGGTAGGTAGATTGATAGATACAGATAGGTAGGTAGGTAGATAGATAGATAGAGATAGGTAGGTAGGTAGATAGATAGATACAGATAGGTAGGTAGGTAGATAGATACAGATAGGTAGGTAGATTGATAGATAGAGATAGGTAGGTAGGTAGGTAGATAGATAGAGATAGGTAGGTAGGTAGATTGATAGAGATAGGTAAGTAGGTAGGTAGATAGATAGATAGAGATAGGTAGGTAGGTAGATAGATACAGATAGGTAGGTAGGTAGGTAGATATATAGATACAGATATGTAGGTAGGTAGATAGATAGATACAGATAGGTAGGTAGGTAGATAGATGCAGATATGTAGGTAGGTAGATAGATAGATAGAGATAGGTAGGTAGGTAGATTGATAGATACAGATAGGTGGGTAGGTAGATAGATAGATACAGATATGTAGGTAGTTAGATAGATAGATACAGATAGGTAGGTAGGTAGATAGATAGATAGAGATAGGTAGGTGGGTAGATAGATAGAGATAGGTAGGTAAATAGATTGATAGATAGAGATAGGTAGGTAGGTAGATAGATAGATAGAGATAGGTAGGTAGGTAGGTAGATAGATACAGATAGGTAGGTAGATAGATTGATAGAGATAGGTAGGTAGGTAGGTAGATAGATAGATACAGATAGGTAGGTAGGTAGATTGATAGATAGAGATAGGTAGGTAGGTAGATTGATAGATACAGATAGGTAGGTAAGTAGGTAGGTAGATAGATAGAGATAGGTTGGTAGGTAGATTGATAGAGATAGGTAGGTAAGTAGATAGATAGATACAGATAGGTAGGTAGGTAGATTGATAGATAGAGATAGGTAGGTAGGTAGGTAGATAGATAGAGATAGGTAGGTAGGTAGATTGATAGATAGAGATAGGTAGATAGGTAGATAGATAGATACAGATATGTAGGTAGGTAGATTGATAGATACAGATAGGTAGGTTGGTAGATAGATAGATACAGATAGGTAGGTAGGTAGATTGATAGATAGAGATAGGTAGGTAGGTAGGTAGATATATAGATACAGATATGTAGGTAGGTAGGTAGGTAGATAGATAGAGATAGGTAGGTAGGTAGGTAGATTGATAGAGATAGTTAGGTAGGTAGATAGATAGATAGAGATAGGTAGGTAGGTAGATTGATAGATACAGATAGGTAGGTAGGTAGATAGATACATACAGATAGGTAGGTAGGTAGATTGATAGATAGAGATAGGTAGGTAGGTAGATAGATAGATAGAGATAGGTAGGTAGGTAGATAGATAGATATACGTAGGTAGGTAGGTAGATAGATACAGATAGGTAGGTAGATAGATATATAGATACAGATATGTAGGTAGGTAGGTAGATAGATAGAGATAGGTAGGTAGGTAGATTGATAGATACAGATAGGTAGGTAGGTAGATAGATAGATAGAGATAGGTAGGTAGGTAGATAGATAGAGATAGGTAGGTAGGTAGGTAGATTGATAGATACAGATAGGTAGGTAGGTAGATAGATAGATACAGATAGGTAGGTAGGTAGATTGATAGATAGAGATAGGTAGATAGGTAGATTGATAGATACAGATAAGTAGGTAGGTAGATATATAGAGATAGGTAGGTAGGTAGGTAGGTAGATAGATAGATAGAGATAGATAGGTAGGTAGGTAGATTGATAGAGACAGATAGGTAGGTAGGTAGATAGATAGATACAGATAGGTAGGTAGGTAGATTGATAGATAGAGATAGGTAGGTAGGTAGATAGATAGATACAGATAGGTAGGTAGGTAGATTGATAGATACAGATAGGTAGGTAGGTAGATAGATAGAGAGAGATACGTAGGTAGGTAGGTAGATAGATAGATACAGATAGGTAGGTAGGTAGATAGATAGATACAGATAGGTAGGTAAGTAGATATATAGATACAGATAGGTAGGTAGGTAGATTGATAGATACAGATAGGTAGGTAGGTAGATAGATAGATACAGATAGGTGGGTAGGTAGAGTGATAGATAGAGATAGGTAGGTAGGTAGATTGATAGATAGAGATAGGTAGGTAGGTAGATTGATAGATACAGATATGTAGGTAGGTAGATATATAGATACAGATAGGTAGGTAGGTAGATAGATAGATAGAGATAGGTAGGTAGGTAGATTGATAGATAGAAATAGGTAGGTAGGTAGATATATAGATACAGATATGTAGGTAGGGAGATAGATAGATAGAGATAGGTAGGTAGGTAGATTGATAGATACAGATAGGTAGGTAGGTAGATAGATAGATACAGATAGGTAGGTAGGTAGATTGATAGATAGAGATATGTAGGTAGGTAGGTAGATACAGATAGGTAGGTAGGTAGATTGATAGAGACAGATAGGTAGGTAGGTAGATTGATAGATACAGATAGGTAGGTAGTTAGGTAGATACAGATAGGTAGGTAGGTAGATTGATAGATAGAGATAGGTAGATAGGTATATAGATAGATACAGATAGGTAGGTAGGTAGATATATAGATACAGATATGTAGGTAGGTAGGTAGATAGATAGAGATAGGTAGGTAGGTAGATTGATAGATACAGATAGGTAGGTAGGTAGATAGATAGATACAGATAGGTAGGTAGGTTGATTGATAGATAGAGATAGGTAGGTAGGTAGATTGATAGATACAGATAGGTAGGTAGGTAGGTAGGTAGGTAGATAGAGATAGGTAGGTAGGTAGATAGATAGATAGAGATAGGTAGGTGGGTAGATAGATAGATAGAGATAGGTAGGTAAATAGATTGATAGATAGAGATAGGTAGGTAGATAGATAGATAGAGATAGGTAGGTAGGTAGGTAGATAGATACAGATAGGTAGGTAGATAGATTGATAGAGATAGGTAGGTAGGTAGGTAGATAGATAGATACAGATAGGTAGGTAGGTAGATTGATAGATAGAGATAGGTAGGTAGGTAGATTGATAGATACAGATAGGTAGGTAAGTAGGTAGGTAGATAAATAGAGATAGGTTGGTAGGTAGATTGATAGAGATAGGTAGGTAGGTAGATAGATAGATACAGATAGGTAGGTAGGTAGATTGATAGATAGAGATAGGTAGGTAGGTAGGTAGATAGATAGAGATAGGTAGGTAGGTAGATTGATAGATAGAGATAGGTAGATAGGTAGATAGATAGATACAGATATGTAGGTAGGTAGATTGATAGATACAGATAGGTAGGTTGGTAGATAGATAGATACAGATAGGTAGGTAGGTAGATTGATAGATAGAGATAGGTAGGTAGGTAGATATATAGATACAGATATGTAGGTAGGTAGGTAGGTAGGTAGATAGATAGAGATAGGTAGGTAGGTAGGTAGATTGATAGAGATAGGTAGGTAGGTAGATTGATAGATACAGATAGGTAGGTAGGTAGATTGATAGATACAGATAGGTGGGTAGCTATATAGATAGATACAGATATGTAGGTAGGTAGATAGATAGATACAGATAGGTAGGTAGGTAGATAGATAGATAGAGATATGTAGGTGGGTAGATAGATAGATAGAGATAGGTAGGTAGGTAGATTGATAGATAGAGATAGGTAGGTAGGTAGATAGATAGATAGAGATAGGTAGGTAGGTATGTAGATAGATACAGATAGGTAGGTAGATAGATTGATAGAGATAGGTAGGTAGGTAGGTAGGTAGATAGATACAGATAGGTAGGTAGATAGATAAATACAGATAGGTGGGTAGGTAGATAGATAGATAGAGATAGGTAGGTAGGTAGATTAATAGATAGAGATAGGTAGATAGGTATATAGATAGATACAGATAGGTAGGTAGGTAGATATATAGATACAGATATGTAGGTAGGTAGGTAGATAGATAGAGATAGGTAGGTAGGTAGATTGATAGATACAGATAGGTAGGTAGGTAGATAGATAGATAGAGATAGGTAGGTAGGTAGATAGATAGATAGAGATAGGTAGGTAGGGTAGATAGATAGAGATAGGTAGGTAGGTAGGTAGATGATAGATACAGATAGGTAGGTAGGTAGATAGATAGATACAGATAGGTAGGTAGGTAGATTGATAGATAGAGATAGGTAGATAGGTAGATTGATAGATACAGATAAGTAGGTAGGTAGATATATAGAGATAGGTAGGTAGGTAGGTAGGTAGATAGATAGATAGAGATAGATAGGTAGGTAGGTAGATTGATAGAGACAGATAGGTAGGTAGGTAGATAGATAGATACAGATAGGTAGGTAGGTAGATTGATAGATAGAGATAGGTAGGTAGGTAGATAGATAGATACAGATAGGTAGGTAGGTAGATTGATAGATACAGATAGGTAGGTAGGTAGATAGATAGAGAGAGATACGTAGGTAGGTAGGTAGATAGATAGATACAGATAGGTAGGTAGGTAGATAGATAGATACAGATAGGTAGGTAAGTAGATATATAGATACAGGTAGGTAGGTAGGTAGATTGATAGATACAGATAGGTAGGTAGGGTAGATAGATAGATACAGATAGGTGGGTAGGTAGAGTGATAGATAGAGATAGGTAGGTAGGTAGATTGATAGATAGAGATAGGTAGGTAGGTAGATTGATAGATACAGATATGTAGGTAGGTAGATATATAGATACAGATAGGTAGGTAGGTAGATAGATAGATAGAGATAGGTAGGTAGGTAGATTGATAGATAGAAATAGGTAGGTAGGTAGATATATAGATACAGATATGTAGTAGGGAGATAGATAGATAGAGATAGGTAGTAGGTAGATTGATAGATACAGATAGGTAGGTAGGTAGATAGATAGATACAGATATGTAGGTAGGTAGATTGATAGATAGAGATATGTAGGTAGGTAGGTAGATACAGATAGGTAGGTAGGTAGATTGATAGAGACAGATAGGTAGGTAGGTAGATTGATAGATACAGATAGGTAGGTAGTTAGGTAGATACAGATAGGTAGGTAGGTAGATTGATAGATAGAGATAGGTAGATAGGTATATAGATAGATACAGATAGGTAGGTAGGTAGATATATAGATACAGATATGTAGGTAGGTAGGTAGATAGATAGAGATAGGTAGGTAGGTAGATTGATAGATACAGATAGGTAGGTAGGTAGATAGATAGATACAGATAGGTAGGTAGGTTGATTGATAGATAGAGATAGGTAGGTAGGTAGATTGATAGATACAGATAGGTAGGTAGGTAGGTAGATAGATAGAGATAGGTAGGGTAGGTAGATTGATAGGAGATAGGTAGGTAGGTAGATAGATAGATAGAGATAGGTAGGTAGGTAGGTAGATAGATAGAGATAGGTAGGTGGGTAGATAGATAGATAAGATAGGTAGGTAAATAGATTGATAGATAGAGATAGGTAGGTAGATAGATAGATAGAGATAGGTAGGTAGGTAGGTAGATAGATACAGATAGGTAGGTAGATAGATTGATAGAGATAGGTAGGTAGGTAGGTAGGTAGGTAGATAGATAGATACAGATAGGTAGGTAGGTAGATTGATAGATAGAGATAGGTAGGTAGGTAGATTGATAGATACAGATAGGTAGGTAAGTAGGTAGGTAGATAGATAGAGATAGGTTGGTAGGTAGATTGATAGAGATAGTAGGTAGGTAGATAGATAGATACAGATAGGTAGGTAGGTAGATTGATAGATAGAGATAGGTAGGTAGGTAGGTAGATAGATAGAGATAGGTAGGTAGGTAGATTGATAGATAGAGATAGGTAGATAGGTAGATAGATAGATACAGATATGTAGGTAGGTAGATTGATAGATACAGATAGGTAGGTTGGTAGATAGATAGATACAGATAGGTAGGTAGGTAGATTGATAGATAGAGATAGGTAGGTAGGTAGATATATAGATACAGATATGTAGGTAGGTAGGTAGGTAGGTAGGTAGATAGATAGAGATAGGTAGGTAGGTAGGTAGATTGATAGAGATAGGTAGGTAGGTAGATTGATAGATACAGATAGGTGGGTAGCTATATAGATAGATACAGATATGTAGGTAGGTAGATAGATAGATACAGATAGGTAGGTAGGTAGATAGATAGATAGAGATAGGTAGGTGGGTAGATAGATAGATAGAGATAGGTAGGTAGGTAGATTGATAGATAGAGATAGGTAGGTAGGTAGATAGATAGATAGAGATAGGTAGGTAGGTATGTAGATAGATACAGATAGGTAGGTAGATAGATTGATAGAGATAGGTAGGTAGGTAGGTAGATAGATAGATACAGATAGGTAGGTAGGTAGTTTGATAGATAGAGATAGGTAGGTAGGTAGATATATAGATACAGATATGTAGGTAGGTAGGTAGGTAGATAGATAGAGATAGGTAGGTAGGTAGATAGATAGATAGAGATAGGTAGCTAGGTAGATTGATAGATACAGATAGGTAGGTAGGTAGATTGATAGATAGGTAGGTAGGTAAATAGATAGAGATAGGTAGGTAGGTATTTAGATAGATAGAGATAGGTAGGTAGGTAGATTGATAGATAGAGATAGGTAGATAGGTAGATAGATAGATAAAGATATGTAGGTAGGTAGATAGATAGATACAGATAGGTAGGTAGGTAGATAGATAGATAGAGATAGGTAGGTGGGTAGATAGATAGAGATAGGTAGGTAAATAGATTGATAGATAGAGATAGGTAGGTAGGTAGATAGATAGATAGAGATAGGTAGGTAGGTAGGTAGATAGATACAGATAGGTAGGTAGATAGATTGATAGAGATAGGTAGGTAGGTAGGTAGGTAGATAGATAGATACAGATAGGTAGGTAGGTAGATTGATAGATAGAGATAGGTAGGTAGGTAGATTGATAGATACAGATAGGTAGGTAAGTAGGTAGGTAGATAGATAGAGATAGGTTGGTAGGTAGATTGATAGAGATAGGTAGGTAAGTAGATAGATAGATACAGATAGGTAGGTAGGTAGATTGATAGATAGAGATAGGTAGGTAGGTAGGTAGATAGATAGAGATAGGTAGGTAGGTAGATTGATAGATAGAGATAGGTAGATAGGTAGATAGATAGATACAGATATGTAGGTAGGTAGATTGATAGATACAGATAGGTAGGTTGGTAGATAGATAGATACAGATAGGTAGGTAGGTAGATTGATAGATAGAGATAGGTAGGTAGGTAGGTAGATATATAGATACAGATATGTAGGTAGGTAGGTAGGTAGATAGATAGAGATAGGTAGGTAGGTAGGTAGATTGATAGAGATAGTTAGGTAGGTAGATAGATAGATAGAGATAGGTAGGTAGGTAGATTGATAGATACAGATAGGTAGGTAGGTAGATAGATACATACAGATAGGTAGGTAGGTAGATTGATAGATAGAGATAGGTAGGTAGGTAGATAGATAGATAGAGATAGGTAGGTAGGTAGATAGATAGATATACGTAGGTAGGTAGGTAGATAGATACAGATAGGTAGGTAGATAGATATATAGATACAGATATGTAGGTAGGTAGGTAGATAGATAGAGATAGGTAGGTAGGTAGATTGATAGATACAGATAGGTAGGTAGGTAGATAGATAGATAGAGATAGGTAGGTAGGTAGATAGATAGATAGAGATAGGTAGGTAGGTAGATAGATAGAGATAGGTAGGTAGGTAGGTAGATTGATAGATACAGATAGGTAGGTAGGTAGATAGATAGATACAGATAGGTAGGTAGGTAGATTGATAGATAGAGATAGGTAGATAGGTAGATTGATAGATACAGATAAGTAGGTAGGTAGATATATAGAGATAGGTAGGTAGGTAGGTAGGTAGATAGATAGATAGAGATAGATAGGTAGGTAGGTAGATTGATAGAGACAGATAGGTAGGTAGGTAGATAGATAGATACAGATAGGTAGGTAGGTAGATTGATAGATAGAGATAGGTAGGTAGGTAGATAGATAGATACAGATAGGTAGGTAGGTAGATTGATAGATACAGATAGGTAGGTAGGTAGATAGATAGAGAGAGATACGTAGGTAGGTAGGTAGATAGATAGATACAGATAGGTAGGTAGGTAGATAGATAGATACAGATAGGTAGGTAAGTAGATATATAGATACAGATAGGTAGGTAGGTAGATTGATAGATACAGATAGGTAGGTAGGTAGATAGATAGATACAGATAGGTGGGTAGGTAGAGTGATAGATAGAGATAGGTAGGTAGGTAGATTGATAGATAGAGATAGGTAGGTAGGTAGATTGATAGATACAGATATGTAGGTAGGTAGATATATAGATACAGATAGGTAGGTAGGTAGATAGATAGATAGAGATAGGTAGGTAGGTAGATTGATAGATAGAAATAGGTAGGTAGGTAGATATATAGATACAGATATGTAGGTAGGGAGATAGATAGATAGAGATAGGTAGGTAGGTAGATTGATAGATACAGATAGGTAGGTAGGTAGATAGATAGATACAGATAGGTAGGTAGGTAGATTGATAGATAGAGATATGTAGGTAGGTAGGTAGATACAGATAGGTAGGTAGGTAGATTGATAGAGACAGATAGGTAGGTAGGTAGATTGATAGATACAGATAGGTAGGTAGTTAGGTAGATACAGATAGGTAGGTAGGTAGATTGATAGATAGAGATAGGTAGATAGGTATATAGATAGATACAGATAGGTAGGTAGGTAGATATATAGATACAGATATGTAGGTAGGTAGGTAGATAGATAGAGATAGGTAGGTAGGTAGATTGATAGATACAGATAGGTAGGTAGGTAGATAGATAGATACAGATAGGTAGGTAGGTTGATTGATAGATAGAGATAGGTAGGTAGGTAGATTGATAGATACAGATAGGTAGGTAGGTAGGTAGGTAGATAGATAGAGATAGGTAGGTAGGTAGATAGATAGATAGAGATAGGTAGGTGGGTAGATAGATAGATAGAGATAGGTAGGTAAATAGATTGATAGATAGAGATAGGTAGGTAGATAGATAGATAGAGATAGGTAGGTAGGTAGGTAGATAGATACAGATAGGTAGGTAGATAGATTGATAGAGATAGGTAGGTAGGTAGGTAGATAGATAGATACAGATAGGTAGGTAGGTAGATTGATAGATAGAGATAGGTAGGTAGGTAGATTGATAGATACAGATAGGTAGGTAAGTAGGTAGGTAGATAAATAGAGATAGGTTGGTAGGTAGATTGATAGAGATAGGTAGGTAGGTAGATAGATAGATACAGATAGGTAGGTAGGTAGATTGATAGATAGAGATAGGTAGGTAGGTAGGTAGATAGATAGAGATAGGTAGGTAGGTAGATTGATAGATAGAGATAGGTAGATAGGTAGATAGATAGATACAGATATGTAGGTAGGTAGATTGATAGATACAGATAGGTAGGTTGGTAGATAGATAGATACAGATAGGTAGGTAGGTAGATTGATAGATAGAGATAGGTAGGTAGGTAGATATATAGATACAGATATGTAGGTAGGTAGGTAGGTAGGTAGATAGATAGAGATAGGTAGGTAGGTAGGTAGATTGATAGAGATAGGTAGGTAGGTAGATTGATAGATACAGATAGGTGGGTAGCTATATAGATAGATACAGATATGTAGGTAGGTAGATAGATAGATACAGATAGGTAGGTAGGTAGATAGATAGATAGAGATATGTAGGTGGGTAGATAGATAGATAGAGATAGGTAGGTAGGTAGATTGATAGATAGAGATAGGTAGGTAGGTAGATAGATAGATAGAGATAGGTAGGTAGGTATGTAGATAGATACAGATAGGTAGGTAGATAGATTGATAGAGATAGGTAGGTAGGTAGGTAGATAGATACAGATAGGTAGGTAGATAGATAAATACAGATAGGTGGGTAGGTAGATAGATAGATAGAGATAGGTAGGTAGGTAGATTAATAGATAGAGATAGGTAGATAGGTATATAGATAGATACAGATAGGTAGGTAGGTAGATATATAGATACAGATATGTAGGTAGGTAGGTAGATAGATAGAGATAGGTAGGTAGGTAGATTGATAGATACAGATAGGTAGGTAGGTAGATAGATAGATAGAGATAGGTAGGTAGGTAGATAGATAGATAGAGATAGGTAGGTAGGTAGATAGATAGAGATAGGTAGGTAGGTAGGTAGATTGATAGATACAGATAGGTAGGTAGGTAGATAGATAGATACAGATAGGTAGGTAGGTAGATTGATAGATAGAGATAGGTAGATAGGTAGATTGATAGATACAGATAAGTAGGTAGGTAGATATATAGAGATAGGTAGGTAGGTAGGTAGGTAGATAGATAGATAGAGATAGATAGGTAGGTAGGTAGATTGATAGAGACAGATAGGTAGGTAGGTAGATAGATAGATACAGATAGGTAGGTAGGTAGATTGATAGATAGAGATAGGTAGGTAGGTAGATAGATAGATACAGATAGGTAGGTAGGTAGATTGATAGATACAGATAGGTAGGTAGGTAGATAGATAGAGAGAGATACGTAGGTAGGTAGGTAGATAGATAGATACAGATAGGTAGGTAGGTAGATAGATAGATACAGATAGGTAGGTAAGTAGATATATAGATACAGGTAGGTAGGTAGGTAGATTGATAGATACAGATAGGTAGGTAGGTAGATAGATAGATACAGATAGGTGGGTAGGTAGAGTGATAGATAGAGATAGGTAGGTAGGTAGATTGATAGATAGAGATAGGTAGGTAGGTAGATTGATAGATACAGATATGTAGGTAGGTAGATATATAGATACAGATAGGTAGGTAGGTAGATAGATAGATAGAGATAGGTAGGTAGGTAGATTGATAGATAGAAATAGGTAGGTAGGTAGATATATAGATACAGATATGTAGGTAGGGAGATAGATAGATAGAGATAGGTAGGTAGGTAGATTGATAGATACAGATAGGTAGGTAGGTAGATAGATAGATACAGATATGTAGGTAGGTAGATTGATAGATAGAGATATGTAGGTAGGTAGGTAGATACAGATAGGTAGGTAGGTAGATTGATAGAGACAGATAGGTAGGTAGGTAGATTGATAGATACAGATAGGTAGGTAGTTAGGTAGATACAGATAGGTAGGTAGGTAGATTGATAGATAGAGATAGGTAGATAGGTATATAGATAGATACAGATAGGTAGGTAGGTAGATATATAGATACAGATATGTAGGTAGGTAGGTAGATAGATAGAGATAGGTAGGTAGGTAGATTGATAGATACAGATAGGTAGGTAGGTAGATAGATAGATACAGATAGGTAGGTAGGTTGATTGATAGATAGAGATAGGTAGGTAGGTAGATTGATAGATACAGATAGGTAGGTAGGTAGGTAGATAGATAGAGATAGGTAGGTAGGTAGATTGATAGAGATAGGTAGGTAGGTAGATAGATAGATAGAGATAGGTAGGTAGGTAGGTAGATAGATAGAGATAGGTAGGTGGGTAGATAGATAGATAGAGATAGGTAGGTAAATAGATTGATAGATAGAGATAGGTAGGTAGATAGATAGATAGAGATAGGTAGGTAGGTAGGTAGATAGATACAGATAGGTAGGTAGATAGATTGATAGAGATAGGTAGGTAGGTAGGTAGGTAGGTAGATAGATAGATACAGATAGGTAGGTAGGTAGATTGATAGATAGAGATAGGTAGGTAGGTAGATTGATAGATACAGATAGGTAGGTAAGTAGGTAGGTAGATAGATAGAGATAGGTTGGTAGGTAGATTGATAGAGATAGTAGGTAGGTAGATAGATAGATACAGATAGGTAGGTAGGTAGATTGATAGATAGAGATAGGTAGGTAGGTAGGTAGATAGATAGAGATAGGTAGGTAGGTAGATTGATAGATAGAGATAGGTAGATAGGTAGATAGATAGATACAGATATGTAGGTAGGTAGATTGATAGATACAGATAGGTAGGTTGGTAGATAGATAGATACAGATAGGTAGGTAGGTAGATTGATAGATAGAGATAGGTAGGTAGGTAGATATATAGATACAGATATGTAGGTAGGTAGGTAGGTAGGTAGGTAGATAGATAGAGATAGGTAGGAAGGTAGGTAGATTGATAGAGATAGGTAGGTAGGTAGATTGATAGATACAGATAGGTGGGTAGCTATATAGATAGATACAGATATGTAGGTAGGTAGATAGATAGATACAGATAGGTAGGTAGGTAGATAGATAGATAGAGATAGGTAGGTGGGTAGATAGATAGATAGAGATAGGTAGGTAGGTAGATTGATAGATAGAGATAGGTAGGTAGGTAGATAGATAGATAGAGATAGGTAGGTAGGTATGTAGATAGATACAGATAGGTAGGTAGATAGATTGATAGAGATAGGTAGGTAGGTAGGTAGATAGATAGATACAGATAGGTAGGTAGGTAGTTTGATAGATAGAGATAGGTAGGTAGGTAGATATATAGATACAGATATGTAGGTAGGTAGGTAGGTAGATAGATAGAGATAGGTAGGTAGGTAGATAGATAGATAGAGATAGGTAGCTAGGTAGATTGATAGATACAGATAGGTAGGTAGGTAGATTGATAGATAGGTAGGTAGGTAAATAGATAGAGATAGGTAGGTAGGTATTTAGATAGATAGAGATAGGTAGGTAGGTAGATTGATAGATAGAGATAGGTAGATAGGTAGATAGATAGATAAAGATATGTAGGTAGGTAGATTGATAGATACAGATAGGTAGGTAGGTAGATAGATAGATACAGATAGGTAGGTAGGTTGATTGATAGATAGAGATAGGTAGGTAGGTAGATTGATAGATACAGATAGGTAGGTAGGTAGGTAGGTAGATAGATAGAGATAGGTAGGTAGGTAGATTGATAGAGATAGGTAGGTAGGTAGATAGATAGATAGAGATAGGTAGGTAGGTAGATAGATAGATAGAGATAGGTAGGTAGGTAGATTGATAGATAGAGATAGGTAGGTAGGTAGGTAGATAGATAGAGATAGGTAGGTAGGTAGATAGATAGATAGAGATAGGTAGGTAGGTAGATTGATAGATAGAGATAGGTAGATAGGTAGATAGATAGATACAGATATGTAGGTAGGTAGATTGATAGATACAGATAGGTAGGTTGGTAGATAGATAGATACAGATAGGTAGGTAGGTAGATTGATAGATAGAGATAGGTAGGAAGGTAGATATATAGATACAGATATGTAGGTAGGTAGGTAGGTAGATAGATAGAGATAGGTAGGTAGGTAGATTGATAGAGATAGGTAGGTAGGTAGATAGATAGATAGAGATATGTAGGTAGGTAGATTGATAGATACAGATAGGTAGGTAGGTAGATAGATAGATACAGATAGGTAGGTAGGTAGATTGATAGATAGAGATAGGTAGGTAGGTAGATAGATAGATAGAGATAGGTAGGTAGGTAGATAGATAGATACAGATAGGTAGGTAGGTAGATTGATAGATACAGATAGGTAGTTAGGTAGATAGATAGAGATACGTAGGTAGGTAGGTAGATAGATACAGATAGGTAGGTAGATAGATAAATACAGATAGGTGGGTAGGTAGATAGATAGATAGAGATAGGTAGGTAGGTAGATTGATAGATAGAGATAGGTAGATAGGTATATAGATAGATACAGATAGGTAGGTTGGTATATAGATACAGATATCTAGGTAGGTAGGTAGATAGATAGAGATAGGTAGGTAGGTAGATTGATAGATATAGATAGGTAGGTAGGTAGATAGATAGATAGAGATAGGTAGGTAGGTAGATAGATAGATACAGATAGGTAGGTAGGTAGATAGATACAGATAGGTAGGTAGATTGATAGATAGAGATAGGTAGGTAGGTAGATAGATAGAGATAGGTAGGTAGGTAGATTGATAGAGATAGGTAAGTAGGTAGGTAGATAGATAGATAGAGATAGGTAGGTAGGTAGATAGATACAGATAGGTAGGTAGGTAGGTAGGTAGATAGGTAGAGATAGGTAGGTAGGTAGATTGATAGATACAGATAGGTGGGTAGGTAGATAGATAGATACAGATATGTAGGTAGGTAGATAGATAGATACAGATAGGTAGGTAGGTAGATAGATACAGATATGTAGGTAGGTAGATAGATAGATAGATAGAGATAGGTAGGTAGGTAGATTGATAGATACAGATAGGTGGGTAGGTAGATAGATAGATACAGATATGTAGGTAGTTAGATAGATAGGTACAGATAGGTAGGTAGGTAGATAGATAGATAGAGATAGGTAGGTGGGTAGATAGATAGATAGAGATAGGTAGGTAAATAGATTGATAGATAGAGATAGGTAGGTAGGTAGATAGATAGATAGAGATAGGTAGGTAGGTAGATAGATAGATACAGATAGGTAGGTAGGTAGATTGATAGATAGAGATAGGTAGGTAGGTAGATTGATAGATACAGATAGGTACGTAAGTAGGTAGGTAGATAGATAGAGATAGGTTGGTAGGTAGATTGATAGAGATAGGTAGGTAGGTAGATAGATAGATACAGATAGGTAGGTAGGTAGATTGATAGATAGAGACAGGTAGGTAGGTAGATAGATAGAGATAGGTAGGTAGGTAGATTGATAGATAGAGATAGGTAGATAGGTAGATAGATAGATACAGATATGTAGGTAGGTAGATAGATAGATACAGATAGGTAGGTTGGTAGATAGATAGATACAGATAGGTAGGTAGGTAGATTGATAGATAGAGATAGGTAGGTAGGTAGATATATAGATACAGATATGTAGGTAGGTAGGTAGGTAGATAGATAGAGATAGGTAGGTAGGTAGGTAGATTGATAGAGATAGGTAGGTAGGTAGATAGATAGATAGAGATAGGTAGGTAGGTAGATTGATAGATACAGATAGGTAGGTAGGTAGATAGATAGATACAGATAGGTAGGTAGGTAGATTGATAGATAGAGATAGGTAGGTAGGTAGATAGATAGATAGAGATAGGTAGGTAGGTAGATAGATAGATATACGTAGGTAGGTAGGTAGATAGATACAGATAGGTAGGTAGATAGATAAATACAGATAGGTGGGTAGGTAGATAGATAGATAGAGATAGGTAGGTAGGTAGATTGATAGATAGAGATAGGTAGATAGGTAAATAGATAGATACACATAGGTAGGTAGGTAGATATATAGATACAGATATGTAGGTAGGTAGGTAGATAGATAGAGATAGGTAGGTAGGTAGATTGATAGATACAGATAGGTAGGTAGGTAGATAGATAGATAGAGATAGGTAGGTAGGTAGATAGATAGATAGAGATAGGTAGGTAGGTAGATAGATAGAGATATGTAGGTAGGTAGGTAGATAGATAGATAGAGATAGATAGGTAGGTAGGTAGATTGATAGAGACAGATAGGTAGGTAGGTAGATAGATAGATACAGATAGGTAGGTAGGTAGATTGATAGATAGAGATAGGTAGGTAGGTAGATAGATAGATACAGATAGGTAGGTAGGTAAATTGATAGATACAGATAGGTAGGTAGGTAGATAGATAGATAGAGATATGTAGGTAGGTAGGTAGATAGATACAGATAGGTAGGTAGGTAGATATATAGATACAGATATGTAGGTAGGTAGGTAGATAGATAGAGATAGGTAGGTAGGTAGATTGATAGATACAGATAGGTAGGTAGGTAGGTAGATAGATAGAGATAGGTAGGTAGGTAGATAGATAGATAGAGATAGGTAGGTAGGTAGATAGATAGAGATAGGTAGGTAGGTAGGTAGATTGATAGAGATAGGTAGGTAGGTAGATAGATAGAGATAGGTAGGTAGGTAGATTGATAGATACAGATAGGTAGGTAGGTAGATAGATAGATACAGATAGGTAGGTAGGTAGATTGATAGATAGAGATAGGTAGGTAGGTAGATTGATAGATACAGATAGGTAGGTAGGTAGGTAGATAGATAGAGATAGGTAGGTAGGTAGATAGATAGATAGAGATAGGTAGGTAGGTAGATAGATAGAGATAGGTAGGTAGGTAGGTAGATTGATAGAGATAGGTAGGTAGGTAGATAGATAGAGATAGATAGGTAGGTAGATTGATAGATACAGATAGGTAGGTAGGTAGATAGATAGATACAGATAGGTAGGTAGGTAGATTGATAGATAGAGATAGGTAGGTAGGTAGATATATAGATACAGATATGTAGGTAGGTAGGTAGGTAGATAGATAGAGATAGGTAGGTAGGTAGGTAGATTGATAGAGATAGGTAGGTAGGTAGATAGATAGATAGAGATAGGTAGGTAGGTAGATTGATAGATAGAGATAGGTAGGTAGGTAGGTAGATAGATAGAGATAGGTAGGTAGGTAGATAGATAGATAGAGATAGGTAGGTAGGTAGATTGATAGATACAGATAGGTAGGTAGGTAGATAGATAGATAGAGATAGGTAGGTAGGTAGATAGATAGATAGAGATAGGTAGGTAGGTAGATAGATAGATACAGATAGGTAGGAAGGTAGGTAGATAGATACAGATATGTAGGTAGGTAGATAGATAGATACAGATAGGTAGGTAGGTAGATTGATAGATAGAGATAGGTAGGTAGGTAGATAGATAGATAGAGATAGGTAGGTAGGTAGATTGATAGATAGAGATACGTAGGTAGGTTGGTAGATAGATAGAGATAGGTAGGTAGGTAGATAGATAGATAGAGATAGGTAGGTAGGTAGATTGATAGATACAGATAGGTAGGTAGGTAGATAGATAGATAGAGATAGGTAGGTAGGTAGATAGATAGATAGAGATAGGTAGGTAGGTAGATAGATAGATACAGATAGGTAGGTAGGTAGGTAGATAGATACAGATATGTAGGTAGGTAGATAGATAGATAGAGATAGGTAGGTAGGTAGATTGATAGATAGAGATAGGTAGGTAGGTAGGTAGATAGATAGAGATAGGTAGGTAGGTAGATTGATAGATACAGATAGGTAGGTAGGTAGATAGATAGATACATATAGGTAGGTATGTAGATTGATAGATAGAGATAGGTAGGTAGGTAGGTAGATAGATAGAGATAGGTAGGTAGGTAGATTGATAGATGGAGATAGGTAGGTAGGTAGATAGATAGATAGAGATAGGTAGGTAGGTAGATTGATAGATAGAGATAGGTAGGTAGGTAGATAGATAGATAGAGATAGGTAGGTAGGTAGATAGATAGATAGAGATAGGTAGGTAGGTAGATTGATAGAGATAGGAAGGTAGGTAGATAGATAGATAGAGATAGGTAGGTAGGTAGGTAGATAGATAGAGACAGGTAGGTAGGTAGATTGATAGATACAGATAGGTAGGTAGGTAGATAGATAGATACATATAGGTAGGTAGGTAGGTAGATAGATAGAGACAGGTAGGTAGGTAGATTGATAGATACAGATAGGTAGGTAGGTAGATAGATAGATACATATAGGTAGGGAGGTAGATTGATAGATAGAGATAGGTAGGTAGGTAGGTAGATAGATAGAGATAGGTAGGTAGGTAGATTGATAGATGGAGATAGGTAGGTAGGTAGGTAGGTAGATAGATAGATATAGGTAGGTAGGTAGATAGATAGATAGAGATAGGTAGGTAGGTAGATTGATAGATAGAGATAGGTAGGTAGGTAGATAGATAGATAGAGATAGGTAGGTAGGTAGATAGATAGATAGAGATAGGTAGGTAGGTAGATTGATAGAGATAGGTAGGTAGGTAGATAGATAGATAGAGATAGGTAGGTAGGTAGATTGATAGATAGAGATAGGTAGGTAGGTAGGTAGATAGATAGAGATAGGTAGGTAGGTAGATAGATAGATAGAGATAGGTAGGTAGGTAGATAGATAGATAGAGATAGGTAGGTAGGTAGATAGATAGATACAGATAGGTAGGTAGGTAGGTAGATAGATACAGATATGTAGGTAGGTAGATAGATAGATAGAGATAGGTAGGTAGGTAGATTGATAGAGATAGGTAGGTAGGTAGATAGATAGAGATAGGTAGGTAGGTAGATTGATAGATACAGATAGGTAGGTAGGTAGGTAGATAGATACATATAGGTAGGTAGGTAGATTGATAGATAGAGATAGGTAGGTAGGTAGATAGATAGATAGAGATAGGTAGGTAGGTAGATTGATAGATAGAGATAGGTAGGTAGGTAGGTAGATAGATACAGATAGGTAGGTAGCTAGATAGATAGAGATAGGTAGGTAGGTAGATAGATAGATACAGATAGGTAGGTAGGTAGGTAGATAGATACAGATATGTAGGTAGGTAGATAGATAGATAGAGATAGGTAGGTAGGTAGATTGATAGATAGAGATAGGTAGGTAGGTAGATAGATAGAGATAGGTAGGTAGGTAGATTGATAGATACAGATAGGTAGGTAGGTAGATAGATAGATACATATAGGTAGGTAGGTAGATTGATAGATAGAGATAGGTAGGTAGGTAGGTAGATAGATAGAGATAGGTAGGTAGGTAGATTGATAGATAGAGATAGGTAGGTAGGTATGTAGATAGATACAGATAGGTAGGTAGATAGATTGATAGAGATAGGTAGGTAGGTAGGTAGGTAGATAGATAGATACAGATAGGTAGGTAGGTAGTTTGATAGATAGAGATAGGTAGGTAGGTAGATATATAGATACAGATATGTAGGTAGGTAGGTAGGTAGATAGATAGAGATAGGTAGGTAGGTAGATAGATAGATAGAGATAGGTAGCTAGGTAGATTGATAGATACAGATAGGTAGGTAGGTAGATTGATAGATAGGTAGGTAGGTAAATAGATAGAGATAGGTAGGTAGGTATTTAGATAGATAGAGATAGGTAGGTAGGTAGATTGATAGATAGAGATAGGTAGATAGGTAGATAGATAGATAAAGATATGTAGGTAGGTAGATTGATAGATACAGATAGGTAGGTAGGTAGATAGATAGATACAGATAGGTAGGTAGGTTGATTGATAGATAGAGATAGGTAGGTAGGTAGATTGATAGATACAGATAGGTAGGTAGGTAGGTAGGTAGATAGATAGAGATAGGTAGGTAGGTAGATTGATAGAGATAGGTAGGTAGGTAGATAGATAGATAGAGATAGGTAGGTAGGTAGATAGATAGATAGATAGAGATAGGTAGGTAGGTAGATTGATAGATAGAGATAGGTAGGTAGGTAGGTAGATAGATAGAGATAGGTAGGTAGATAGATAGATAGAGATAGGTAGGTAGGTAGATTGATAGATAGAGATAGGTAGATAGGTAGATAGATAGATACAGATATGTAGGTAGGTAGATTGATAGATACAGATAGGTAGGTTGGTAGATAGATAGATACAGATAGGTAGGTAGGTAGATTGATAGATAGAGATAGGTAGGAAGGTAGATATATAGATACAGATATGTAGGTAGGTAGGTAGGTAGATAGATAGAGATAGGTAGGTAGGTAGATTGATAGAGATAGGTAGGTAGGTAGATAGATAGATAGAGATAGGTAGGTAGGTAGATTGATAGATACAGATAGGTAGGTAGGTAGATAGATAGATACAGATAGGTAGGTAGGTAGATTGATAGATAGAGATAGGTAGGTAGGTAGATAGATAGATAGAGATAGGTAGGTAGGTAGATAGATAGATACAGATAGGTAGGTAGGTAGATTGATAGATACAGATAGGTAGTTAGGTAGATAGATAGAGATACGTAGGTAGGTAGGTAGATAGATACAGATAGGTAGGTAGATAGATAAATACAGATAGGTGGGTAGGTAGATAGATAGATAGAGATAGGTAGGTAGGTAGATTGATAGATAGAGATAGGTAGATAGGTATATAGATAGATACAGATAGGTAGGTTGGTATATAGATACAGATATCTAGGTAGGTAGGTAGATAGATAGAGATAGGTAGGTAGGTAGATTGATAGATATAGATAGGTAGGTAGGTAGATAGATAGATAGAGATAGGTAGGTAGGTAGATAGATAGATACAGATAGGTAGGTAGGTAGATAGATACAGATAGGTAGGTAGATTGATAGATAGAGATAGGTAGGTAGGTAGATAGATAGAGATAGGTAGGTAGGTAGATTGATAGAGATAGGTAAGTAGGTAGGTAGATAGATAGATAGAGATAGGTAGGTAGGTAGATAGATACAGATAGGTAGGTAGGTAGGTAGATAGGTAGAGATAGGTAGGTAGGTAGATTGATAGATACAGATAGGTGGGTAGGTAGATAGATAGATACAGATATGTAGGTAGGTAGATAGATAGATACAGATAGGTAGGTAGGTAGATAGATACAGATATGTAGGTAGGTAGATAGATAGATAGATAGAGATAGGTAGGTAGGTAGATTGATAGATACAGATAGGTGGGTAGGTAGATAGATAGATACAGATATGTAGGTAGTTAGATAGATAGATACAGATAGGTAGGTAGGTAGATAGATAGATAGAGATAGGTAGGTGGGTAGATAGATAGATAGAGATAGGTAGGTAAATAGATTGATAGATAGAGATAGGTAGGTAGGTAGATAGATAGATAGAGATAGGTAGGTAGGTAGATAGATAGATACAGATAGGTAGGTAGGTAGATTGATAGATAGAGATAGGTAGGTAGGTAGATTGATAGATACAGATAGGTACGTAAGTAGGTAGGTAGATAGATAGAGATAGGTTGGTAGGTAGATTGATAGAGATAGGTAGGTAGGTAGATAGATAGATACAGATAGGTAGGTAGGTAGATTGATAGATAGAGACAGGTAGGTAGGTAGATAGATAGAGATAGGTAGGTAGGTAGATTGATAGATAGAGATAGGTAGATAGGTAGATAGATAGATACAGATATGTAGGTAGGTAGATAGATAGATACAGATAGGTAGGTTGGTAGATAGATAGATACAGATAGGTAGGTAGGTAGATTGATAGATAGAGATAGGTAGGTAGGTAGATATATAGATACAGATATGTAGGTAGGTAGGTAGGTAGATAGATAGAGATAGGTAGGTAGGTAGGTAGATTGATAGAGATAGGTAGGTAGGTAGATAGATAGATAGAGATAGGTAGGTAGGTAGATTGATAGATACAGATAGGTAGGTAGGTAGATAGATAGATACAGATAGGTAGGTAGGTAGATTGATAGATAGAGATAGGTAGGTAGGTAGATAGATAGATAGAGATAGGTAGGTAGGTAGATAGATAGATATACGTAGGTAGGTAGGTAGATAGATACAGATAGGTAGGTAGATAGATAAATACAGATAGGTGGGTAGGTAGATAGATAGATAGAGATAGGTAGGTAGGTAGATTGATAGATAGAGATAGGTAGATAGGTAAATAGATAGATACACATAGGTAGGTAGGTAGATATATAGATACAGATATGTAGGTAGGTAGGTAGATAGATAGAGATAGGTAGGTAGGTAGATTGATAGATACAGATAGGTAGGTAGGTAGATAGATAGATAGAGATAGGTAGGTAGGTAGATAGATAGATAGAGATAGGTAGGTAGGTAGATAGATAGAGATATGTAGGTAGGTAGGTAGATAGATAGATAGAGATAGATAGGTAGGTAGGTAGATTGATAGAGACAGATAGGTAGGTAGGTAGATAGATAGATACAGATAGGTAGGTAGGTAGATTGATAGATAGAGATAGGTAGGTAGGTAGGTAGATAGATAGAGATAGGTAGGTAGGTAGATAGATAGATAGAGATAGGTAGGTAGGTAGATTGATAGATACAGATAGGTAGGTAGGTAGATAGATAGATAGAGATAGGTAGGTAGGTAGATATATAGATAGAGATAGGTAGGTAGGTAGGTAGATAGATACAGATATGTAGATAGGTAGATAGATAGATAGAGATAGGTAGGTAGGTAGATTGATCGATAGAGATATGTAGGTAGGTAGGTAGATAGATAGAGATAGGTAGCTAGGTAGATTGATAGATACAGATAGGTAGGTAGGTAGATAGATAGATAGATACAGATAGGTAGGTAGGTAGATTGATAGATAGAGATAGGTAGGTAGGTAGGTAGATAGATAGAGATAGGTAGGTAGGTAGATTGATAGAGATAGGTAGGTAGGTAGGTGGATAGATAGAGATAGGTAGGTAGGTAGATTGATAGATACAGATAGGTAGGTAGGTAGATAGATACAGATAGGTAGGTAGGTAGATAGATAGATAGATAGAGATAGGTAGGTAGGTAGATTGATAGATACAGATAGGTAGGTAGGTAGATTGATAGATAGAGATAGATAGGTAGGTAGATTGATAGATACAGATAGGAAGGTAGGTAGATTGATAGATAGAGATAGGTAGGTAGGTAGATAGATAGATACAGATAGGTAGGTAGGTAGATTGATAGATAGAGATAGGTAGGTAGGTAGATAGATAGATAGAGATAGGTAGGTTGGTAGATAGATAGATAGAGATAGGTAGGTAGGTAGATTGATAGATAGAGATACGTAGGTAGGTAGGTAGATAGATAGAGATAGGTAGGTAGGTAGATAGATAGATAGAGATAGGTAGGTAGGTAGGTAGATTGATAGATACAGATAGGTAGGTAGGTAGATAGATAGATAGAGATAGGTAGGTAGGTAGGTAGATAGATAGATAGAGATAGGTAGGTAGGTAGATAGATAGATACAGATAGGTAGGTAGGTAGGTAGATAGATACAGATATGTAGGTAGGTAGATAGATAGATAGAGATAGGTAGGTAGGTAGGTAGATTGATAGATAGAGATAGGTAGGTAGGTAGATAGATAGATACAGATAGGTAGGTAGGTAGGTAGATAGATACAGATATGTAGGTAGGTAGATAGATAGATAGAGATAGGTAGGTAGGTAGATTGATAGATAGAGATAGGTAGGTAGGTAGGTAGATAGATAGAGATAGGTAGGTAGGTAGATTGATAGATACAGATAGGTAGGTAGGTAGATAGATAGATACATATAGGTAGGTATGTAGATTGATAGATAGAGATAGGTAGGTAGGTAGGTAGATAGATAGAGATAGGTAGGTAGGTAGATTGATAGATGGAGATAGGTAGGTAGGTAGATAGATAGATAGAGATAGGTAGGTAGGTAGATTGATAGATAGAGATAGGTAGGTAGGTAGATAGATAGATAGAGATAGGTAGGTAGGTAGATAGATAGATAGAGATAGGTAGGTAGGTAGATTGATAGAGATAGGTAGGTAGGTAGATAGATAGATAGAGATAGGTAGGTAGGTAGGTAGATAGATAGAGACAGGTAGGTAGGTAGATTGATAGATACAGATAGGTAGGTAGGTAGATAGATAGATATATATAGGTAGGTAGGTAGGTAGATAGATAGAGACAGGTAGGTAGGTAGATTGATAGATACAGATAGGTAGGTAGGTAGATAGATAGATACATATAGGTAGGTAGGTAGATTGATAGATAGAGATAGGTAGGTAGGTAGGTAGATAGATAGAGATAGGTAGGTAGGTAGATTGATAGATGGAGATAGGTAGGTAGGTAGGTAGATAGATAGATATAGGTAGGTAGGTAGATAGATAGATAGAGATAGGTAGGTAGGTAGATTGATAGATAGAGATAGGTAGGTAGGTAGATAGATAGATAGAGATAGGTAGGTAGGTAGATAGATAGATAGAGATAGGTAGGTAGGTAGATTGATAGAGATAGGTAGGTAGGTAGATAGATAGATAGAGATAGGTAGGTAGGTAGATTGATAGATAGAGATAGGTAGGTAGGTAGGTAGATAGATAGAGATAGGTAGGTAGGTAGATAGATAGATAGAGATAGGTAGGTAGGTAGATAGATAGATAGAGATAGGTAGGTAGATAGATAGATACAGATAGGTAGGTAGGTAGGTAGATAGATACAGATATGTAGGTAGGTAGATAGATAGATAGAGATAGGTAGGTAGGTAGATTGATAGATAGAGATAGGTAGGTAGGTAGATAGATAGAGATAGGTAGGTAGGTAGATTGATAGATACAGATAGGTAGGTAGGTAGGTAGATAGATACATATAGGTAGGTAGGTAGATTGATAGATAGAGATAGGTAGGTAGGTAGATAGATAGATAGAGATAGGTAGGTAGGTAGATTGATAGATAGAGATAGGTAGGTAGGTAGGTAGATAGATACAGATAGGTAGGTAGCTAGATAGATAGATAGAGATAGGTAGGTAGGTAGATAGATAGATACAGATAGGTAGGTAGGTAGGTAGATAGATACAGATATGTAGGTAGGTAGATAGATAGATAGAGATAGGTAGGTAGGTAGATTGATAGATAGAGATAGGTAGGTAGGTAGATAGATAGAGATAGGTAGGTAGGTAGATTGATAGATACAGATAGGTAGGTAGGTAGATAGATAGATACATATAGGTAGGTAGGTAGATTGATAGATAGAGATAGGTAGGTAGGTAGGTAGATAGATAGAGATAGGTAGGTAGGTAGATTGATAGATAGAGATAGGTAGGTAGGTAGGTAGATAGATAGAGATAGGTAGGTAGGTAGATAGATAGATAGAGATAGGTAGGTAGGTAGATTGATAGATACAGATAGGTAGGTAGGTAGATAGATAGATAGAGATAGGTAGGTAGGTAGATATATAGATAGAGATAGGTAGGTAGGTAGGTAGATAGATACAGATATGTAGATAGGTAGATAGATAGATAGAGATAGGTAGATAGGTAGATTGATCGATAGAGATATGTAGGTAGGTAGGTAGATAGATAGAGATAGGTAGCTAGGTAGATTGATAGATACAGATAGGTAGGTAGGTAGATAGATAGATAGATACAGATAGGTAGGTAGGTAGATTGATAGATAGAGATAGGTAGGTAGGTAGGTAGATAGATAGAGATAGGTAGGTAGGTAGATTGATAGAGATAGGTAGGTAGGTAGGTGGATAGATAGAGATAGGTAGGTAGGTAGATTGATAGATACAGATAGGTAGGTAGGTAGATAGATACAGATAGGTAGGTAGGTAGATAGATAGATAGATAGAGATAGGTAGGTAGGTAGATTGATAGATACAGATAGGTAGGTAGGTAGATTGATAGATAGAGATAGATAGGTAGGTAGATTGATAGATACAGATAGGAAGGTAGGTAGATTGATAGATAGAGATAGGTAGGTAGGTAGATAGATAGATACAGATAGGTAGGTAGGTAGATTGATAGATAGAGATAGGTAGGTAGGTAGATAGATAGATAGAGATAGGTAGGTTGGTAGATAGATAGATAGAGATAGGTAGGTAGGTAGATTGATAGATAGAGATACGTAGGTAGGTAGGTAGATAGATAGAGATAGGTAGGTAGGTAGATAGATAGATAGAGATAGGTAGGTAGGTAGGTAGATTGATAGATACAGATAGGTAGGTAGGTAGATAGATAGATAGAGATAGGTAGGTAGGTAGGTAGATAGATAGATAGAGATAGGTAGGTAGGTAGATAGATAGATACAGATAGGTAGGTAGGTAGGTAGATAGATACAGATATGTAGGTAGGTAGATAGATAGATAGAGATAGGTAGGTAGGTAGATTGATAGATAGAGATAGGTAGGTAGGTAGGTAGATAGATAGAGATAGGTAGGTAGGTAGATTGATAGATACAGATAGGTAGGTAGGTAGATAGATAGATACATATAGGTAGGTAGGTAGATTGATAGATAGAGATAGGTAGGTAGGTAGGTAGATAGATAGAGATAAGTAGGTAGGTAGATTGATAGATAGAGATAGGTAGGTAGGTAGATAGATAGATAGATATAGGTAGGTAGGTAGATAGATAGATAGAGATAGGTAGGTAGGTAGATTGATAGATAGAGATAGGTAGGTAGGTAGATAGATAGATAGAGATAGGTAGGTAGGTAGATAGATAGAGATAGGTAGGTAGGTAGATTGATAGAGATAGGTAGGTAGGTAGATAGATAGATAGAGATAGGTAGGTAGGTAGATAGATAGATACAGATAGGTAGGTAGGTAGGTAGATAGATACAGATATGTAGGTAGGTAGATAGATAGATAGAGATTGGTAGGTAGGTAGATTGATAGATAGAGATAGGTAGGTAGGTAGGTAGGTAGGTAGATAGAGATAGGTAGGTAGGAAGATTGATAGATAGAGATAGGTAGGTAGGTAGGTAGATAGATAGAGATAGGTAGGTAGGTAGATAGATAGATAGAGATAGGTAGGTAGGTAGATTGATAGATAGAGATAGGTAGGTAGGTAGATAGATAGATAGAGATAGGTAGGTAGGTAGATAGATAGATAGAGATAGGTAGGTAGGTAGATTGATAGAGAAAGGTAGGTAGTTAGATAGATAGATAGAGATAGGTAGGTAGGTAGATTGATAGATAGAGATAGGTAGGTAGGTAGGTAGGTGGATAGATAGAGATAGGTAGGTAGGTAGATAGATAGATAGAGATAGGTAGGTAGGTAGATTGATAGATACAAGGTAGGTAGATAGATAGATAGATAGAGATAGGTAGGTAGGTAGATAGATAGATAGAGATAGGTAGGTAGGTAGATAGATAGATACAGATAGGTAGGTAGGTAGGTAGATAGATACAGATATGTAGGTAGGTAGATAGATAGATAGAGATAAGTAGGTAGGTAGATTGATAGATAGAGATAGGTAGGTAGGTAGGTAGATAGATAGAGATAGGTAGGTAGGTAGATTGATAGATACAGATAGGTAGGTAGGTAGATAGATAGATACATATAGGTAGGTAGGTAGATTGATAGATAGAGATAGGTAGGTAGGTAGGTAGATAGATAGAGATAGGTAGGTAGGTAGATTTATAGATAGAGATAGGTAGGTAGGTAGATAGATAGATAGAGATAGGTAGGTAGGTAGATAGATAGATAGAGATAGGTAGGTAGGTAGATTGATAGATACAGATAGGTAGGTAGGTAGATAGATAGATAGAGATAGGTAGGTAGGTAGATAGATAGATAGAGATAGGTAGGTAGGTAGATAGATAGATACAGATAGGTAGGTAGGTAGGTAGATAGATACAGATATGTAGGTAGGTAGATAGATAGATAGAGATTGGTAGGTAGGTAGATTGATAGATAGAGATAGGTAGGTAGGTAGGTAGATAGATAGAGATAGGTAGGTACGTAGATTGATAGATACAGATAGGTAGGTAGGTAGATAGATAGATACAGATAGGTAGGTAGGTAGATTGATAGATAGAGATAGGTAGGTAGGTAGGTAGATAGATATAGGTAGGTAGGTAGATTGATAGAGATAGGTAGGTAGGTAGGTAGATAGATAGAGATAGGTAGGTAGGTAGATTGATAGATACAGATAGGTAGGTAGGTAGATAGATAGATACAGATAGGTAGGTAGGTAGATAGATAGAGATAGGTAGGTAGGTAGATTGATAGATACAGATAGGTAGGTAGGTAGATTGATAGATAGAGATAGGTAGGTAGGTAGATAGATAGATAGAGATAGGTATGTAGGTAGATGGATAGAGATATGTAGGTAGGTAGGTAGATAGATAGAGATAGGTTGGTAGGTAGATATATAGATACAGATATGTAGGTAGATAGATAGAGATAGGTAGGTAGGTAGATTGATAGATAGAGATAGGTAGGTAGGTAGGTAGATAAATAGAGATAGGTAGGTAGGTAGGTAGATAGATAGAGATAGGTAGGTAGGTAGGTAGATAGATAGAGATAGGTAGGTAGGTAGATAGATAGATACAGATAGGTAGGTAGGTAGGTAGATAGATACAGATATGTAGGTAGGTAGATAGATAGATAGAGATAAGTAGGTAGGTAGATTGATAGATAGAGATAGGTAGGTAGGTAGGTAGATAGATAGAGATAGGTAGGTAGGTAGATTGATAGATACAGATAGGTAGGTAGGTAGATAGATAGATACATATAGGTAGGTAGGTAGATTGATAGATAGAGATAGGTAGGTAGGTAGGTAGATTTATAGATAGAGATAGGTAGGTAGGTAGATAGATAGATAGAGATAGGTAGGTAGGTAGATAGATAGATAGAGATAGGTAGGTAGGTAGATTGATAGATACAGATAGGTAGGTAGGTAGATAGATAGATAGAGATAGGTAGGTAGGTAGATAGATAGATAGAGTTAGGTAGGTAGGTAGATAGATAGATACAGATAGGTAGGTAGGTAGGTAGATAGATACAGATATGTAGGTAGGTAGATAGATAGATAGAGATTGGTAGGTAGGTAGATTGATAGATAGAGATAGGTAGGTAGGTAGGTAGATAGATAGAGATAGGTAGGTACGTAGATTGATAGATACAGATAGGTAGGTAGGTAGATAGATAGATACAGATAGGTAGGTAGGTAGATTGATAGATAGAGAAAGGTAGGTAGGTAGGTAGATAGATAGAGATAGGTAGGTAGGTAGATTGATAGAGATAGGTAGGTAGGTAGGTAGATAGATAGAGATAGGTAGGTAGGTAGATTGATAGATACAGATAGGTAGGTAGGTAGATAGATAGATACAGATAGGTAGGTAGGTAGATAGATAGATAGAGATAGGTAGGTAGGTAGATTGATAGATACAGATAGGTAGGTAGGTAGATTGATAGATAGAGATAGGTAGGTAGGTAGATAGATAGATAGAGATAGGTAGGTAGGTAGATTGATAGAGATATGTAGGTAGGTAGGTAGATAGATAGAGATAGGTTGGTAGGTAGATATATAGATACAGATATGTAGGTAGATAGATAGAGATAGGTAGGTAGGTAGATTGATAGATAGAGATAGGTAGGTAGGTAGGTAGATAAATAGAGATATGTAGGTAGGTAGGTAGATTGATAGATACAGATAGGTAGGTAGGTAGGTAGGTAGATAGATAGATAGAGATAGGTAGGTAGGTAGGTAGATAGATACAGATTGTAGGTAGATAGATAAATACAGATTGGTGGGTAGGTAGATAGATAGATACAGATAGGTAGGTAGATTGATAGATAGAGATAGGTAGGTAGGTAGATATATAGATACAGATATGTAGGTAGGTAGATAGATAGATACAGATAGGTAGGTAGGTAGATATATAGATACAGATAGGTAGGTAGGTAGATAGATAGATAGAGATAGGTAGGTAGGTAGGTAGATAGATACAGATATGTAGGTAGGTAGATTGATAGAGATAGGTAGGTAGGTAGATAGATAGATAGAGATAGGTAGGTAGGTAGATTGATAGATAGAGATAGGTAGGTAGGTAGGTAGATAGATAGAGATAGGTAGGTAGGTAGATAGATAGATAGAGATAGGTAGGTAGGTAGGTAGATAGATACAGATATGTAGGTAGGTAGATAGATAGATAGAGATAGGTAGGTAGGTAGATTGATAGATACAGATAGGTAGGTAGGTAGATAGATAGATACAGAAAGGTAGATAGGTAGATTGATAGATAGAGATAGGTAGGTAGGTAGATTGATAGATACAGATAGGTAGGTAGGTAGATAGATAGATACAGATATGTAGGTAGGTAGATTGATAGATAGAGTTAGGTAGGTAGGTAGATTGATAGATACAGATAGATAGGTAGGTAGATAGATAGATACAGATAGGTAGGTAGGTAGATTGATAGATAGAGATAGGTAGGTAGGTAGATTGATAGATACAGATAGGTAGGTAGGTAGATAGATAGATACAGATAGGTAGATAGGTAGATTGATAGATAGAGATAGGTAGGTAGGTAGGTAGATAGATAGAGATAGGTAGGTAGGTAGATTGATAGATACAGAGGTAGGTAGGTAGGTAGATAGATAGAGATAGGTAGGTAGGTAGATTGATAGATACAGATATGTAGGTAGGTAGATAGATAGATAGAGATAGGTAGGTAGGTAGATAGATAGATAGAGATACGTAGGTAGGTAGATAGATAGATAGAGATAGGTAGGTAGGTAGATAGATAGATAGAGGTAGATAGGTAGGTAGGTAGATTGATAGAGATAGGTAGGTAGGTAGGTAGGTAGATAGATACAGATAGGTAGGTAGGTAGATTGATAGATACAGATAGGTAGGTAGGTAGATAGATAGATACAGATAGGTAGGTAGGTAGATAGATAGATAGAGATAGGTAGGTAGGTAGATTGATAGATACAGATAGGTAGGTAGGTAGATTGATAGATAGAGATAGGTAGGTAGGTAGATTGATAGATACAGATAGGAAGGTAGGTAGATTGATAGATAGAGATAGGTAGGTAGGTAGGTAGATAGATGCAGATAGGTAGGTAGGTAGATAGGTAGATAGAGATAGGTAGGTAGGTAGGTAGATAGATAGAGATAGGTAGGTAGGTAGATTGATAGAGATAGGTAGGTAGGTAGATAGATAGATAGAGATAGGTAGGTAGGTAGATTGATAGATAGAGATAGGTAGGTAGGTAGATAGATAGAGATAGGTAGGTAGGTAGATAGATAGATAGAGATAGGTAGGTAGGTAGATTGATAGATACAGATAGGTAGGTAGCTAGATTGATAGATAGAGATAGGTAGGTAGGTAGGTAGATAGATAGAGATAGGTAGGTAGGTAGATAGATAGATAGAGATAGGTAGGTAGGTAGATTGATAGATACAGATAGGTAGGTAGGTAGATAGATAGATACAGATAGGTAGGTAGGTAGATTGATAGATAGAGATAGGTAGGTATGTAGGTAGATAGATAGAGATAGGTAGGTAGGTAGATTGATAGATACAGATAGGTAGGTAGGTAGGTAGATAGAGATAGGTAGGTAGGTAGATTTATAGATACAGATAGGTAGGTATGTAGATAGATAGATAGAGATTGGTAGGTAGGTAGATTGATAGATACAGATAGGTAGGTAGGTAGGTAGATAGATAGAGATAGGTAGGTACGTAGATTGATACATACAGATAGGTAGGTAGGTAGATAGATAGATACAGATAGGTAGGTAGGTAGATTGATAGATAGAGATAGGTAGGTAGGTAGGTAGATAGATAGAGATAGGTAGGTAGGTAGATTGATAGAGATAGGTAGGTAGGTAGGTAGATAGATAGAGATAGGTAGGTAGGTAGATTGATAGATACAGATAGGTAGGTAGGTAGATAGATAGATACAGATAGGTAGGTAGGTAGATAGATAGATAGAGATAGGTCGGTAGGTAGATTGATAGATACAGATAGGTAGGTAGGTAGATTGATAGATAGAGATAGGTAGGTAGGTAGATAGATAGATAGAGATAGGTAGGTAGGTAGATTGATAGAGATATGTAGGTAGGTAGGTAGATAGATAGAGATAGGTTGGTAGGTAGATATATAGATACAGATATGTAGGTAGATATATAGAGATAGGTAGGTAGGTAGATTGATAGATACAGATAGGTAGGTAGGTAGATTGATAGATAGAGATAGGTAGGTAGGTAGGTAGATAAATAGAGATAGGTAGGTAGGTAGGTAGATAGATAGAGATAGGTAGGTAGGTAGGTAGATAGATACAGATAGGTAGGTAGGTAGATTGATAGATAGGTAGGTAGGTAGATTGATAGATAGAGATAGGTAGGTAGGTAGATAGATAGATAGATAGAGATAGGTAGGTAGGTAGGTAGATAGATAGATAGAGATACGTAGGTAGGTAGGTAGATAGATACAGATTGTAGGTAGATAGATAAATACAGATTGGTGGGTAGGTAGATAGATAGATACAGATAGGTAGGTAGGTAGATTGATAGATAGAGATAGGTAGGTAGGTAGATATATAGATACAGATATGTAGGTAGGTAGATAGATAGATACAGATAGGTAGGTAGGTAGATATATAGATACAGATATGTAGGTAGGTAGATAGATAGATAGAGATAGGTAGGTAGGTAGATAGATAGATACAGATAGGTAGGTAGGTAGATAGATAGATAGAGATAGGTAGGTAGGTAGATAGATACAGATATGTAGGTAGGTAGATTGATAGAGATAGGTAGGTAGGTAGATAGATAGATAGAGATAGGTAGGTAGGTAGATTGATAGATAGAGATAGGTAGGTAGGTAGGTAGATAGATAGAGATAGGTAGGTAGGTAGATAGATAGATAGAGATAGGTAGGTAGGTAGGTAGGTAGATACAGATATGTAGGTAGGTAGATAGATAGATAGAGATAGGTAGGTAGGTAGATTGATAGATACAGATAGGTAGGTAGGTAGATAGATAGATACAGAAAGGTAGATAGGTAGATTGATAGATAGAGATAGGTAGGTAGGTAGATTGATAGATACAGATAGGTAGGTAGGTAGATAGATAGATACAGATATGTAGGTAGGTAGATTGATAGATAGAGTTAGGTAGGTAGGTAGATTGATAGATACAGATAGATAGGTAGGTAGATAGATACAGATAGGTAGGTAGGTAGATTGATAGATAGAGATAGGTAGGTAGGTAGATTGATAGATACAGATAGGTAGGTAGGTAGATAGATAGGTACAGATAGGTAGGTAGGTAGATTGATAGATAGAGATAGGTAGGTAGATAGATAGAGATAGGTAGGTAGGTAGATTGATAGATACAGAGGTAGGTAGGTAGGTAGATAGATAGAGATAGGTAGGTAGGTAGATTGATAGATACAGATAGGTAGGTAGGTAGATATATAGATACAGATATGTAGGTAGGTAGATAGATAGATACAGATATGTAGGTAGGTAGATTGATAGATAGAGTTAGGTAGGTAGGTAGATTGATAGATACAGATAGATAGGTAGGTAGATAGATAGATACAGATAGGTAGGTAGGTAGATTGATAGATAGAGATAGGTAGGTAGGTAGATGGATAGATACAGATAGGTAGGTAGGTAGATAGATAGATACAGATAGGTAGGTAGGTAGATTGATAGATAGAGATAGGTAGGTAGATAGATAGAGATAGGTAGGTAGGTAGATTGATAGATACAGAGGTAGGTAGGTAGGTAGATAGATAGAGATAGGTAGGTAGGTAGATTGATAGATACAGATAGGTAGGTAGGTAGATATATAGATACAGATATGTAGGTAGGTAGATAGATAGATAGAGATAGGTAGGTAGGTAGATAGATAGATACAGATAGGTAGGTAGGTAGATAGATAGATAGAGATAGGTAGGTAGGTAGGTAGATAGATACAGATATGTAGGTAGGTAGATTGATCGAGATAGGTAGGTAGGTAGATAGATAGATAGAGATAGGTAGGTAGGTAGATTGATAGATAGAGATAGGTAGGTAGGTAGGTAGATAGATAGAGATAGGTAGGTAGGTAGATAGATAGATAGAGATAGGTAGGTAGGTAGGTAGATAGATACAGATATGTAGGTAGGTAGATAGATAGATAGAGATAGGTAGGTAGGTAGATTGATAGATACAGATAGGTAGGTAGGTAGATAGATAGATACAGAAAGGTAGATAGGTAGATTGATAGATAGAGATAGGTAGGTAGGTAGATCGATAGATACAGATAGGTAGGTAGGTAGATAGATAGATACAGATATGTAGGTAGGTAGATTGATAGATAGAGTTAGGTAGGTAGGTAGATTGATAGATACAGATAGATAGGTAGGTAGATAGATAGATACAGATAGGTAGGTAGGTAGATTGATAGATAGAGATAGGTAGGTAGGTAGATTGATAGATACAGATAGGTAGGTAGGTAGATAGATAGATACAGATAGGTAGGTAGGTAGATTGATAGATAGAGATAGGTAGGTAGATAGATAGAGATAGGTAGGTAGGTAGATTGATAGATACAGAGGTAGGTAGGTAGGTAGATAGATAGAGATAGGTAGGTAGGTAGATTGATAGATACAGATAGGTAGGTAGGTAGATAGATAGATAGAGATAGGTAGGTAGGTAGATAGATAGATAGAGATACGTAGGTAGGTAGATAGATAGATAGAGATAGGTAGGTAGGTAGATCGATAGATAGAGATAGGTAGGTAGGTAGATTGATAGATACAGATAGGTAGGTAGGTAGATTGATAGATAGAGATAGGTAGGTAGGTAGATTTATAGATACAGATAGGTAGGTAGGTAGATAGATAGATAGAGATAGGTAGGTAGGTAGATTGATAGATACAGATAGGTAGGTAGGTAGGTAGATAGATAGAGATAGGTAGGTAGGTAGGTAGATAGATAGAGATAGGTAGGTAGGTAGATTTATAGATACAGATAGGTAGGTAGGTAGATAGATAGATAGAGATTGGTAGGTAGGTAGATTGATAGATAGAGATAGGTAGGTAGGTAGGTAGATAGATAGAGATAGGTAGGTACGTAGATTGATACATACAGATAGGTAGGTAGGTAGATAGATAGATACAGATAGGTAGGTAGGTAGATTGATAGATAGAGATAGGTAGGTAGGTAGGTAGATAGATAGAGATAGGTAGGTAGGTTGATTGATAGAGATAGGTAGGTAGGTAGGTAGATAGATAGAGATAGGTAGGTAGGTAGATTGATAGATACAGATAGGTAGGTAGGTAGATAGATAGATACAGATAGGTAGGTAGGTAGATAGATAGATAGAGATAGGTAGGTAGGTAGATTGATAGATACAGATAGGTAGGTAGGTAGATTGATAGATAGAGATAGGTAGGTAGGTAGATAGATAGATAGAGATAGGTAGGTAGGTAGATTGATAGAGATATGTAGGTAGGTAGGTAGATAGATAGAGATAGGTTGGTAGGTAGATATATAGATACAGATATGTAGGTAGATATATAGAGATAGGTAGGTAGGTAGATTGATAGATACAGATAGGTAGGTAGGTAGATTGATAGATAGAGATAGGTAGGTAGGTAGGTAGATAAATAGAGATAGGTAGGTAGGTAGGTAGATAGATAGAGATAGGTAGGTAGGTAGGTAGATAGATACAGATAGGTAGGTAGGTAGATTGATAGATAGGTAGGTAGGTAGATTGATAGATAGAGATAGGTAGGTAGGTAGATAGATAGATAGATAGAGATAGGTAGGTAGGTAGGTAGATAGATAGATAGAGATACGTAGGTAGGTAGGTAGATAGATACAGATTGTAGGTAGATAGATAAATACAGATTGGTGGGTAGGTAGATAGATAGATACAGATAGGTAGGTAGGTAGATTGATAGATAGAGATAGGTAGGTAGGTAGATATATAGATACAGATATGTAGGTAGGTAGATAGATAGATACAGATAGGTAGGTAGGTAGATATATAGATACAGATATGTAGGTAGGTAGATAGATAGATAGAGATAGGTAGGTAGGTAGATAGATAGATACAGATAGGTAGGTAGGTAGATAGATAGATAGAGATAGGTAGGTAGGTAGGTAGATAGATACAGATATGTAGGTAGGTAGATTGATAGAGATAGGTAGGTAGGTAGATAGATAGATAGAGATAGGTAGGTAGGTAGATTGATAGATAGAGATAGGTAGGTAGGTAGGTAGATAGATAGAGATAGGTAGGTAGGTAGATAGATAGATAGAGATAGGTAGGTAGGTAGGTAGGTAGATACAGATATGTAGGTAGGTAGATAGATAGATAGAGATAGGTAGGTAGGTAGATTGATAGATACAGATAGGTAGGTAGGTAGATAGATAGATACAGAAAGGTAGATAGGTAGATTGATAGATAGAGATAGGTAGGTAGGTAGATTGATAGATACAGATAGGTAGGTAGGTAGATAGATAGATACAGATATGTAGGTAGGTAGATTGATAGATAGAGTTAGGTAGGTAGGTAGATTGATAGATACAGATAGATAGGTAGGTAGATAGATACAGATAGGTAGGTAGGTAGATTGATAGATAGAGATAGGTAGGTAGGTAGATTGATAGATACAGATAGGTAGGTAGGTAGATAGATAGGTACAGATAGGTAGGTAGGTAGATTGATAGATAGAGATAGGTAGGTAGATAGATAGAGATAGGTAGGTAGGTAGATTGATAGATACAGAGGTAGGTAGGTAGGTAGATAGATAGAGATAGGTAGGTAGGTAGATTGATAGATACAGATAGGTAGGTAGGTAGATATATAGATACAGATATGTAGGTAGGTAGATAGATAGATACAGATATGTAGGTAGGTAGATTGATAGATAGAGTTAGGTAGGTAGGTAGATTGATAGATACAGATAGATAGGTAGGTAGATAGATAGATACAGATAGGTAGGTAGGTAGATTGATAGATAGAGATAGGTAGGTAGGTAGATGGATAGATACAGATAGGTAGGTAGGTAGATAGATAGATACAGATAGGTAGGTAGGTAGATTGATAGATAGAGATAGGTAGGTAGATAGATAGAGATAGGTAGATAGGTAGATTGATAGATACAGAGGTAGGTAGGTAGGTAGATAGATAGAGATAGGTAGGTAGGTAGATTGATAGATACAGATAGGTAGGTAGGTAGATATATAGATACAGATATGTAGGTAGGTAGATAGATAGATAGAGATAGGTAGGTAGGTAGATAGATAGATACAGATAGGTAGGTAGGTAGATAGATAGATAGAGATAGGTAGGTAGGTAGGTAGATAGATACAGATATGTAGGTAGGTAGATTGATCGAGATAGGTAGGTAGGTAGATAGATAGATAGAGATAGGTAGGTAGGTAGATTGATAGATAGAGATAGGTAGGTAGGTAGGTAGATAGATAGAGATAGGTAGGTAGGTAGATAGATAGATAGAGATAGGTAGGTAGGTAGGTAGATAGATACAGATATGTAGGTAGGTAGATAGATAGATAGAGATAGGTAGGTAGGTAGATTGATAGATACAGATAGGTAGGTAGGTAGATAGATAGATACAGAAAGGTAGATAGGTAGATTGATAGATAGAGATAGGTAGGTAGGTAGATCGATAGATACAGATAGGTAGGTAGGTAGATAGATAGATACAGATATGTAGGTAGGTAGATTGATAGATAGAGTTAGGTAGGTAGGTAGATTGATAGATACAGATAGATAGGTAGGTAGATAGATAGATACAGATAGGTAGGTAGGTAGATGGATAGATAGAGATAGGTAGGTAGATTGATAGATACAGATAGGTAGGTAGGTAGATAGATAGATACAGATAGGTAGGTAGGTAGATTGATAGATAGAGATAGGTAGGTAGATAGATAGAGATAGGTAGGTAGGTAGATTGATAGATACAGAGGTAGGTAGGTAGGTAGATAGATAGAGATAGGTAGGTAGGTAGATTGATAGATACAGATAGGTAGGTAGGTAGATAGATAGATAGAGATAGGTAGGTAGGTAGATAGATAGATAGAGATACGTAGGTAGGTAGATAGATAGATAGAGATAGGTAGGTAGGTAGATCGATAGATAGAGATAGGTAGGTAGGTAGATTGATAGATACAGATAGGTAGGTAGGTAGATTGATAGATAGAGATAGGTAGGTAGGTAGATTGATAGATACAGATAGGAAGGTAGGTAGATTGATAGATAGAGATAGGTAGGTAGGTAGGTAGATAGATGCAGATAGGTAGGTAGGTAGATAGATAGATAGAGATAGGTAGGTAGGTAGGTAGATAGATAGAGATAGGTAGGTAGGTAGATTGATAGAGAGGTAGGTAGGTAGATAGATAGATAGAGATAGGTAGGTAGGTAGATTGATAGATAGAGATAGGTAGGTAGGTAGGTAGATAGATAGAGATAGGTAGGTAGGTAGATAGATAGATAGAGATAGGTAGGTAGGTAGATTGATAGATACAGATAGGTAGGTAGATAGATAGATACAGATAGGTAGGTAGGTAGATTGATAGATAGAGATAGGTAGGTAGGTAGGTAGATAGATAGAGCTAGGTAGGTAGATAGATAGATAGAGATAGATAGGTAGGTAGATTGATAGATACAAATAGGTAGGTAGGTAGATAGATAGATACAGATAGGTAGGCAGGTAGATTGATAGATAGAGATAGGTAGGTAGGTAGGTAGATAGATAGAGATAGGTAGGTAGGTAGATTGATAGATACAGATAGGTAGGTAGGTAGGTAGATAGATAGAGATAGGTAGGTAGGTAGATTTATAGATACAGATAGGTAGGTAGGTAGATAGATAGATAGAGATAGGTAGGTATGTAGATTGATAGATACAGATAGGTAGGTAGGTAGGTAGATAGATAGAGATAGGTAGGTAGGTAGGTAGATAGATAGAGATAGGTAGGTAGGTAGATTGATAGATAGAGATAGGTAGGTAGGTAGATAGATAGATAGAGATAGGTAGGTAGGTAGATAGATAGATAGAGATAGGTAGGTAGGTAGGTAGATAGATAGAGATAGGTAGGTAGGTAGGTAGATAGATAGAGATAGGTAGGTAGGTAGGTAGATAGATACAGATAGGTAGGTAGGTAGATTGATAGATAGAGATAGGTAGGTAGGTAGATTGATAGATACAGATAGGTAGGTAGGTAGATAGATAGATACAGATAGGTAGGTAGGTAGATTGATAGATAGAGATAGGTAGGTAGATAGATAGAGATAGGTAGGTAGGTAGATTGATAGATACAGAGGTAGGTAGGTAGGTAGATAGATAGAGATAGGTAGGTAGGTAGATTGATAGATACAGATAGGTAGGTATGTAGATATATAGATACAGATATGTAGGTAGGTAGATAGATAGATACAGATATGTAGGTAGGTAGATTGATAGATAGAGTTAGGTAGGTAGGTAGATTGATAGATACAGATAGATAGGTAGGTAGATAGATAGATACAGATAGGTAGGTAGGTAGATTGATAGATAGAGATAGGTAGGTAGGTAGATTGATAGATACAGATAGGTAGGTAGGTAGATAGATAGATACAGATATGTAGGTAGGTAGATTGATAGATAGAGATAGGTAGGTAGATAGATAGAGATAGGTAGGTAGGTAGATTGATAGATACAGAGGTAGGTAGGTAGGTAGATAGATAGAGATAGGTAGGTAGGTAGATTGATAGATACAGATAGGTAGGTAGGTAGATATATAGATACAGATATGTAGGTAGGTAGATAGATAGATAGAGATAGGTAGGTAGGTAGATAGATAGATACAGATAGGTAGGTAGGTAGATAGATAGATAGAGATAGGTAGGTAGGTAGGTAGATAGATACAGATATGTAGGTAGGTAGATTGATAGAGATAGGTAGGTAGGTAGATAGATAGATAGAGATAGGTAGGTAGGTAGATTGATAGATAGAGATAGGTAGGTAGGTAGGTAGATAGATAGAGATAGGTAGGTAGGTAGATAGATAGATAGAGATAGGTAGGTAGGTAGGTAGATAGATACAGATATGTAGGTAGGTAGATAGATAGATAGAGATAGGTAGGTAGGTAGATTGATAGATACAGATAGGTAGGTAGGTAGATAGATAGATACAGAAAGGTAGATAGGTAGATTGATAGATAGAGATAGGTAGGTAGGTAGATTGATAGATACAGATAGGTAGGTAGGTAGATAGATAGATACAGATATGTAGGTAGGTAGATAGATAGATAGAGTTAGGTAGGTAGGTAGATTGATAGATACAGATAGATAGGTAGGTAGATAGATAGATACAGATAGGTAGGTAGGTAGATTGATAGATAGAGATAGGTTGGTAGGTAGATTGATAGATACAGATAGGTAGGTAGGTAGATAGATAGATACAGATACGTAGGTAGGTAGATTGATAGATAGAGATAGGTAGGTAGATAGATAGAGATAGGTAGGTAGGTAGATTGATAGATACAGAGGTAGGTAGGTAGGTAGATAGATAGAGATAGGTAGGTAGGTAGATTGATAGATACAGATAGGTAGGTAGGTAGATATATAGATACAGATATGTAGGTAGGTAGATAGATAGATAGAGATAGGTAGGTAGGTAGATAGATAGATACAGATAGGTAGGTAGGTAGATAGATAGATAGAGATAGGTAGGTAGGTAGGTAGATAGATACAGATAGGTAGGTAGGTAGATAGATAGATACAGATAGGTAGGTAGGTAGATTGATAGATAGAGATAGGTAGGTAGATAGATAGAGATAGGTAGGTAGGTAGATTGATAGATACAGAGGTAGGTATGTAGGTAGATAGATAGAGATAGGTAGGTAGGTAGATTGATAGATACAGATAGGTAGGTAGGTAGATATATAGATACAGATATGTAGGTAGGTAGATAGATAGATAGAGATAGGTAGGTAGGTAGATAGATAGATACAGATAGGTAGGTAGGTAGATAGATAGATAGAGATAGGTAGGTAGGTAGGTAGATAGATACAGATATGTAGGTAGGTAGATTGATAGAGATAGGTAGGTAGGTAGATAGATAGATAGAGATAGGTAGGTAGGTAGATTGACAGATAGAGATAGGTAGGTAGGTAGGTAGATAGATAGAGATAGGTAGGTAGGTAGATAGATAGATAGAGATAGGTAGGTAGGTAGGTAGATAGATACAGATATGTAGGTAGGTAGATAGATAGATAGATAGAGATAGGTAGGTAGGTAGATTGATAGATACAGATAGGTAGGTAGGTAGATAGATAGATACAGAAAGGTAGATAGGTAGATTGATAGATAGAGATAGGTAGGTAGGTAGATTGATAGATACAGATAGGTAGGTAGGTAGATAGATAGATACAGATATGTAGGTAGGTAGATTGATAGATAGAGTTAGGTAGGTAGGTAGATTGATAGATACAGATAGATAGGTAGGTAGATAGACACAGATAGGTAGGTAGGTAGATTGATAGATAGAGATAGGTAGGTAGGTAGATTGATAGATACAGATAGGTAGGTAGATAGATAGATAGATACAGATAGGTAGGTAGGTAGATTGATAGATAGAGATAGGTAGGTAGATAGATAGAGATAGGTAGGTAGGTAGATTGATAGATACAGAGGTAGGTAGGTAGGTAGATAGATAGAGATAGGTAGGTAGGTAGATTGATAGATACAGATAGGTAGGTAGGTAGATATATAGATACAGATATGTAGGTAGGTAGATAGATAGATACAGATATGTAGGTAGGTAGATTGATAGATAGAGTTAGGTAGGTAGGTAGATTGATAGATACAGATAGATAGGTAGGTAGATAGATAGATACAGATAGGTAGGTAGGTAGATTGATAGATAGAGATAGGTAGGTAGGTAGATTGATAGACACAGATAGGTAGGTAGGTAGATAGATAGATACAGATAGGTAGGTAGGTAGATTGATAGATAGAGATAGGTAGGTAGATAGATAGAGATAGGTAGGTAGGTAGATTGATAGATACAGAGGTAGGTAGGTAGGTAGATAGATAGAGATAGGTAGGTAGGTAGATTGATAGATACAGATAGGTAGGTAGGTAGATATATAGATACAGATATGTAGGTAGGTAGATAGATAGATAGAGATAGGTAGGTAGGTAGATAGATAGATACAGATAGGTAGGTAGGTAGATAGATAGATAGAGATAGGTAGGTAGGTAGGTAGATAGATACAGATATGTAGGTAGGTAGATTGATCGAGATAGGTAGGTAGGTAGATAGATAGATAGAGATAGGTAGGTAGGTAGATTGATAGATAGAGATAGGTAGGTAGGTAGGTAGATAGATAGAGATAGGTAGGTAGGTAGATAGATAGATAGAGATAGGTAGGTAGGTAGGTAGATAGATACAGATATGTAGGTAGGTAGATAGATAGATAGAGATAGGTAGGTAGGTAGATTGATAGATACAGATAGGTAGGTAGGTAGATAGATAGATACAGAAAGGTAGATAGGTAGATTGATAGATAGAGATAGGTAGGTAGGTAGATTGATAGATACAGATAGGTAGGTAGGTAGATAGATAGATACAGATATGTAGGTAGGTAGATTGATAGATAGAGTTAGGTAGGTAGGTAGATTGATAGATACAGATAGATAGGTAGGTAGATAGATAGATACAGATAGGTAGGTAGGTAGATTGATAGATAGAGATAGGTAGGTAGGTAGATTGATAGATACAGATAGGTAGGTAGGTAGATAGATAGATACAGATAGGTAGGTAGGTAGATTGATAGATAGAGATAGGTAGGTAGATAGATAGAGATAGGTAGGTAGGTAGATTGATAGATACAGAGGTAGGTAGGTAGGTAGATAGATAGAGATAGGTAGGTAGGTAGATTGATAGATACAGATAGGTAGGTAGGTAGATTGATAGATACAGATAGGTAGGTAGGTAGATAGATAGATACAGAAAGGTAGATAGGTAGATTGATAGATAGAGATAGGTAGGTAGGTAGATTGATAGATACAGATAGGTAGGTAGGTAGATAGATAGATAGAGATACGTAGGTAGGTAGATAGATAGATAGATAGATAGATAGAGATAGGTAGGTAGGTAGATAGATAGATAGAGATAGGTAGGTAGGTAGATTGATAGATACAGATAGGTAGGTAGGTAGATTGATAGATAGAGATAGGTAGGTAGGTAGATTGATAGATACAGATAGGAAGGTAGGTAGATTGATAGATAGAGATAGGTAGGTAGGTAGGTAGATAGATGCAGATAGGTAGGTAGGTAGATAGATAGATAGAGATAGGTAGGTAGGTAGGTAGATAGATAGAGATAGGTAGGTAGGTAGATTGATAGGTAGGTAGGTAGGTAGGTAGATAGATACAGATAGGTAGGTAGGTAGATAGATAGATACAGATAGGTAGGTAGGTAGATTGATAGATAGAGATAGGTAGGTAGATAGATAGAGATAGGTAGGTAGGTAGATTGATAGATACAGAGGTAGGTATGTAGGTAGATAGATAGAGATAGGTAGGTAGGTAGATTGATAGATACAGATAGGTAGGTAGGTAGATATATAGATACAGATATGTAGGTAGGTAGATAGATAGATAGAGATAGGTAGGTAGGTAGATAGATAGATACAGATAGGTAGGTAGGTAGATAGATAGATAGAGATAGGTAGGTAGGTAGGTAGATAGATACAGATATGTAGGTAGGTAGATTGATAGAGATAGGTAGGTAGGTAGATAGATAGATAGAGATAGGTAGGTAGGTAGATTGACAGATAGAGATAGGTAGGTAGGTAGGTAGATAGATAGAGATAGGTAGGTAGGTAGATAGATAGATAGAGATAGGTAGGTAGGTAGGTAGATAGATACAGATATGTAGGTAGGTAGATAGATAGATAGAGATAGGTAGGTAGGTAGATTGATAGATACAGATAGGTAGGTAGGTAGGTAGATAGATACAGATATGTAGGTAGGTAGATAGATAGATAGAGATAGGTAGGTAGGTAGATTGATAGATACAGATAGGTAGGTAGGTAGATAGATAGATACAGATATGTAGGTAGGTAGATTGATAGATAGAGTTAGGTAGGTAGGTAGATTGATAGATACAGATAGATAGGTAGGTAGATAGATAGATACAGATAGGTAGGTAGGTAGATTGATAGATAGAGATAGGTAGGTAGGTAGATTGATAGATACAGATAGGTAGGTAGGTAGATAGATAGATACAGATAGGTAGGTAGGTAGATTGATAGATAGAGATAGGTAGGTAGATAGATAGAGATAGGTAGGTAGGTAGATTGATAGATACAGAGGTAGGTAGGTAGGTAGATAGATAGAGATAGGTAGGTAGGTAGATTGATAGATACAGATAGGTAGGTAGGTAGATTGATAGATACAGATAGGTAGGTAGGTAGATAGATAGATACAGAAAGGTAGATAGGTAGATTGATAGATAGAGATAGGTAGGTAGGTAGATTGATAGATACAGATAGGTAGGTAGGTAGATAGATAGATAGAGATACGTAGGTAGGTAGATAGATAGATAGATAGATAGAGATAGGTAGGTAGGTAGATAGATAGATAGAGATAGGTAGGTAGGTAGATTGATAGATACAGATAGGTAGGTAGGTAGATTGATAGATAGAGATAGGTAGGTAGGTAGATTGATAGATACAGATAGGAAGGTAGGTAGATTGATAGATAGAGATAGGTAGGTAGGTAGGTAGATAGATGCAGATAGGTAGGTAGGTAGATAGATAGATAGAGATAGGTAGGTAGGTAGGTAGATAGATAGAGATAGGTAGGTAGGTAGATTGATAGAGAGGTAGGTAGGTAGATAGATAGATAGAGATAGGTAGGTAGGTAGATTGCTAGATAGAGATAGGTAGGTAGGTAGGTAGATAGATAGAGATAGGTAGGTAGGTAGATAGATAGATAGAGATAGGTAGGTAGGTAGATTGATAGATACAGATAGGTAGGTAGATAGATAGATACAGATAGGTAGGTAGGTAGATTGATAGATAGAGATAGGTAGGTAGGTAGGTAGATAGATAGAGCTAGGTAGGTAGGTAGATAGATAGATAGAGATAGATAGGTAGGTAGATTGATAGATACAAATAGGTAGGTAGGTAGATAGATAGATAGAGATAGGTAGGTAGGTAGATTGATAGATACAGATAGGTAGGTAGGTAGGTAGATAGATAGAGATAGGTAGGTAGGTAGATTTATAGATACAGATAGGTAGGTAGGTAGGTAGATAGATAGAGATAGGTAGGTAGGTAGATTTTTTTTTTTTTTTTATTAAAAGTTTTATAAATTTTACAAAAGGAAAAAAACAATACAAAACAATAGACAACATATACAAAAAAAAGAAAACTAAACAATACATATATAAAAAAAACCCCCCACCCCTCCCAAAAAACCCTCCCTTCCCCCCCCTGAGCTTCCCAGAGCAGAATATAGGCTTAAGATAATAAAATAAAAAATAAAAATTAAATTAAAAACTTTATATTTATATATATAAAAAATATCTATAACATATATGAAAATAAAACTTATGAAAAAGCTATATAATATTTTTGTATACCCAATCTAAATTGTATAAATTTTATCCATTTGTCCCAAACAACCAAAAACTTCTCTTGAGATTGTTGCTTTAAGAAAGCCGAAATCTTTGCCATTTCCGCCAGATAAGCTACTTTAAGAAACCATTCCTGCAATGTAGGCAAAGATTCCTTCTTCCAATATTGTCCTACTAACAGCCTAGCGGCTGTAATCAAATTTAATATCAATGCAACCTCCTTTGTATCACAATCTGTAACAATACCTAACAAAAATAATTGCGGAGTAAATTTTACCCTCCTTCTAAAGATTCTCTGGATATTCCACCATATTTTGATCCAAAATGCTTTTATCTCTCTACATGACCACCAAATATGATAATAGGAAGCCTCCTTATAACCACATCTCCAACATTTAGGTTGCACGTCAGGGTACATATAAGACATTTTTTGTGGATCAAGGTGCCATCTATAAAACATTTTATAGAAATTCTCCCTTAAATTCTGTGCTTGAGTAAATTTGACATTCCTCACCCAAATAATTTCCCAGGTGTCCAATGAAACTGGCTCACCAAAATTCTGCGCCCATCTAATCATACAATCTTTAATTAGTTCCGTTTCTGAATCCAATTCAACTAAAACCCCATAAATTCTCTTAATGTGGGTTTGTCTTTGATCCTTAACTTGCTTAATAAGATTTTCATCTTCTCTAAGAAAACCCACCTTACAATCCATCTTCCATCTATCTAGTAATTGCCTATATTGGAACCAAGAATAAGTAAAGTTTTCTTGTACCAAGTCTTCCCGTGATTTTAATTGCCAGTTTTGTCCATCCCATTTAAGTAACTGTCTATAAGACACTATATCCATTTTGACCCCTCTTTTTATTCCTTCTATCGCATGCCAAGGTATAGCCCATAATGGTACTTTAAAATCACTTTTATAATATTTTCTCCAAGTCCTAAGTAGAGAAATTCTTAAAATATGAGATTTAAAAGCCCAATCCATTTTTTTGTTAAATATTAAATAGGCATGCCAACCATAAAGTAAATCCCATCCCTCTAGGTGAAGTATTTCAGGATTTGTCAAATTTACCCAATCACTAATTAATGTTAAAACCACCGCATCATAATATAATTTCAAATTTGGTACCTTAAGTCCACCCCTCTCTCGAAAATCTTGCATAATTTTAAACTTAACCCTTGGCTTTTTCCCTGCCCAAATAAATTTATTAAGACCCTTCTGCCAGTCGTTTAAGTTGATCTCATTTTTCAAAATTGGTAACATTTGAAACAAAAAAAGAAACTTGGGTAGAATATTCATTTTTATCACTGCAATTCTTCCCATAAGGGATAATTGCAACTTTTCCCAATTCTTCAAGTCCTTCTGTACCCTGACCCACAACCTTTCATAATTATTTTTAAATAATTTTACATTAGAAACAGACAGCATCACCCCCAAATATTTTACCTTATTAACAATCTCGAAACCTGTCAAATTAGCCAAAATCTGCTTCTCCTGAATAGACATATTTTTAGGTAAAATTTTGGTCTTATTTACATTAATCTTAAAACCCGAGACCAAACCATAATTATGAATCAACTGTAATAAATTTAATACAGAATGATCCGGTTGCGACAAAGTAACAACCAGGTCATCCGCAAAGGCTCTCAACTTATATTCTTTTTTATTAACATATATTCCTTTAATTTCCTGAGACTCTCGGATTTTGATCAATAATATTTCCAATGTTAAAACAAACAACAATGGCGATAAAGGACAGCCCTGTCTAGTACCTTTCTCTATTATGAAAACCTCCGACAACCCTCCATTAACAATAAGTTGAGCCGTTTGTTTTTGATATATTACCGTAAGGGCTTGTAATATCTTTTCACCAAAATTCATTTCTTCCATTACTCTTAGCATAAAATGCCAATTCAATTGATCAAATGCTTTTTCAGCATCTAAAAATATGAGCCCTGCAGGAACTTGGTTGTTCTTGTCTAAATATTCTAATAGATTAATAATTTGTCTAACATTATTTTTCATATACCTTCCTGTTATAAACCCTGATTGATCTTTATGGACAAGATGATGTACCACCCTCATAAGCCTATTTACCAAAATTTTTACGAATATCTTGTAATCCACATTTAAAAGAGATATAGGCCTATAATTTTTTGGTAAAGTAAGATCTTGATCCTCTTTTGGAATCAATGATATAAAAGCACTACGCCATGAAGGAGGAATCTCTAAACCCTGTAAGATACCATTAAAAAGATCATTTAATGGTTGAATCATCTCCTCCATTAAAGCTTTATAATAAACAGCTGTTAACCCATCCGTACCCGGTGCTTTCCCTAATTTCAATTGTTGAATTGCTGAGGCAATTTCTTCCTTGGTAATTAAACCATTAATTTCATATTTCTGATCCTCAGTCAATTTAGGAAAACTTGCCTCAGCTAAATATTTATTTATATCTAGCAATTGTACATTAGTAGATTTGTATAAGTTTTGATAATAATCCAAAAAAGATTTTTTAATCAATTCCTTCTGAGAAACTAGTTTACCCTTGTAGTTTATTTTCTCTATTATTCTCTGTCTCTGTTTCTTTCTTAATTGATAAGCCAACCATCTCCCAGGCTTATTAGCATTACAAAATGTATTTTGTTTCATAAACAATAAGTTGGTTGCAGCTTGATCTGCTATCAACATATTAAATTGTGACCTTAATAACTTTACAGATTCTTTAATACTTTCATCAGAAGGATTTAGAATCAAGGCCATTTCTTTTAATTTAATTTCATCTTCAAGTTCTCTAGATAGAGATAGGTAGGTAGGTAGGTAGATAGATAGAGATAGGTAGGTAGGTAGATAGATAGATAGAGATAGGTAGGTAGGTAGATTGATAGATACAGATAGGTAGGTAGATAGATAGATACAGATAGGTAGGTAGGTAGATTGATAGATAGAGATAGGTAGGTAGGTAGGTAGATAGATAGAGCTAGGTAGGTAGGTAGATAGATAGATAGAGATAGATAGGTAGGTAGATAGATAGATACAGATATGTAGGTAGGTAGATTGATAGATAGAGTTAGGTAGGTAGGTAGATTGATAGATACAGATAGATAGGTAGGTAGATTTATAGATACAGATAGGTAGGTAGGTAGATAGATAGATAGAGATAGGTAGGTATGTAGATTGATAGATACAGATAGGTAGGTAGGTAGGTAGATAGATAGAGATAGGTAGGTAGATAGGTAGATAGATAGAGATAGGTAGGTAGGTAGATTGATAGATAGAGATAGGTAGGTAGGTAGATAGATAGATAGAGATAGGTAGGTAGGTAGATAGATAGATAGAGATAGGTAGGTAGGTAGGTAGATAGATAGAGATAGGTAGGTAGGTAGGTAGATAGATAGAGATAGGTAGGTAGGTAGGTAGATAGATACAGATAGGTAGGTAGGTAGATTGATAGATAGAGATAGGTAGGTAGGTAGATTGATAGATAGAGATAGGTAGGTAGGTAGATTGATAGATAGAGATAGCTAGGTAGGTAGATAGATAGATACAGATAGGTAGGTAGGTAGATTGATAGATACAGATAGGTAGGTAGGTAGATTGATAGATACAGATAGGTAGGTAGGTAGATAGATAGATACAGATAGGTAGGTAGGTAAATTGATAGATAGAGATAGGTAGGTAGATAGATAGAGATAGGTAGGTAGGTAGATTGATAGATACAGATAGGTAGGTAGGTAGATATATAGATACAGATATGTAGGTAGGTAGATAGATAGATACAGATATGTAGGTAGGTAGATTGATAGATAGAGTTAGGTAGGTAGGTAGATTGATAGATACAGATAGATAGGTAGGTAGATAGATAGATACAGATAGGTAGGTAGGTAGATAGATAGATACAGATAGGTAGGTAGGTAGATAGATAGATAGAGATAGGTAGGTAGGTAGGTAGATAGATACAGATATGTAGGTAGGTAGATTGATAGAGTTAGGTAGGTAGGTAGATTGATAGATACAGATAGATAGGTAGGTAGATAGATAGATACAGATAGGTAGGTAGGTAGATTGATAGATAGAGATAGGTAGGTAGGTAGATTGATAGATACAGATAGGTAGGTAGGTAGATAGATAGATACAGATAGGTAGGTAGGTAGATTGATAGATAGAGATAGGTAGGTAGATAGATAGAGATAGGTAGGTAGGTAGATTGATAGATACAGAGGTAGGTAGGTAGGTAGATAGATAGAGATAGGTAGGTAGGTAGATTGATAGATACAGATAGGTAGGTAGGTAGATTGATAGATACAGATAGGTAGGTAGGTAGATAGATAGATACAGAAAGGTAGATAGGTAGATTGATAGATAGAGATAGGTAGGTAGGTAGATTGATAGATACAGATAGGTAGGTAGGTAGATAGATAGATAGAGATACGTAGGTAGGTAGATAGATAGATAGAGATACGTAGGTAGGTAGATAGATAGATAGATAGATAGAGATAGGTAGGTAGGTAGATAGATAGATAGAGATAGGTAGGTAGGTAGATTGATAGATACAGATAGGTAGGTAGGTAGATTGATAGATAGAGATAGGTAGGTAGGTAGATAGATAGATAGAGATAGGTAGGTAGGTAGATATATAGATACAGATAGGTAGGTAGGTAGGTAGGTAGATAGATACAGATATGTAGGTAGGTAGATAGATAGATAGAGATAGGTAGGTAGGTAGATTGATAGATAGAGATAGGTAGGTAGGTAGGTAGATAGATATATAGATACAGATATGTAGGTAGGTAGATAGATAGATAGAGATAGGTAGGTAGGTAGATAGATAGATAGAGATAGGTAGGTAGGTAGATAGATAGATAGAGATAGGTAGGTAGGTAGGTAGATAGATACAGATAGGTAGGTAGGTAGATAGATAGATACAGATAGGTAGGTAGGTAGATAGATAGAGATAGGTAGGTAGATAGATACAGATAGGTAGGTAGGTAGATTGATAGATACAGATAGGTAGGTAGGTAGATAGATAGATACAGATATGTAGGTAGGTAGATTGATAGATAGAGTTAGGTAGGTAGGTAGATTGATAGATACAGATAGATAGGTAGGTAGATAGATAGATACAGATAGGTAGGTAGGTAGATTGATAGATAGAGATAGGTAGGTAGGTAGATTGATAGATAGAGTTAGGTAGGTAGGTAGATTGATAGATACAGATAGATAGGTAGGTAGATAGATAGATACAGATAGGTAGGTAGGTAGATTGATAGATAGAGATAGGTAGGTAGGTAGATAGATAGATACAGATAGGTAGGTAGGTAGATAGATAGATAGAGATAGGTAGGTAGGTAGGTAGATAGATACAGATATGTAGGTAAGTAGATAGATAGATAGATAGATAGAGATAGGTAGGTAGGTAGATTGATAGATAGAGATAGGTAGGTAGGTAGATAGATAGATAGAGATAGGTAGGTAGGTAGGTAGATAGATAGAGATAGGTAGGTAGGTAGATTGATAGATAGAGATAGGTAGGTAGGTAGATTGATAGATACAGATAGGTAGGTAGGTAGATAGATAGATAGAGATAGGTAGGTAGGTAGATAGATAGATACAGATAGGTAGGTAGGTAGATAGATAGATAGAGATAGGTAGGTAGGTAGATAGATAGATAGAGATAGGTAGGTAGGTAGATATATAGATACAGATAGGTAGGTAGGTAGGTAGGTAGATAGATACAGATATGTAGGTAGGTAGATAGATAGATAGAGATAGGTAGGTAGGTAGATTGATAGATAGAGATAGGTAGGTAGGTAGGTAGATAGATATATAGATACAGATATGTAGGTAGGTAGATAGATAGATAGAGATAGGTAGGTAGGTAGATAGATAGATACAGATAGGTAGGTAGGTAGATAGATAGATAGAGATAGGTAGGTAGGTAGGTAGATAGATACAGATAGGTAGGTAGGTAGATAGATAGATACAGATAGGTAGGTAGGTAGATAGATAGAGATAGGTAGGTAGATAGATACAGATAGGTAGGTAGGTAGATTGATAGATACAGATAGGTAGGTAGGTAGATAGATAGATACAGATATGTAGGTAGGTAGATTGATAGATAGAGTTAGGTAGGTAGGTAGATTGATAGATACAGATAGATAGGTAGGTAGATAGATAGATACAGATAGGTAGGTAGGTAGATTGATAGATAGAGATAGGTAGGTAGGTAGATTGATAGATAGAGTTAGGTAGGTAGGTAGATTGATAGATACAGATAGATAGGTAGGTAGATAGATAGATACAGATAGGTAGGTAGGTAGATTGATAGATAGAGATAGGTAGGTAGGTAGATTGATAGATACAGATAGGTAGGTAGGTAGATAGATAGATAGAGATAGGTAGGTAGGTAGATAGATAGATAGAGATAGGTAGGTAGGTAGATATATAGATACAGATAGGTAGGTAGGTAGATAGATAGATAGAGATAGGTAGGTAGGTAGATAGATAGATACAGATAGGTAGGTAGGTAGATAGATAGATAGAGATAGGTAGGTAGGTAGGTAGATAGATACAGATAGGTAGGTAGGTAGATAGATAGATACAGATAGGTAGGTAGGTAGATTGATAGATACAGATAGGTAGGTAGGTAGATAGATAGATAGAGATAGGTAGGTAGGTAGATATATAGATACAGATAGGTAGGTAGGTAGATAGATAGATAGAGATAGGTAGGTAGGTAGATAGATAGATACAGATAGGTAGGTAGGTAGATAGATAGATAGAGATAGGTAGGTAGGTAGGTAGATAGATACAGATGGGTAGGTAGGTAGGTAGATAGATACAGATAGGTAGGTAGGTAGATTGATAGATACAGATAGGTAGGTAGGTAGATAGATAGATACAGATATGTAGGTAGGTAGATTGATAGATAGAGTTAGGTAGGTAGGTAGATTGATAGATACAGATAGATAGGTAGGTAGATAGATAGATACAGATAGGTAGGTAGGTAGATTGATAGATAGAGATAGGTAGGTAGGTAGATTGATAGATAGAGTTAGGTAGGTAGGTAGATTGATAGATACAGATAGATAGGTAGGTAGATAGATAGATACAGATAGGTAGGTAGGTAGATAGATAGATAGAGATAGGTAGGTAGGTAGATTGATAGATACAGATAGGTAGGTAGGTAGATAGATAGATAGAGATAGGTAGGTAGGTAGATAGATAGATAGAGATAGGTAGGTAGGTAGATATATAGATACAGATAGGTAGGTAGGTAGGTAGGTAGATAGATACAGATATGTAGGTAGGTAGATAGATAGATAGAGATAGGTAGGTAGGTAGATTGATAGATAGAGATAGGTAGGTAGGTAGGTAGATAGATATATAGATACAGATATGTAGGTAGGTAGATAGATAGATAGAGATAGGTAGGTAGGTAGATAGATAGATACAGATAGGTAGGTAGGTAGATAGATAGATAGAGATAGGTAGGTAGGTAGGTAGATAGATACAGATAGGTAGGTAGGTAGATAGATAGATACAGATAGGTAGGTAGGTAGATAGATAGAGATAGGTAGGTAGATAGATACAGATAGGTAGGTAGGTAGATTGATAGATACAGATAGGTAGGTAGGTAGATAGATAGATACAGATATGTAGGTAGGTAGATTGATAGATAGAGTTAGGTAGGTAGGTAGATTGATAGATACAGATAGATAGGTAGGTAGATAGATAGATACAGATAGGTAGGTAGGTAGATTGATAGATAGAGATAGGTAGGTAGGTAGATTGATAGATAGAGTTAGGTAGGTAGGTAGATTGATAGATACAGATAGATAGGTAGGTAGATAGATAGATACAGATAGGTAGGTAGGTAGATTGATAGATAGAGATAGGTAGGTAGGTAGATAGATAGATACAGATAGGTAGGTAGGTAGATAGATAGATAGAGATAGGTAGGTAGGTAGGTAGATAGATACAGATATGTAGGTAAGTAGATAGATAGATAGATAGATAGAGATAGGTAGGTAGGTAGATTGATAGATAGAGATAGGTAGGTAGGTAGATAGATAGATAGAGATAGGTAGGTAGGTAGGTAGATAGATAGAGATAGGTAGGTAGGTAGATTGATAGATAGAGATAGGTAGGTAGGTAGGTAGATAGATAGAGATAGGTAGGTAGGTAGATAGATAGATAGAGATAGGTAGGTAGGTAGATTGATAGATACAGATAGGTAGGTAGGTAGATAGATAGATAGAGATAGGTAGGTAGGTAGATAGATAGATAGAGATAGGTAGGTAGGTAGATATATAGATACAGATATGTAGGTAGGTAGATAGATAGATAGAGATAGGTAGGTAGGTAGATAGATAGATACAGATAGGTAGGTAGGTAGATAGATAGATAGAGATAGGTAGGTAGGTAGGTAGATAGATACAGATAGGTAGGTAGGTAGATAGATAGATACAGATAGGTAGGTAGGTAGATAGATAGAGATAGGTAGGTAGATAGATACAGATAGGTAGGTAGGTAGATTGATAGATAGAGATAGGTAGGTAGGTAGATTGATAGATACAGATAGGTAGGTAGGTAGATAGATAGATACAGATAGGTAGGTAGGTAGATTGATAGATAGAGATAGGTAGGTAGATAGATAGAGATAGGTAGGTAGGTAGATTGATAGATACAGAGGTAGATAGGTAGGTAGATAGATAGAGATAGGTAGGTAGGTAGATTGATAGATACAGATAGGTAGGTAGGTAGATAGATAGATAGAGATAGGTAGGTAGGTAGATAGATAGATAGAGATAGGTAGGTAGGTAGATATATAGATACACATAGGTAGGTAGGTAGATAGATAGATAGAGATAGGTAGGTAGGTAGGTAGATAGATACAGATATGTAGGTAAGTAGATAGATAGATAGATAGATAGAGATAGGTAGGTAGGTAGATTGATAGATACAGATAGGTAGGTAGGTAGGTAGATATATAGATACAGATATGTAGGTAGGTAGATAGATAGATAGAGATAGGTAGGTAGGTAGATAGATAGATACAGATAGGTAGGTAGGTAGATAGATAGATAGAGATAGGTAGGTAGGTAGGTAGATAGATACAGATATGTAGGTAGGTAGATTGATAGAGATAGGTAGGTAGGTAGATAGATAGATAGAGATAGGTAGGTAGGTAGATTGATAGATAGAGATAGGTAGGTAGGTAGGTAGGTAGATAGATAGAGATAGGTAGGTAGGTAGATAGATAGATAGAGATAGGTAGGTAGGTAGGTAGATAGATACAGATATGTAGGTAGGTAGATAGATAGATAGAGATAGGTAGGTAGGTAGATTGATAGATACAGATAGGTAGGTAGGTAGATAGATAGATACAGAAAGGTAGATAGGTAGATTGATAGATAGAGATAGATAGGTAGGTAGATTGATAGATACAGATAGGTAGGTAGGTAGATAGATAGATACAGATATGTAGGTAGGTAGATTGATAGATAGAGTTAGGTAGGTAGGTAGATTGATAGATACAGATAGATAGGTAGGTAGATAGATAGATACAGATAGGTAGGTAGGTAGATTGATAGATAGAGATAGGTAGGTAGGTAGATTGATAGATAGAGTTAGGTAGGTAGGTAGATTGATAGATACAGATAGATAGGTAGGTAGATAGATAGATACAGATAGGTAGGTAGGTAGATTGATAGATAGAGATAGGTAGGTAGGTAGATAGATAGATACAGATAGGTAGGTAGGTAGATAGATAGATAGAGATAGGTAGGTAGGTAGGTAGATAGATACAGATATGTAGGTAAGTAGATAGATAGATAGATAGATAGATAGAGATAGGTAGGTAGGTAGATTGATAGATAGAGATAGGTAGGTAGGTAGATAGATAGATAGAGATAGGTAGGTAGGTAGGTAGATAGATAGAGATAGGTAGGTAGGTAGATTGATAGATAGAGATAGGTAGGTAGGTAGGTAGATAGATAGAGATAGGTAGGTAGGTAGATAGATAGATAGAGATAGGTAGGTAGGTAGATTGATAGATACAGATAGGTAGGTAGGTAGATAGATAGATAGAGATAGGTAGGTAGGTAGATAGATAGATAGAGATAGGTAGGTAGGTAGATATATAGATACAGATAGGTAGGTAGGTAGGTAGGTAGATAGATACAGATATGTAGGTAGGTAGATAGATAGATAGAGATAGGTAGGTAGGTAGATTGATAGATAGAGATAGGTAGGTAGGTAGGTAGATAGATATATAGATACAGATATGTAGGTAGGTAGATAGATAGATAGAGATAGGTAGGTAGGTAGATAGATAGATACAGATAGGTAGGTAGGTAGATAGATAGATAGAGATAGGTAGGTAGGTAGGTAGATAGATACAGATAGGTAGGTAGGTAGATAGATAGATACAGATAGGTAGGTAGGTAGATAGATAGAGATAGGTAGGTAGATAGATACAGATAGGTAGGTAGGTAGATTGATAGATACAGATAGGTAGGTAGGTAGATAGATAGATACAGATATGTAGGTAGGTAGATTGATAGATAGAGTTAGGTAGGTAGGTAGATTGATAGATACAGATAGATAGGTAGGTAGATAGATAGATACAGATAGGTAGGTAGGTAGATTGATAGATAGAGATAGGTAGGTAGGTAGATTGATAGATAGAGTTAGGTAGGTAGGTAGATTGATAGATACAGATAGATAGGTAGGTAGATAGATAGATACAGATAGGTAGGTAGGTAGATTGATAGATAGAGATAGGTAGGTAGGTAGATTGATAGATACAGATAGGTAGGTAGGTAGATAGATAGATAGAGATAGGTAGGTAGGTAGATAGATAGATAGAGATAGGTAGGTAGGTAGATATATAGATACAGATAGGTAGGTAGGTAGATAGATAGATAGAGATAGGTAGGTAGGTAGATAGATAGATACAGATAGGTAGGTAGGTAGATAGATAGATAGAGATAGGTAGGTAGGTAGGTAGATAGATACAGATAGGTAGGTAGGTAGATAGATAGATACAGATAGGTAGGTAGGTAGATTGATAGATACAGATAGGTAGGTAGGTAGATAGATAGATAGAGATAGGTAGGTAGGTAGATATATAGATACAGATAGGTAGGTAGGTAGATAGATAGATAGAGATAGGTAGGTAGGTAGATAGATAGATACAGATAGGTAGGTAGGTAGATAGATAGATAGAGATAGGTAGGTAGGTAGGTAGATAGATACAGATAGGTAGGTAGGTAGGTAGATAGATACAGATAGGTAGGTAGGTAGATTGATAGATACAGATAGGTAGGTAGGTAGATAGATAGATACAGATATGTAGGTAGGTAGATTGATAGATAGAGTTAGGTAGGTAGGTAGATTGATAGATACAGATAGATAGGTAGGTAGATAGATAGATACAGATAGGTAGGTAGGTAGATTGATAGATAGAGATAGGTAGGTAGGTAGATTGATAGATAGAGTTAGGTAGGTAGGTAGATTGATAGATACAGATAGATAGGTAGGTAGATAGATAGATACAGATAGGTAGGTAGGTAGATAGATAGATAGAGATAGGTAGGTAGGTAGATTGATAGATACAGATAGGTAGGTAGGTAGATAGATAGATAGAGATAGGTAGGTAGGTAGATAGATAGATAGAGATAGGTAGGTAGGTAGATATATAGATACAGATAGGTAGGTAGGTAGGTAGGTAGATAGATACAGATATGTAGGTAGGTAGATAGATAGATAGAGATAGGTAGGTAGGTAGATTGATAGATAGAGATAGGTAGGTAGGTAGGTAGATAGATATATAGATACAGATATGTAGGTAGGTAGATAGATAGATAGAGATAGGTAGGTAGGTAGATAGATAGATACAGATAGGTAGGTAGGTAGATAGATAGATAGAGATAGGTAGGTAGGTAGGTAGATAGATACAGATAGGTAGGTAGGTAGATAGATAGATACAGATAGGTAGGTAGGTAGATAGATAGAGATAGGTAGGTAGATAGATACAGATAGGTAGGTAGGTAGATTGATAGATACAGATAGGTAGGTAGGTAGATAGATAGATACAGATATGTAGGTAGGTAGATTGATAGATAGAGTTAGGTAGGTAGGTAGATTGATAGATACAGATAGATAGGTAGGTAGATAGATAGATACAGATAGGTAGGTAGGTAGATTGATAGATAGAGATAGGTAGGTAGGTAGATTGATAGATAGAGTTAGGTAGGTAGGTAGATTGATAGATACAGATAGATAGGTAGGTAGATAGATAGATACAGATAGGTAGGTAGGTAGATTGATAGATAGAGATAGGTAGGTAGGTAGATAGATAGATACAGATAGGTAGGTAGGTAGATAGATAGATAGAGATAGGTAGGTAGGTAGGTAGATAGATACAGATATGTAGGTAAGTAGATAGATAGATAGATAGATAGAGATAGGTAGGTAGGTAGATTGATAGATAGAGATAGGTAGGTAGGTAGATAGATAGATAGAGATAGGTAGGTAGGTAGGTAGATAGATAGAGATAGGTAGGTAGGTAGATTGATAGATAGAGATAGGTAGGTAGGTAGGTAGATAGATAGAGATAGGTAGGTAGGTAGATAGATAGATAGAGATAGGTAGGTAGGTAGATTGATAGATACAGATAGGTAGGTAGGTAGATAGATAGATAGAGATAGGTAGGTAGGTAGATAGATAGATAGAGATAGGTAGGTAGGTAGATATATAGATACAGATATGTAGGTAGGTAGATAGATAGATAGAGATAGGTAGGTAGGTAGATAGATAGATACAGATAGGTAGGTAGGTAGATAGATAGATAGAGATAGGTAGGTAGGTAGGTAGATAGATACAGATAGGTAGGTAGGTAGATAGATAGATACAGATAGGTAGGTAGGTAGATAGATAGAGATAGGTAGGTAGATAGATACAGATAGGTAGGTAGGTAGATTGATAGATAGAGATAGGTAGGTAGGTAGATTGATAGATACAGATAGGTAGGTAGGTAGATAGATAGATACAGATAGGTAGGTAGGTAGATTGATAGATACAGAGGTAGGTAGGTAGGTAGATAGATAGAGATAGGTAGGTAGGTAGATTGATAGATACAGATAGGTAGGTAGGTAGATAGATAGATAGAGATAGGTAGGTAGGTAGATAGATAGATAGAGATAGGTAGGTAGGTAGATATATAGATACACATAGGTAGGTAGGTAGATAGATAGATAGAGATAGGTAGGTAGGTAGATAGATACAGATATGTAGGTAAGTAGATAGATAGATAGATAGATAGAGATAGGTAGGTAGGTAGATTGATAGATAGAGATAGGTAGGTAGGTAGATAGATAGATAGAGATAGGTAGGTAGGTAGGTAGATAGATAGAGATAGGTAGGTAGGTAGATTGATAGATAGAGATAGGTAGGTAGGTAGGTAGATAGATAGAGATAGGTAGGTAGGTAGATAGATAGAGATAGGTAGGTAGGTAGATTGATAGATACAGATAGGTAGGTAGGTAGATAGATAGATAGAGATAGGTAGGTAGGTAGATAGATAGATAGAGATAGGTAGGTAGGTAGATATATAGATACAGATATGTAGGTAGGTAGATAGATAGATAGAGATAGGTAGGTAGGTAGATAGATAGATACAGATAGGTAGGTAGGTAGATAGATAGATAGAGATAGGTAGGTAGGTAGGTAGATAGATACAGATAGGTAGGTAGGTAGATAGATAGATACAGATAGGTAGGTAGGTAGATAGATAGAGATAGGTAGGTAGATAGATACAGATAGGTAGGTAGGTAGATTGATAGATAGAGATAGGTAGGTAGGTAGATTGATAGATACAGATAGGTAGGTAGGTAGATAGATAGATACAGATAGGTAGGTAGGTAGATTGATAGATAGAGATAGGTAGGTAGATAGATAGAGATAGGTAGGTAGGTAGATTGATAGATACAGAGGTAGGTAGGTAGGTAGATAGATAGAGATAGGTAGGTAGGTAGATTGATAGATACAGATAGGTAGGTAGGTAGATAGATAGATAGAGATAGGTAGGTAGGTAGATAGATAGATAGAGATAGGTAGGTAGGTAGATATATAGATACACATAGGTAGGTAGGTAGGTAGGTAGATAGATACAGATATGTAGGTAGGTAGATAGATAGATAGAGATAGGTAGGTAGGTAGATTGATAGATAGAGATAGGTAGGTAGGTAGGTAGATAGATAGAGATAGGTAGGTAGGTAGATTGATAGATACAGATAGGTAGGTAGGTAGATAGATAGATACATATAGGTAGGTAGGTAGATTGATAGATAGAGATAGGTAGGTAGGTAGGTAGATAGATAGAGATAGGTAGGTGGGTAGATTGATAGATAGAGATAGGTAGGTAGGTAGGTAGATAGAGAGAGATAGGTAGGTAGGTAGATAGATAGATAGAGATATGTAGGTAGGTAGATTGATAGATACAGATAGGTAGGTAGGTAGATAGATAGATAGAGATAGGTAGGTAGGTAGATAGATAGATAGAGATAGGTAGGTAGGTAGGTAGATAGATAGATACAGATAGGTAGGTAGGTAGGTAGGTAGGTAGATAGATACAGTTATGTAGGTAGGTAGATAGATAGATAGAGATTGGTAGGTAGGTAGATTGATAGATAGAGATAGGTAGGTAGGTAGGTAGATAGATAGAGATAGGTAGGTAGGTAGATTGATTGATACAGATAGGTAGGTAGGTAGATAGATAGATACAGATAGGTAGGTAGGTAGATTGATAGATAGAGATAGGTAGGTAGGTAGGTAGATAGATAGAGATAGGTAGGTAGGTAGATTGATAGAGATAGGTAGGTAGGTAGGTAGATAGATAGAGATAGGTAGGTAGGTAGATTGATAGATACAGATAGGTAGGTAGGTAGATAGATAGATACAGATAGGTAGGTAGGTAGATAGATAGATAGAGATAGGTAGGTAGGTAGATTGATAGATACAGATAGGTAGGTAGGTAGATTGATAGATACAGATAGGTAGGTAGGTAGATAGATAGATACATATAGGTAGGTAGGTAGATTGATAGATAGAGATAGGTAGGTAGGTAGGTAGATAGATAGAGATAGGTAGGTAGGTAGATTGATAGATAGAGATAGGTAGGTAGGTAGGTAGATAGATAGAGATAGGTAGGTAGGTAGATAGATAGATAGAGATAGGAAGGTAGGTAGATTGATAGATAGAGATAGGTAGGTAGGTAGGTAGATAGATAGAGATAGGTAGGTAAGTAGATTGATAGATAGAGATAGGTAGGTAGGTACGTAGATAGATAGAGATAGGTAGGTAGGTAGATAGATAGATAGAGATAGGTAGGTAGGTAGATTGATAGATACAGATAGGTAGGTAGGTAGATAGATAGATAGAGATAGGTAGGTAGGTAGATAGATAGATAGAGATAGGTAGGTAGGTAGATAGATAGATACAGATAGGTAGGTAGGTAGGTAGATAGATACAGATATGTAGGTAGGTAGATAGATAGATAGAGATAGGTAGGTAGGTAGATTGATAGATAGAGATAGGTAGGTAGGTAGGTAGGTAGATAGATAGAGATAGGTAGGTAGGTAGATTGATAGATAGAGATAGGTAGGTAGGTAGGTAGGTAGATAGATAGAGATAGGTAGGTAGGTAGATTGATAGATAGAGATAGGTAGGTAGGCAGGTAGATAGATAGAGATAGGTAGGTAGGTAGATAGATAGATAGAGATAGGTAGGTAGGTAGATTGATAGATACAGATAGGTAGGTAGGTAGATAGATAGATAGAGATAGGTAGGTAGGTAGATAGATAGATAGAGATAGGTAGGTAGGTAGATAGATAGATACAGATAGGTAGGTAGGTAGGTAGATAGATAGAGATAGGTAGGTAGGTAGGTATATAGATAGAGATAGGTAGGTAGGTAGATTGATAGAGATAGGTAGGTAGGTAGATAGATAGATAGATAGATAGATAGATAGATAGATAGATAGATAGATAGATAGATAGAGATAGGTAGGTAGGTAGATAGATAGATACAGATAGGTAGGTAGGTAGATTGATAGATACAGATAGGAAGGTAGGTAGATTGATAGATAGAGATAGGTAGGTAGGTAGATAGATAGATGCAGATAGGTAGGTAGGTATATTGATAGATAGAGAAAGGTAGGTAGGTAGATAGATAGATAGAGATAGGTAGGTAGGTAGATAGATAGATAGAGATAGGTAGATAGGTAGATAGATAGATACAGATAGGTAGGTAGGTAGGTAGATAGATAGATAGAGATAGGTGGGTAGGTAGATAGATAGATACAGATAGGTAGGTAGGTAGATTGATAGATAGAGATAGGTAGGTAGGTAGATAGATAGATAGATAGAGATAGGTAGGTATGTAGATAGATAGATAGAGATAGGTAGGTAGGTAGATTGATAGAGATAGGTAGGTAGGTAGGTAGATAGATAGAGATAGGTAGGTAGGTAGATTGATAGATACAGATAGGTAGGTAGGTAGATTGATAGATAGAGATAGGTAGGTAGGTAGATAGATAGATAGAGATAGGTAGGTAGGTAGATTGATAGATACAGATAGGTAGCTAGGTAGATTGATAGATAGAGATAGGTAGGTAGGTAGATAGATAGATAGAGATAGGTAGGTAGGTAGGTAGATTGATAGAGATAGGTAGGTAGGTAGGTAGATAGATAGAGATAGGTAGGTAGGTAGATATATAGATACAGATATGTAGGTAGATAGATAGAGATAGGTAGGTAGGTAGATTGATAGATACAGATAGGTAGGTAGGTAGATTGATAGATAGAGATAGGTAGGTAGGTAGGTAGATAAATAGAGATAGGTAGGTAGGTAGGTAGATAGATAGAGATAGGTAGGTAGGTAGGTAGATAGATACAGATAGGTAGGTAGGTAGATTGATAGATAGAGATAGGTAGGTAGGTAGATTGATAGATACAGATAGGTAGGTAGGTAGATTGATAGATAGAGATAGGTAGGTAGGTAGGTAGATAAATAGAGATAGGTAGGTAGGTAGGTAGATAGATAGAGATAGGTAGGTAGGTAGGTAGATAGATACAGATAGGTAGGTAGGTAGATTGATAGATAGAGATAGGTAGGTAGGTAGATTGATAGATAGAGATAGGTAGGTAGGTAGATAGATAGATAGAGATAGGTAGGTAGGTAGATAGATAGATACAGATAGGTAGGTAGGTGGATTGATAGATACAGATAGGTAGGTAGGTAGATAGATAGATAGAGATACGTAGGTAGGTAGGTAGAAAGGTATAGATTGTAGGTAGATAGATAAATACAGATAGGTGGGTAGGTAGATAGATAGATACAGATAGGTAGGTAGGTAGATTGATAGATAGAGATAGGTAGTTAGGTAGATATATAGATACAGATATGTAGGTAGGTAGATAGATAGATACAGATAGGTAGGTAGGTAGATATATAGATACAAATATGTAGGTAGGTAGATAGATAGATAGAGATAGGTAGGTAGGTAGGTAGATAGATACAGATAGGTAGGTAGGTAGATAGATAGATAGAGATAGGTAGGTAGGTAGGTAGGTAGGTAGATACAGATATGTAGGTAGGTAGATTGATAGAGATAGGTAGGTAGGTAGATAGATAGATAGAGATAGGTATGTAGGTAGATTGATAGATAGAGATAGGTAGGTAGGTAGGTAGATAGATAGAGATAGGTAGGTAGGTAGATAGATAGATAGAGATAGGTAGGTAGGTAGATAGATAGATACAGATAGGTAGGTAGGTAGATAGATACAGATATGTAGGTAGGTAGATAGATAGAGATAGGTAGGTAGGTAGATTGATATATAGAGATAGGTAGATAGGTAGGTAGATAGATAGAGATAGGTAGGTAGGTAGATTGATAGATACAGATAGGTAGGTAGGTAGATAGATAGATACAGATAGGTAGGTAGGTAGATTGATAGATAGAGATAGGTAGGTAGGTAGGTAGATAGATAGATAGAGATAGGTAGGAAGGTAGATAGATAGATAGAGATAGGTAGGTAGGTAGATTGATAGAGATAGGTAGGTAGGTAGGTAGATAGATAGAGATAGGTAGGTAGGTAGATTGATAGATACATATAGGTAGGTAGGTAGATTGATAGATAGAGATAGGTAGGTAGGTAGATAGATAGATAGAGATAGGTAGGTAGGTAGATTGATAGATACAGATAGGTAGGTAGGTAGATTGATAGATAGAGATAGGTAGGTAGGTAGATTGATAGAGATAGGTAGGTAGGTAGGTAGATAGATAGATACAGAAAGGTAGGTAGGTAGATTGATAGATACAGATATGTAGATAAATAGAGATAGGTAGGTAGGTAGGTAGATAGATAGAAATAGGTAGGTAGGTAGGTAGATAGATACAGATAGGTAGGTAGGTAGATTGATAGATAGAGATAGGTAGGTAGGTAGATTGATAGATAGAGATAGGTAGGTAGGTAGATAGATAGATACAGATAGGTAGGTAGGTAGATTGATAGATACAGATAGGTAGGTAGGTAGATAGATAGATAGAGATAAGTAGGTAGGTAGGTAGATAGATACAGATTGTAGGTAGATAGATAAATACAGATAGGTGGGTAGGTAGAGAGATAGATACAGATAGGTAGGTAGGTAGATTGATAGATAGAGATAGGTAGGTAAGTAGATATATAGATACAGATATGTAGGTAGGTAGATAGATAGATAGATATAGGTAGGTAGGTAGATAGATAGATACAGATAGGTAGGTAGATAGATAGATAGATAGAGATAGGTAGGTAGGTAGGTAGATAGATACAGATATGTAGGTAGGTAGATAGATAGAGATAGGTAGGTAGGTAGATAGATAGATAGAGATAGGTAGGTAGGTAGATTTATAGATAGAGATAGGTAGGTAGGTAGGTAGATAGAGATAGGTAGGTACGTAGATAGATAGATAGAGATAGGTAGGTAGGTAGATAGATACAGATAGGTAGGTAGGTAGATAGATAGATAGAGATAGGTAGGTAGGTAGATTGATATATAGAGATAGGTAGGTAGGTAGGTAGATAGATAGAGATAGGTAGGTAGGTAGATAGATAGATACAGATTGGTAGGTAGGTAGATAGATAGATACAGATAGGTAGGTAGGTAGATTGATAGATAGAGATAGGTAGGTAGGTAGATAGATAGATAGAGATAGGTAGGTAGGTAGATTGATAGAGATAGGTAGGTAGGTAGGTAGGTAGGTAGATAGATAGAGATAGGTAGGTAGGTAGATTGATAGATACAGATAGGCAGGTAGGTAGATAGATAGATACAGATAGGTAGGTAGGTAGATAGATAGATAGAGATGGGTAGGTAGGTAGATTGATAGATACAGATAGGTAGGTAGGTAGATTGATAGATACAGATAGGTAGGTAGGTAGATTGATAGATAGAGATAGGAAGGTAGGTAGATTGATAGAGATAGGTAGGTAGGTAGATAGATAGATAGAGATAGGTAGGTAGGTAGATAGATAGATAGAGATAGGTAGATAGGTAGATAGATAGATACAGATAGGTAGGTAGGTAGATAGATAGATAGAGATAGGTGGGTAGGTAGATAGATAGATACAGATAGGTAGGTAGGTAGATTGATAGATAGAGATAGGTAGGTAGGTAGATAGATAGATAGAGATAGGTAGGTAGGTAGATAGATAGATAGAGATAGGTAGGTAGGTAGATTGATAGAGATAGGTAGGTAGGTAGGTAGATAGATAGAGATAGGTAGGTAGGTAGATTGATAGATACAGATAGGTAGGTAGGTAGATAGATAGATAGAGATAGGTAGGTAGGTAGATAGATAGATAGAGATAGGTAGGTAGGTAGATTGATAGATAGGTAGGTAGGTAGGTAGATAGATAGAGATAGGTAGGTAGGTAGATTGATAGATACAGATAGGTAGGTAGGTAGATTGATAGATAGAGATAGGTAGGTAGGTAGATAGATAGATAGAGATAGGTAGGTAGGTAGATTGATAGATACAGATAGGTAGGTAGGTAGATTGATAGATAGAGATAGGTAGGTAGGTAGATAGATAGATAGATAGATAGATAGATAGATAGATAGATAGATAGATAGATAGATAGATAGATAGATAGATAGATAGAGATAGGTAGGTAGGTAGATTGATAGATAGAGATAGGTAGGTAGGTAGGTAGATAGATACAGATAGGTAGGTAGGTAGATTGATAGATAGAGATAGGTAGGTTGGTAGATAGATAGATAGAGATAGGAAGTTAGGTAGATAGATAGATAGAGATAGGTAGGTAGGTAGATAGATAGATAGAGATAGGTAGGTAGGTAGGTAGATAGAGATAGGTAGGTAGGTAGATTGATAGATACAGATAGGTAGGTAGGTAGATTGATAGATAGAGATAGGTAGGTAGGTAGGTAGATAGATAGAGATAGGTAGGTAGGTAGATTGATAGATACAGATAGGTAGGTAGGTAGATTGATAGATAGAGATAGGTAGGTAGGTAGATAGATAGATAGAGATAGGTAGGTAGGTAGATTGATAGATACAGATAGGTAGGTAGGTAGATTGATAGATAGAGATAGGTAGGTAGGTAGATAGATAGATAGAGATAGGTAGGTAGGTAGGTAGGTAGATAGATACAGATAGGTAGGTAGATTGATAGATAGAGATAGGTAGGTAGGTAGGTAGATAGATAGAGATAGGTAGGTAGGTAGGTAGATAGATAGAGATAGGTAGGTAGGTAGATAGATAGATACAGATAGGTAGGTAGGTAGGTAGATACAGATATGTAGGTAGGTAGATAGATAGATAGAGATAGGTAGGTAGGTAGATTGATATATAGAGATAGGTAGGTAGGTAGGTAGATAGATAGAGATAGGTAGGTAGGTAGATTGATAGATACAGATAGGTAGGTAGGTAGATAGATAGATACAGATAGGTAGGTAGGTAGATTGATAGATAGAGATAGGTAGGTAGGTAGGTAGATAGACAGAGATAGGTAGGTAGGTAGATTAATAGAGATAGGTAGGTAGGTAGGTAGATAGATAGAGATAGGTAGGTAGGTAGATTGATAGATACAGATAGGTAGGGAGGTAGATAGATAGATACAGATAGGTAGGTAGGTAGATAGATAGATAGAGATAGGTAGGTAGGTAGATAGATAGATAGAGATAGGTAGGTAGGTAGATTGATAGAGATAGGTAGGTAGGTAGGTAGGTAGATAGATAGAGATAGGTAGGTAGGTAGATTGATAGATACAGATAGGTAGGTAGGTAGATAGATAGATAGAGATAGGTAGGTAGGTAGATAGATAGATAGATATAGGTAGGTAGGTAGATAGATAGATAGAGATAGGTAGGTAGGTAGATTGATAGAGATAGGTAGGTAGGTAGGTAGATAGATAGATAGAGATAGGAGGGTAGGTAGGTAGATACAGATATGTAGGTAGGTAGATAGATAGATAGAGATAAGTAGGTAGGTAGATGATAGATACAGATAGGTAGGTAGGTAGATTGATAGATAGAGATAGGTAGGTAGGTAGATTGATAGATAGAGATAGGAAGGTAGGTAGATTGATAGAGATAGGTAGGTAGGTAGATAGATAGATAGAGATAGGTAGGTAGGTAGATAGATAGATAGAGATAGGTAGGTAGGTAGATAGATAGATAGAGATAGGTAGATAGGTAGATAGATAGATACAGATAGGTAGGTAGGTAGATTGATAGATAGAGATAGGTAGGTAGGTAGATAGATAGATAGAGATAGGTAGGTAGGTAGGTAGATAGATACAGATAGGTAGGTAGATTGATAGATAGAGATAGGTAGGTAGGTAGGTAGATAGATAGAGATAGGTAGGTAGGTAGGTAGATAGATAGAGATAGGTAGGTAGGTAGATAGATAGATACAGATAGGTAGGTAGGTAGGTAGATACAGATATGTAGGTAGGTAGATAGATAGATAGAGATAGGTAGGTAGGTAGATTGATATATAGAGATAGGTAGGTAGGTAGGTAGATAGATAGAGATAGGTAGGTAGGTAGATTGATAGATACAGATAGGTAGGTAGGTAGATAGATAGATACAGATAGGTAGGTAGGTAGATTGATAGATAGAGATAGGTAGGTAGGTAGGTAGATAGACAGAGATAGGTAGGTAGGTAGATTGATAGAGATAGGTAGGTAGGTAGGTACATAGATAGAGATAGGTAGGTAGGTAGATTGATAGATACAGATAGGTAGGGAGGTAGATAGATAGATACAGATAGGTAGGTAGGTAGATAGATAGATAGAGATAGGTAGGTAGGTAGATAGATAGATAGAGATAGGTAGGTAGGTAGATTGATAGAGATAGGTAGGTAGGTAGGTAGGTAGATAGATAGAGATAGGTAGGTAGGTAGATTGATAGATACAGATAGGTAGGTAGGTAGATAGATAGATAGAGATAGGTAGGTAGGTAGATAGATAGATAGAGATAGGTAGGTAGGTAGATAGATAGATAGAGATAGGTAGGTAGGTAGATTGATAGAGATAGGTAGGTAGGTAGGTAGATAGATAGATAGAGATAGGTAGGTAGGTAGGTAGATACAGATATGTAGGTAGGTAGATAGATAGATAGAGATAAGTAGGTAGGTAGATGATAGATACAGATAGGTAGGTAGGTAGATTGATAGATAGAGATAGGTAGGTAGGTAGATAGATAGATAGAGATAGGTAGGTAGGTAGATAGATAGATAGAGATAGGTAGGTAGGTAGATAGATAGATAGAGATAGGTAGATAGGTAGATAGATAGATACAGATAGGTAGGTAGGTAGATTGATAGATAGAGATAGGTAGGTAGGTAGATAGATAGATAGAGATAGGTAGGTAGGTAGATTGATAGAGATAGGTAGGTAGGTAGGTAGGTAGATAGATAGAGATAGGTAGGTAGGTAGATTGATAGATACAGATAGGTAGGTAGGTAGATAGATAGATAGAGATAGGTAGGTAGGTAGATAGATACATAGAGATAGGTAGGTAGGTAGATTGATAGATAGGTACGTAGGTAGGTAGATAGATAGAGATACGTAGGTAGGTAGATTGATAGATACAGATAGGTAGGTAGGTAGATTGATAGATAGAGATAGGTAGGTAGGTAGATAGATAGATAGATAGAGATAGGTAGGTAGGTAGATTGATAGATAGAGATAGGTAGGTAGGTAGGTAGATAGATACAGATAGGTAGGTAGGTAGATTGATAGATAGAGATAGGTAGGTAGGTAGATAGATAGATAGAGATAGGTAGTTAGGTAGATAGATAGATAGAGATAGGTAGGTAGGTAGATAGATAGATAGAGATAGGTAGGTAGGTAGATAGATAGAGATAGGTAGGTAGGTAGATAGATAGATACAGACAGGTAGGTAGGTAGATAGATAGATACAGATAGGTAGGTAGGTAGATTGATAGATAGAGATAGGTAGGTAGGTAGGTAGATAGATAGAGATAGGTAGGTAGGTAGATTGATAGAGATAGGTAGGTAGGTAGGTAGATAGATATAGATAGGTAGGTAGGTAGATTGATAGATACAGATAGGTAGGTAGGTAGATTGATAGATAGAGATAGGTAGGTAGGTAGATAGATAGATAGAGATAGGTAGGTAGGTAGATTGATAGATACAGATAGGTAGGTAGGTAGATTGATAGATAGAGATAGGTAGGTAGGTAGATAGATAGATAGAGATAGGTAGGTAGGTAGGTAGATAGATACAGATAGGTAGGTAGATTGATAGATAGAGATAGGTAGGTAGGTAGATAGATAGATAGATAGAGATAGGTAGGTAGGTAGATTGATAGATAGAGATAGGTAGATAGGTAGATAGATAGATACAGATAGGTAGGTAGGTAGATAGATAGATAGAGATAGGTAGGTAGGTAGATAGATAGATAGAGATAGGTAGGTAGGTAGATAGATAGATAGATAGATAGAGATAGGTAGGTAGGTAGGTAGATAGATACAGATAGGTAGGTAGATAGATAAATACAGATAGGTGGGTAGGTAGATAGATAGATAGAGATAGGTAGGTAGGTAGATTGATAGATAGAGATAGGTAGGTAGGTAGGTAGATAGATACAGATATGTAGGTAGATAGATAGATAGATAGAGATAGGTAGGTAGGTAGATTGATAGATAGAGATAGGTAGGTAGGTAGATAGATAGAGATAGGTAGGTAGGTAGATTGATAGATACAGATAGGTAGGTAGGTAGATAGATAGATACATATAGGTAGGTAGGTAGATTGATAGATAGAGATAGGTAGGTAGGTAGGTAGATAGATAGAGATAGGTAGGTAGGTAGATTGATAGATAGAGATAGGTAGGTAGGTAGGTAGATAGATAGAGATAGGTAGGTAGGTAGATAGATAGATAGAGATAGGTAGGTATGTAGATTGATAGATAAAGATAGGTAGGTAGGTAGATAGATAGATACAGACAGGTAGGTAGGTAGATAGATACAGATAAGTAGGTAGGTAGATTGATAGATAGAGATAGGTCGTTAGGTAGGTAGATAGATAGAGATAGGTAGGTAGGTAGATTGATAGAGATAGGTAGGTAGGTAGGTAGGTAGATAGATAGATATAGGTAGGTAGGTAGATTGATAGATACAAATAGGTAGGTAGGTAGATTGATAGATAGAGATAGGTAGGTAGGTAGATAGATAGATAGAGATAGGTAGGTTGGTAGATTGATAGATACAGATAGGTAGGTAGGTAGATTGATAGATAGAGATAGGTAGGTAGGTAGGTAGATAGATAGATAGAGATAGGTAGGGAGGTAGGTAGGTAGATAGATACATATAGGTAGGTAGATTGATAGATAGAGATAGGTAGGAACGTAGATAGATAGATAGAGATAGGTAGGTAGGTAGATTGATAGATAGAGATAGGTAGATAGGTAGATAGATATATACAGATAGGTAGGTAGGTAGATAGATAGATAGAGATAGGTAGGTAGGTAGATAGATAGAGATAGGTAGGTAGGTAGATAGATAGATAGAGATAGGTAGGTAGGTAGATTGATAGATACAGATAGGTAGGTAGGTAGATAGATAGATACAGATAGGTAGGTAGGTAGATTGATAGATAGAGATAGGTAGGTAGGTAGATTGATAGATACAGATAGGTAGGTAGGTAGATAGATAGATAGAGATAGGTAGGTAGGTAGATTGATAGATAGAGATAGGTAGGTAGGTAGATTGATAGATACAGATAGGTAGGTAGGTAGATAGATAGATAGAGATAGGTAGGTAGGTAGATTGATAGAGATAGGTAGGTAGGTAGGTAGATAGATAGAGATAGGTAGGTAGGTAGATTGATAGATACAGATAGGTAGGTAGGTAGATTGATAGATAGAGATAGGTAGGTAGGTAGATAGATAGATAGAGATAGGTAGGTAGGTAGATTGATAGATACAGATAGGTAGGTAGGTAGATTGATAGATAGAGATAGGTAGGTAGGTAGATAGATAGATAGAGATAGGTAGGTAGGTAGGTAGATAGATACAGATAGGTAGGTAGAATGATAGATAGAGATAGGTAGGTAGGTAGATAGATAGATAGAGATAGGTAGGTAGGTAGATTGATAGATAGAGATAGGTAGATAGGTAGATAGATAGATACAGATAGGTAGGTAGGTAGGTAGATAGATAGAGATAGGTAGGTAGGTAGATAGATAGATAGAGATAGGTAGGTAGGTAGATAGATAGAGATAGGTATGTAGGTAGGTAGATAGATACAGATAGGTAGGTAGATAGATAAACACAGATAGGTGGGTAGGTAGATAGATAGATAGAGATAGGTAGGTAGGTAGATTGATAGATAGAGATAGGTAGGTAGTTAGGTATATAGATACAGATTGGTAGGTAGATAGATAGATAGAGATAGGTAGGTAGGTAGATAGATAGATAGAGATAGGTAGGTAGGTAGATTGATAGATACAGATAGGTAGGTAGATAGATAGATAGATAGAGATAGGTAGGTAGGTAGATAGATAGATAGAGATAGGTAGGTAGGTAGATAGATAGATAGAGATAGGTAAGTAGGTAGATAGATAGATACAGACAGGTAGGTAGGTAGATAGATAGATACAGATAGGTAGGTAGGTAGATTGATAGATAGAGATAGGTCGGTAGGTAGGTAGATAGATAGAGATAGGTAGGTAGGTAGATTGATAGAGATAGGTAGGTAGGTAGGTAGATAGATAGAGATAGGTAGGTAGGTAGATTGATAGATACAGATAGGTAGGTAGGTAGATTGATAGATAGAGATAGGTAGGTAGGTAGATAGATAGATAGAGATAGGTAGGTAGGTAGGTAGGTAGATAGATACAGATAGGTAGGTAGATTGATAGATAGAGATAGGTAGGAACGTAGATAGATAGATAGATAGATAGAGATAGGTAGGTAGGTAGATAGATAGATAGAGATAGGTAGGTAGGTAGGTAGATAGATAGAGATAGGTAGGCAGGTAGATTGATAGATAGAGATAGGTAGGTAGGTAGGTAGATAGATAGAGATAGGTAGGTAGGTAGATTGATAAATAGAGATAGGTAGGTAGGTAGATAGATAGATAGAGATAGGTAGGTAGGTAGGTAGATAGATAGAGATAGGTAGGTAGGTAGATTGATAGATAGAGATAGGTAGGTAGGTAGATAGATAGATAGAGATAGGTAGGTAGGTAGGTAGATAGATAGAGATAAGTAGGTAGGTAGATTGATAGAGATAGGTAGGTAGGTAGATAGATAGATAGAGATAGGTAGGTAGGTAGATTTATAGATAGAGATAGGTAGGTAGGTAGGTAGGTAGGTAGATAGAGATAGGTAGGTAGGTAGATAGATAGATAGAGATAGGTAGGTAAGTAGATTGATAGATACAGATAGGTAGGTAGGTAGATAGATAGATACAGATAGGTAGGTAGGTAGATAGATAGATAGAGATAGGTAGGTAGGTAGATAGATAGATAGAGATAGGTAGGTAGGTAGGTAGATAGATACAGATATGTAGGTAGGTAGATAGATAGATAGAGATAGGTAGGTAGGTAGATTGATAGATACAGATAGGTAGGTAGGTAGGTAGATAGATAGAGATAGGTAGGTAGGTAGATAGATAGATAGAGATAGGTAGGTAGGTAGATAGATACAGATAGGTAGGTAGGTAGATAGATACAGATATGTAGGTAGGTAGATAGATAGATAGAGATAGGTAGGTAGGTAGATTGATATATAGAGATAGGTAGGTAGATAGGTAGATAGATAGAGATAGGTACGTAGGTAGATTGATAGATACAGATAGGTAGGTAGGTAGATAGATAGATACAGATAGGTAGGTAGGTAGATTGATAGATAGAGATAGGTAGGTAGGTAGATAGATAGATAGAGATAGGTAGGTAGGTAGATTGATAGAGATAGGTAGGTAGGTAGGTAGGTAGATAGATAGAGATAGGTAGGTAGGTAGATTGATAGATACAGATAGGCAGGTAGGTAGATAGATAGATACAGATAGGTAGGTAGGTAGATAGATAGATAGAGATAGGTAGGTAGGTAGATTGATAGATACAGATAGGTAGGTAGGTAGATTGATAGATAGAGATAGGTAGGTAGGTAGATTGATAGATAGAGATAGGAAGGTAGGTAGATTGATAGAGATAGGTAGGTAGGTAGATAGATAGATAGAGATAGGTAAGTAGGTAGATAGATAGATAGAGATAGGTAGATAGGTAGATAGATAGATACAGATAGGTAGGTAGGTAGATAGATAGATAGAGATAGGTGGGTAGGTAGATAGATAGATACAGATAGGTAGGTAGGTAGATAGATAGATAGAGATAGGTAGGTAGGTAGATTGATAGATACAGATAGGTAGGTAGGTAGATAGATAGATAGAGATAGGTAGGTAGGTAGATATATAGATACAGATAGGTAGGTAGGTAGATAGATAGATAGAGATAGGTAGGTAGGTAGATAGATAGATACAGATAGGTAGGTAGGTAGATAGATAGATAGAGATAGGTAGGTAGGTAGGTAGATAGATACAGATAGGTAGGTAGGTAGGTAGATAGATACAGATAGGTAGGTAGGTAGATTGATAGATACAGATAGGTAGGTAGGTAGATAGATAGATACAGATATGTAGGTAGGTAGATTGATAGATAGAGTTAGGTAGGTAGGTAGATTGATAGATACAGATAGATAGGTAGGTAGATAGATAGATACAGATAGGTAGGTAGGTAGATTGATAGATAGAGATAGGTAGGTAGGTAGATTGATAGATAGAGTTAGGTAGGTAGGTAGATTGATAGATACAGATAGATAGGTAGGTAGATAGATAGATACAGATAGGTAGGTAGGTAGATAGATAGATAGAGATAGGTAGGTAGGTAGATTGATAGATACAGATAGGTAGGTAGGTAGATAGATAGATAGAGATAGGTAGGTAGGTAGATAGATAGATAGAGATAGGTAGGTAGGTAGATATATAGATACAGATAGGTAGGTAGGTAGGTAGGTAGATAGATACAGATATGTAGGTAGGTAGATAGATAGATAGAGATAGGTAGGTAGGTAGATTGATAGATAGAGATAGGTAGGTAGGTAGGTAGATAGATATATAGATACAGATATGTAGGTAGGTAGATAGATAGATAGAGATAGGTAGGTAGGTAGATAGATAGATACAGATAGGTAGGTAGGTAGATAGATAGATAGAGATAGGTAGGTAGGTAGGTAGATAGATACAGATAGGTAGGTAGGTAGATAGATAGATACAGATAGGTAGGTAGGTAGATAGATAGAGATAGGTAGGTAGATAGATACAGATAGGTAGGTAGGTAGATTGATAGATACAGATAGGTAGGTAGGTAGATAGATAGATACAGATATGTAGGTAGGTAGATTGATAGATAGAGTTAGGTAGGTAGGTAGATTGATAGATACAGATAGATAGGTAGGTAGATAGATAGATACAGATAGGTAGGTAGGTAGATTGATAGATAGAGATAGGTAGGTAGGTAGATTGATAGATAGAGTTAGGTAGGTAGGTAGATTGATAGATACAGATAGATAGGTAGGTAGATAGATAGATACAGATAGGTAGGTAGGTAGATTGATAGATAGAGATAGGTAGGTAGGTAGATAGATAGATACAGATAGGTAGGTAGGTAGATAGATAGATAGATAGAGATAGGTAGGTAGGTAGGTAGATAGATACAGATATGTAGGTAAGTAGATAGATAGATAGATAGATAGATAGAGATAGGTAGGTAGGTAGATTGATAGATAGAGATAGGTAGGTAGGTAGATAGATAGATAGAGATAGGTAGGTAGGTAGGTAGATAGATAGAGATAGGTAGGTAGGTAGATTGATAGATAGAGATAGGTAGGTAGGTAGGTAGATAGATAGAGATAGGTAGGTAGGTAGATAGATAGATAGAGATAGGTAGGTAGGTAGATTGATAGATACAGATAGGTAGGTAGGTAGATAGATAGATAGAGATAGGTAGGTAGGTAGATAGATAGATAGAGATAGGTAGGTAGGTAGATATATAGATACAGATATGTAGGTAGGTAGATAGATAGATAGAGATAGGTAGGTAGGTAGATAGATAGATACAGATAGGTAGGTAGGTAGATAGATAGATAGAGATAGGTAGGTAGGTAGGTAGATAGATACAGATAGGTAGGTAGGTAGATAGATAGATACAGATAGGTAGGTAGGTAGATAGATAGAGATAGGTAGGTAGATAGATACAGATAGGTAGGTAGGTAGATTGATAGATAGAGATAGGTAGGTAGGTAGATTGATAGATACAGATAGGTAGGTAGGTAGATAGATAGATACAGATAGGTAGGTAGGTAGATTGATAGATAGAGATAGGTAGGTAGATAGATAGAGATAGGTAGGTAGGTAGATTGATAGATACAGAGGTAGGTAGGTAGGTAGATAGATAGAGATAGGTAGGTAGGTAGATTGATAGATACAGATAGGTAGGTAGGTAGATAGATAGATAGAGATAGGTAGGTAGGTAGATAGATAGATAGAGATAGGTAGGTAGGTAGATATATAGATACACATAGGTAGGTAGGTAGATAGATAGATAGAGATAGGTAGGTAGGTAGGTAGATAGATACAGATATGTAGGTAAGTAGATAGATAGATAGATAGATAGAGATAGGTAGGTAGGTAGATTGATAGATAGAGATAGGTAGGTAGGTAGATAGATAGATAGAGATAGGTAGGTAGGTAGGTAGATAGATAGAGATAGGTAGGTAGGTAGATTGATAGATAGAGATAGGTAGGTAGGTAGGTAGATAGATAGAGATAGGTAGGTAGGTAGATAGATAGATAGAGATAGGTAGGTAGGTAGATTGATAGATACAGATAGGTAGGTAGGTAGATAGATAGATAGAGATAGGTAGGTAGGTAGATAGATAGATAGAGATAGGTAGGTAGGTAGATATATAGATACAGATATGTAGGTAGGTAGATAGATAGATAGAGATAGGTAGGTAGGTAGATAGATAGATAGAGATAGGTAGGTAGGTAGATAGATAGATAGAGATAGGTAGGTAGGTAGGTAGATAGATACAGATAGGTAGGTAGGTAGATAGATAGATACAGATAGGTAGGTAGGTAGATAGATAGAGATAGGTAGGTAGATAGATACAGATAGGTAGGTAGGTAGATTGATAGATAGAGATAGGTAGGTAGGTAGATTGATAGATACAGATAGGTAGGTAGGTAGATAGATAGATACAGATAGGTAGGTAGGTAGATTGATAGATAGAGATAGGTAGGTAGATAGATAGAGATAGGTAGGTAGGTAGATTGATAGATACAGAGGTAGGTAGGTAGGTAGATAGATAGAGATAGGTAGGTAGGTAGATTGATAGATACAGATAGGTAGGTAGGTAGATAGATAGATAGAGATAGGTAGGTAGGTAGATAGATAGATAGAGATAGGTAGGTAGGTAGATATATAGATACACATAGGTAGGTAGGTAGGTAGGTAGATAGATACAGATATGTAGGTAGGTAGATAGATAGATAGAGATAGGTAGGTAGGTAGATTGATAGATAGAGATAGGTAGGTAGGTAGGTAGATAGATAGAGATAGGTAGGTAGGTAGATTGATAGATACAGATAGGTAGGTAGGTAGATAGATAGATACATATAGGTAGGTAGGTAGATTGATAGATAGAGATAGGTAGGTAGGTAGGTAGATAGATAGAGATAGGTAGGTAGGTAGATTGATAGATAGAGATAGGTAGGTAGGTAGGTAGATAGAGAGAGATAGGTAGGTAGGTAGATAGATAGATAGAGATATGTAGGTAGGTAGATTGATAGATACAGATAGGTAGGTAGGTAGATAGATAGATAGAGATAGGTAGGTAGGTAGATAGATAGATAGAGATAGGTAGGTAGGTAGGTAGATAGATAGATACAGATAGGTAGGTAGGTAGGTAGGTAGGTAGATAGATACAGTTATGTAGGTAGGTAGATAGATAGATAGAGATTGGTAGGTAGGTAGATTGATAGATAGAGATAGGTAGGTAGGTAGGTAGATAGATAGAGATAGGTAGGTAGGTAGATTGATTGATACAGATAGGTAGGTAGGTAGATAGATAGATACAGATAGGTAGGTAGGTAGATTGATAGATAGAGATAGGTAGGTAGGTAGGTAGATAGATAGAGATAGGTAGGTAGGTAGATTGATAGAGATAGGTAGGTAGGTAGGTAGATAGATAGAGATAGGTAGGTCGGTAGATTGATAGATACAGATAGGTAGGTAGGTAGATTGATAGATACAGATAGGTAGGTAGGTAGATAGATAGATAGAGATAGGTAGGTAGGTAGATTGATAGATACAGATAGGTAGGTAGGTAGATTGATAGATACAGATAGGTAGGTAGGTAGATAGATAGATACATATAGGTAGGTAGGTAGATTGATAGATAGAGATAGGTAGGTAGGTAGGTAGATAGATAGAGATAGGTAGGTAGGTAGATTGATAGATAGAGATAGGTAGGTAGGTAGGTAGATAGATAGAGATAGGTAGGTAGGTAGATAGATAGATAGAGATAGGAAGGTAGGTAGATTGATAGATAGAGATAGGTAGGTAGGTAGGTAGATAGATAGAGATAGGTAGGTAAGTAGATTGATAGATAGAGATAGGTAGGTAGGTACGTAGATAGATAGAGATAGGTAGGTAGGTAGATAGATAGATAGAGATAGGTAGGTAGGTAGATTGATAGATACAGATAGGTAGGTAGGTAGATAGATAGATAGAGATAGGTAGGTAGGTAGATAGATAGATAGAGATAGGTAGGTAGGTAGATAGATAGATACAGATAGGTAGGTAGGTAGGTAGATAGATACAGATATGTAGGTAGGTAGATAGATAGATAGAGATAGGTAGGTAGGTAGATTGATAGATAGAGATAGGTAGGTAGGTAGGTAGGTAGATAGATAGAGATAGGTAGGTAGGTAGATTGATAGATAGAGATAGGTAGGTAGGTAGGTAGGTAGATAGATAGAGATAGGTAGGTAGGTAGATTGATAGATAGAGATAGGTAGGTAGGCAGGTAGATAGATAGAGATAGGTAGGTAGGTAGATAGATAGATAGAGATAGGTAGGTAGGTAGATTGATAGATACAGATAGGTAGGTAGGTAGATAGATAGATAGAGATAGGTAGGTAGGTAGATAGATAGATAGAGATAGGTAGGTAGGTAGATAGATAGATACAGATAGGTAGGTAGGTAGGTAGATAGATAGAGATAGGTAGGTAGGTAGGTATATAGATAGAGATAGGTAGGTAGGTAGATTGATAGAGATAGGTAGGTAGGTAGATAGATAGATAGATAGATAGATAGATAGATAGATAGATAGATAGATAGATAGATAGATAGAGATAGGTAGGTAGGTAGATAGATAGATACAGATAGGTAGGTAGGTAGATTGATAGATACAGATAGGAAGGTAGGTAGATAGATAGATAGAGATAGGTAGGTAGGTAGATAGATAGATGCAGATAGGTAGGTAGGTATATTGATAGATAGAGAAAGGTAGGTAGGTAGATAGATAGATAGAGATAGGTAGGTAGGTAGATAGATAGATAGAGATAGGTAGATAGGTAGATAGATAGATACAGATAGGTAGGTAGGTAGGTAGATAGATAGATAGAGATAGGTGGGTAGGTAGATAGATAGATACAGATAGGTAGGTAGGTAGATTGATAGATAGAGATAGGTAGGTAGGTAGATAGATAGATAGATAGAGATAGGTAGGTATGTAGATAGATAGATAGAGATAGGTAGGTAGGTAGATTGATAGAGATAGGTAGGTAGGTAGGTAGGTAGATAGATAGAGATAGGTAGGTAGGTAGATTGATAGATACAGATAGGTAGGTAGGTAGATTGATAGATAGAGATAGGTAGGTAGGTAGATAGATAGATAGAGATAGGTAGGTAGGTAGATTGATAGATACAGATAGGTAGCTAGGTAGATTGATAGATAGAGATAGGTAGGTAGGTAGATAGATAGATAGAGATAGGTAGGTAGGTAGGTAGATTGATAGAGATAGGTAGGTAGGTAGGTAGATAGATAGAGATAGGTAGGTAGGTAGATATATAGATACAGATATGTAGGTAGATAGATAGAGATAGGTAGGTAGGTAGATTGATAGATACAGATAGGTAGGTAGGTAGATTGATAGATAGAGATAGGTAGGTAGGTAGGTAGATAAATAGAGATAGGTAGGTAGGTAGGTAGATAGATAGAGATAGGTAGGTAGGTAGGTAGATAGATACAGATAGGTAGGTAGGTAGATTGATAGATAGAGATAGGTAGGTAGGTAGATTGATAGATACAGATAGGTAGGTAGGTAGATTGATAGATAGAGATAGGTAGGTAGGTAGGTAGATAAATAGAGATAGGTAGGTAGGTAGGTAGATAGATAGAGATAGGTAGGTAGGTAGGTAGATAGATACAGATAGGTAGGTAGGTAGATTGATAGATAGAGATAGGTAGGTAGGTAGATTGATAGATAGAGATAGGTAGGTAGGTAGATAGATAGATAGAGATAGGTAGGTAGGTAGATAGATAGATACAGATAGGTAGGTAGGTGGATTGATAGATACAGATAGGTAGGTAGGTAGATAGATAGATAGAGATACGTAGGTAGGTAGGTAGAAAGATACAGATTGTAGGTAGATAGATAAATACAGATAGGTGGGTAGGTAGATAGATAGATACAGATAGGTAGGTAGGTAGATTGATAGATAGAGATAGGTAGTTAGGTAGATATATAGATACAGATATGTAGGTAGGTAGATAGATAGATACAGATAGGTAGGTAGGTAGATATATAGATACAGATATGTAGGTAGGTAGATAGATAGATAGAGATAGGTAGGTAGGTAGGTAGATAGATACAGATAGGTAGGTAGGTAGATAGATAGATAGAGATAGGTAGGTAGGTAGGTAGGTAGGTAGGTAGATACAGATATGTAGGTAGGTAGATTGATAGAGATAGGTAGGTAGGTAGATAGATAGATAGAGATAGGTATGTAGGTAGATTGATAGATAGAGATAGGTAGGTAGGTAGGTAGATAGATAGAGATAGGTAGGTAGGTAGATAGATAGATAGAGATAGGTAGGTAGGTAGATAGATAGATACAGATAGGTAGGTAGGTAGATAGATACAGATATGTAGGTAGGTAGATAGATAGATAGAGATAGGTAGGTAGGTAGATTGATATATAGAGATAGGTAGATAGGTAGGTAGATAGATAGAGATAGGTAGGTAGGTAGATTGATAGATACAGATAGGTAGGTAGGTAGATAGATAGATACAGATAGGTAGGTAGGTAGATTGATAGATAGAGATAGGTAGGTAGGTAGGTAGATAGATAGATAGAGATAGGTAGGAAGGTAGATAGATAGATAGAGATAGGTAGGTAGGTAGATTGATAGAGATAGGTAGGTAGGTAGGTAGATAGATAGAGATAGGTAGGTAGGTAGATTGATAGATACATATAGGTAGGTAGGTAGATTGATAGATAGAGATAGGTAGGTAGGTAGATAGATAGATAGATAGAGATAGGTAGGTAGGTAGATTGATAGATACAGATAGGTAGGTAGGTAGATTGATAGATAGAGATAGGTAGGTAGGTAGATAGATAGATAGAGATAGGTAGGTAGGTAGATTGATAGAGATAGGTAGGTAGGTAGGTAGATAGATAGATACAGAAAGGTAGGTAGGTAGATTGATAGATACAGATATGTAGATAAATAGAGATAGGTAGGTAGGTAGGTAGATAGATAGAAATAGGTAGGTAGGTAGGTAGATAGATACAGATAGGTAGGTAGGTAGATTGATAGATAGAGATAGGTAGGTAGGTAGATTGATAGATAGAGATAGGTAGGTAGGTAGATAGATAGATACAGATAGGTGGGTAGGTAGAGAGATAGATACAGATAGGTAGGTAGGTAGATTGATAGATAGAGATAGGTAGGTAAGTAGATATATAGATACAGATATGTAGGTAGGTAGATAGATAGATAGATATAGGTAGGTAGGTAGATAGATAGATACAGATAGGTAGGTAGATAGATAGATAGATAGAGATAGGTAGGTAGGTAGGTAGATAGATACAGATATGTAGGTAGGTAGATAGATAGAGATAGGTAGGTAGGTAGATAGATAGATAGAGATAGGTAGGTAGGTAGATTTATAGATAGAGATAGGTAGGTAGGTAGGTAGATAGATAGAGATAGGTAGGTACGTAGATAGATAGATAGAGATAGGTAGGTAGGTAGATAGATACAGATAGGTAGGTAGGTAGATAGATAGATAGAGATAGGTAGGTAGGTAGATTGATATATAGAGATAGGTAGGTAGGTAGGTAGATAGATAGAGATAGGTAGGTAGGTAGATAGATAGATACAGATTGGTAGGTAGGTAGATAGATAGATACAGATAGGTAGGTAGGTAGATTGATAGATAGAGATAGGTAGGTAGGTAGATAGATAGATAGAGATAGGTAGGTAGGTAGATTGATAGAGATAGGTAGGTAGGTAGGTAGGTAGGTAGATAGATAGAGATAGGTAGGTAGGTAGATTGATAGATACAGATAGGCAGGTAGGTAGATAGATAGATACAGATAGGTAGGTAGGTAGATAGATAGATAGAGATGGGTAGGTAGGTAGATTGATAGATACAGATAGGTAGGTAGGTAGATTGATAGATACAGATAGGTAGGTAGGTAGATTGATAGATAGAGATAGGAAGGTAGGTAGATTGATAGAGATAGGTAGGTAGGTAGATAGATAGATAGAGATAGGTAGGTAGGTAGATAGATAGATAGAGATAGGTAGATAGGTAGATAGATAGATACAGATAGGTAGGTAGGTAGATAGATAGATAGAGATAGGTGGGTAGGTAGATAGATAGATACAGATAGGTAGGTAGGTAGATTGATAGATAGAGATAGGTAGGTAGGTAGATAGATAGATAGAGATAGGTAGGTAGGTAGATAGATAGATAGAGATAGGTAGGTAGGTAGATTGATAGAGATAGGTAGGTAGGTAGGTAGATAGATAGAGATAGGTAGGTAGGTAGATTGATAGATACAGATAGGTAGGTAGGTAGATAGATAGATAGAGATAGGTAGGTAGGTAGATAGATAGATAGAGATAGGTAGGTAGGTAGATTGATAGATAGGTAGGTAGGTAGGTAGATAGATAGAGATAGGTAGGTAGGTAGATTGATAGATACAGATAGGTAGGTAGGTAGATTGATAGATAGAGATAGGTAGGTAGGTAGATAGATAGATAGAGATAGGTAGGTAGGTAGATTGATAGATACAGATAGGTAGGTAGGTAGATTGATAGATAGAGATAGGTAGGTAGGTAGATAGATAGATAGATAGATAGATAGATAGATAGATAGATAGATAGATAGATAGATAGATAGATAGAGATAGGTAGGTAGGTAGATTGATAGATAGAGATAGGTAGGTAGGTAGGTAGATAGATACAGATAGGTAGGTAGGTAGATTGATAGATAGAGATAGGTAGGTTGGTAGATAGATAGATAGAGATAGGAAGTTAGGTAGATAGATAGATAGAGATAGGTAGGTAGGTAGATAGATAGATAGAGATAGGTAGGTAGGTAGGTAGATAGAGATAGGTAGGTAGGTAGATTGATAGATACAGATAGGTAGGTAGGTAGATTGATAGATAGAGATAGGTAGGTAGGTAGGTAGATAGATAGAGATAGGTAGGTAGGTAGATTGATAGATACAGATAGGTAGGTAGGTAGATTGATAGATAGAGATAGGTAGGTAGGTAGATAGATAGATAGAGATAGGTAGGTAGGTAGATTGATAGATACAGATAGGTAGGTAGGTAGATTGATAGATAGAGATAGGTAGGTAGGTAGATAGATAGATAGAGATAGGTAGGTAGGTAGGTAGATAGATACAGATAGGTAGGTAGATTGATAGATAGAGATAGGTAGGTAGGTAGGTAGATAGATAGAGATAGGTAGGTAGGTAGGTAGATAGATAGAGATAGGTAGGTAGGTAGATAGATAGATACAGATAGGTAGGTAGGTAGGTAGATACAGATATGTAGGTAGGTAGATAGATAGATAGAGATAGGTAGGTAGGTAGATTGATATATAGAGATAGGTAGGTAGGTAGGTAGATAGATAGAGATAGGTAGGTAGGTAGATTGATAGATACAGATAGGTAGGTAGGTAGATAGATAGATACAGATAGGTAGGTAGGTAGATTGATAGATAGAGATAGGTAGGTAGGTAGGTAGATAGACAGAGATAGGTAGGTAGGTAGATTGATAGAGATAGGTAGGTAGGTAGGTAGATAGATAGAGATAGGTAGGTAGGTAGATTGATAGATACAGATAGGTAGGGAGGTAGATAGATAGATACAGATAGGTAGGTAGGTAGATAGATAGATAGAGATAGGTAGGTAGGTAGATAGATAGATAGAGATAGGTAGGTAGGTAGATTGATAGAGATAGGTAGGTAGGTAGGTAGGTAGATAGATAGAGATAGGTAGGTAGGTAGATTGATAGATACAGATAGGTAGGTAGGTAGATAGATAGATAGAGATAGGTAGGTAGGTAGATAGATAGACAGAGATAGGTAGGTAGGTAGATAGATAGATAGAGATAGGTAGGTAGGTAGATTGATAGAGATAGGTAGGTAGGTAGGTAGATAGATAGATAGAGATAGGAGGGTAGGTAGGTAGATACAGATATGTAGGTAGGTAGATAGATAGATAGAGATAAGTAGGTAGGTAGATGATAGATACAGATAGGTAGGTAGGTAGATTGATAGATAGAGATAGGTAGGTAGGTAGATTGATAGATAGAGATAGGAAGGTAGGTAGATTGATAGAGATAGGTAGGTAGGTAGATAGATAGATAGAGATAGGTAGGTAGGTAGATAGATAGATAGAGATAGGTAGGTAGGTAGATAGATAGATAGAGATAGGTAGATAGGTAGATAGATAGATACAGATAGGTAGGTAGGTAGATTGATAGATAGAGATAGGTAGGTAGGTAGATAGATAGATAGAGATAGGTAGGTAGGTAGGTAGATAGATACAGATAGGTAGGTAGATTGATAGATAGAGATAGGTAGGTAGGTAGGTAGATAGATAGAGATAGGTAGGTAGGTAGGTAGATAGATAGAGATAGGTAGGTAGGTAGATAGATAGATACAGATAGGTAGGTAGGTAGGTAGATACAGATATGTAGGTAGGTAGATAGATAGATAGAGATAGGTAGGTAAGTAGATTGATATATAGAGATAGGTAGGTAGGTAGGTAGATAGATAGAGATAGGTAGGTAGGTAGATTGATAGATACAGATAGGTAGGTAGGTAGATAGATAGATACAGATAGGTAGGTAGGTAGATTGATAGATAGAGATAGGTAGGTAGGTAGGTAGATAGACAGAGATAGGTAGGTAGGTAGATTGATAGAGATAGGTAGGTAGGTAGGTAGATAGATAGAGATAGGTAGGTAGGTAGATTGATAGATACAGATAGGTAGGGAGGTAGATAGATAGATACAGATAGGTAGGTAGGTAGATAGATAGATAGAGATAGGTAGGTAGGTAGATAGATAGATAGAGATAGGTAGGTAGGTAGATTGATAGAGATAGGTAGGTAGGTAGGTAGGTAGATAGATAGAGATAGGTAGGTAGGTAGATTGATAGATACAGATAGGTAGGTAGGTAGATAGATAGATAGAGATAGGTAGGTAGGTAGATAGATAGATAGAGATAGGTAGGTAGGTAGATAGATAGATAGAGATAGGTAGGTAGGTAGATTGATAGAGATAGGTAGGTAGGTAGGTAGATAGATAGATAGAGATAGGTAGGTAGGTAGGTAGATACAGATATGTAGGTAGGTAGATAGATAGATAGAGATAAGTAGGTAGGTAGATGATAGATACAGATAGGTAGGTAGGTAGATTGATAGATAGAGATAGGTAGGTAGGTAGATTGATAGATAGAGATAGGAAGGTAGGTAGATTGATAGAGATAGGTAGGTAGGTAGATAGATAGATAGAGATAGGTAGGTAGGTAGATAGATAGATAGAGATAGGTAGGTAGGTAGATAGATAGATAGAGATAGGTAGATAGGTAGATAGATAGATACAGATAGGTAGGTAGGTAGATTGATAGATAGAGATAGGTAGGTAGGTAGATAGATAGATAGAGATAGGTAGGTAGGTAGATTGATAGAGATAGGTAGGTAGGTAGGTAGGTAGATAGATAGAGATAGGTAGGTAGGTAGATTGATAGATACAGATAGGTAGGTAGGTAGATAGATAGATAGAGATAGGTAGGTAGGTAGATAGATACATAGAGATAGGTAGGTAGGTAGATTGATAGATAGGTACGTAGGTAGGTAGATAGATAGAGATACGTAGGTAGGTAGATTGATAGATACAGATAGGTAGGTAGGTAGATTGATAGATAGAGATAGGTAGGTAGGTAGATAGATAGATAGATAGAGATAGGTAGGTAGGTAGATTGATAGATAGAGATAGGTAGGTAGGTAGGTAGATAGATACAGATAGGTAGGTAGGTAGATTGATAGATAGAGATAGGTAGGTAGGTAGATAGATAGATAGAGATAGGTAGTTAGGTAGATAGATAGATAGAGATAGGTAGGTAGGTAGATAGATAGATAGAGATAGGTAGGTAGGTAGATAGATAGAGATAGGTAGGTAGGTAGATAGATAGATACAGACAGGTAGGTAGGTAGATAGATAGATACAGATAGGTAGGTAGGTAGATTGATAGATAGAGATAGGTAGGTAGGTAGGTAGATAGATAGAGATAGGTAGGTAGGTAGATTGATAGAGATAGGTAGGTAGGTAGGTAGATAGATAGAGATAGGTAGGTAGGTAGATTGATAGATACAGATAGGTAGGTAGGTAGATTGATAGATAGAGATAGGTAGGTAGATAGATAGATAGAGATAGGTAGGTAGGTAGATTGATAGATACAGATAGGTAGGTAGGTAGATTGATAGATAGAGATAGGTAGGTAGGTAGATAGATAGATAGAGATAGGTAGGTAGGTAGGTAGGTAGATAGATACAGATAGGTAGGTAGATAGATAAATACAGATAGGTGGGTAGGTAGATAGATAGATAGAGATAGGTAGGTAGGTAGATTGATAGATAGAGATAGGTAGGTAGGTAGGTAGATAGATACAGATATGTAGGTAGATAGATAGATAGATAGAGATAGGTAGGTAGGTAGATTGATAGATAGAGATAGGTAGGTAGGTAGATAGATAGAGATAGGTAGGTAGGTAGATTGATAGATACAGATAGGTAGGTAGGTAGATAGATAGATACATATAGGTAGGTAGGTAGATTGATAGATAGAGATAGGTAGGTAGGTAGGTAGATAGATAGAGATAGGTAGGTAGGTAGATTGATAGATAGAGATAGGTAGGTAGGTAGGTAGATAGATAGAGATAGGTAGGTAGGTAGATAGATAGATAGAGATAGGTAGGTATGTAGATTGATAGATAAAGATAGGTAGGTAGGTAGATAGATAGATACAGACAGGTAGGTAGGTAGATAGATACAGATAAGTAGGTAGGTAGATTGATAGATAGAGATAGGTCGTTAGGTAGGTAGATAGATAGAGATAGGTAGGTAGGTAGATTGATAGAGATAGGTAGGTAGGTAGGTAGGTAGATAGATAGATATAGGTAGGTAGGTAGATTGATAGATACAAATAGGTAGGTAGGTAGATTGATAGATAGAGATAGGTAGGTAGGTAGATAGATAGATAGAGATAGGTAGGTTGGTAGATTGATAGATACAGATAGGTAGGTAGGTAGATTGATAGATAGAGATAGGTAGGTAGGTAGGTAGATAGATAGATAGAGATAGGTAGGGAGGTAGGTAGGTAGATAGATACATATAGGTAGGTAGATTGATAGATAGAGATAGGTAGGAACGTAGATAGATAGATAGAGATAGGTAGTTAGGTAGATTGATAGATAGAGATAGGTAGATAGGTAGATAGATATATACAGATAGGTAGGTAGGTAGATAGATAGATAGAGATAGGTAGGTAGGTAGATAGATAGAGATAGGTAGGTAGGTAGATAGATAGATAGAGATAGGTAGGTAGGTAGATTGATAGATACAGATAGGTAGGTAGGTAGATAGATAGATACAGATAGGTAGGTAGGTAGATTGATAGATAGAGATAGGTAGGTAGGTAGATTGATAGATACAGATAGGTAGGTAGGTAGATAGATAGATAGAGATAGGTAGGTAGGTAGATTGATAGATAGAGATAGGTAGGTAGGTAGATTGATAGATACAGATAGGTAGGTAGGTAGATAGATAGATAGAGATAGGTAGGTAGGTAGATTGATAGAGATAGGTAGGTAGGTAGGTAGATAGATAGAGATAGGTAGGTAGGTAGATTGATAGATACAGATAGGTAGGTAGGTAGATTGATAGATAGAGATAGGTAGGTAGGTAGATAGATAGATAGAGATAGGTAGGTAGGTAGATTGATAGATACAGATAGGTAGGTAGGTAGATTGATAGATAGAGATAGGTAGGTAGGTAGATAGATAGATAGAGATAGGTAGGTAGGTAGGTAGATAGATACAGATAGGTAGGTAGAATGATAGATAGAGATAGGTAGGTAGGTAGATAGATAGATAGAGATAGGTAGGTAGGTAGATTGATAGATAGAGATAGGTAGATAGGTAGATAGATAGATACAGATAGGTAGGTAGGTAGGTAGATAGATAGAGATAGGTAGGTAGGTAGATAGATAGATAGAGATAGGTAGGTAGGTAGATAGATAGATAGAGATAGGTATGTAGGTAGGTAGATAGATACAGATAGGTAGGTAGATAGATAAACACAGATAGGTGGGTAGGTAGATAGATAGATAGAGATAGGTAGGTAGGTAGATTGATAGATAGAGATAGGTAGGTAGTTAGGTATATAGATACAGATTGGTAGGTAGATAGATAGATAGAGATAGGTAGGTAGGTAGATAGATAGATAGAGATAGGTAGGTAGGTAGATTGATAGATACAGATAGGTAGGTAGATAGATAGATAGATAGAGATAGGTAGGTAGGTAGATAGATAGATAGAGATAGGTAGGTAGGTAGATAGATAGATAGAGATAGGTAAGTAGGTAGATAGATAGATACAGACAGGTAGGTAGGTAGATAGATAGATACAGATAGGTAGGTAGGTAGATTGATAGATAGAGATAGGTCGGTAGGTAGGTAGATAGATAGAGATAGGTAGGTAGGTAGATTGATAGAGATAGGTAGGTAGGTAGGTAGATAGATAGAGATAGGTAGGTAGGTAGATTGATAGATACAGATAGGTAGGTAGGTAGATTGATAGATAGAGATAGGTAGGTAGGTAGATAGATAGATAGAGATAGGTAGGTAGGTAGGTAGGTAGATAGATACAGATAGGTAGGTAGATTGATAGATAGAGATAGGTAGGAACGTAGATAGATAGATAGATAGATAGAGATAGGTAGGTAGGTAGATTGATAGATAGAGTTAGGCAGATAGGTAGATAGATATATACAGATAGGTAGGTAGGTAGATAGATAGATAGAGATAGGTAGGTAGGTAGATAGATAGAGATAGGTAAGGTAGGTAGATAGATAGATAGAGATAGGTAGGTAGGTAGATTGATAGATACAGATAGGTAGGTAGGTAGATAGATAGATACAGATAGGTAGGTAGGTAGATTGATAGATAGAGATAGGTAGGTAGGTAGATTGATAGATACAGATAGGTAGGTAGGTAGATAGATAGATAGAGATAGGTAGGTAGGTAGATTGATAGATAGAGATAGGTAGGTAGATAGGTAGATAGATAGAGATAGGTAGGTAGGTAGATAGATAGATAGAGATAGGTAGGTAGGTAGGTAGATAGATAGAGATAGGTAGGCAGGTAGATTGATAGATAGAGATAGGTAGGTAGGTAGGTAGATAGATAGAGATAGGTAGGTAGGTAGATTGATAAATAGAGATAGGTAGGTAGGTAGATAGATAGATAGAGATAGGTAGGTAGGTAGGTAGGTAGATAGATAGAGATAGGTAGGTAGGTAGATTGATAGATAGAGATAGGTAGGTAGGTAGATAGATAGATAGAGATAGGTAGGTAGGTAGGTAGATAGATAGAGATAAGTAGGTAGGTAGATTGATAGAGATAGGTAGGTAGGTAGATAGATAGATAGAGATAGGTAGGTAGGTAGATTTATAGATAGAGATAGGTAGGTAGGTAGGTAGGTAGGTAGATAGAGATAGGTAGGTAGGTAGATAGATAGATAGAGATAGGTAGGTAAGTAGATTGATAGATACAGATAGGTAGGTAGGTAGATAGATAGATACAGATAGGTAGGTAGGTAGATAGATAGATAGAGATAGGTAGGTAGGTAGATAGATAGATAGAGATAGGTAGGTAGGTAGGTAGATAGATACAGATATGTAGGTAGGTAGATAGATAGATAGAGATAGGTAGGTAGGTAGATTGATAGATACAGATAGGTAGGTAGGTAGGTAGATAGATAGAGATAGGTAGGTAGGTAGATAGATAGATAGAGATAGGTAGGTAGGTAGATAGATACAGATAGGTAGGTAGGTAGATAGATACAGATATGTAGGTAGGTAGATAGATAGATAGAGATAGGTAGGTAGGTAGATTGATATATAGAGATAGGTAGGTAGATAGGTAGATAGATAGAGATAGGTACGTAGGTAGATTGATAGATACAGATAGGTAGGTAGGTAGATAGATAGATACAGATAGGTAGGTAGGTAGATTGATAGATAGAGATAGGTAGGTAGGTAGATAGATAGATAGAGATAGGTAGGTAGGTAGATTGATAGAGATAGGTAGGTAGGTAGGTAGGTAGATAGATAGAGATAGGTAGGTAGGTAGATTGATAGATACAGATAGGCAGGTAGGTAGATAGATAGATACAGATAGGTAGGTAGGTAGATAGATAGATAGAGATAGGTAGGTAGGTAGATTGATAGATACAGATAGGTAGGTAGGTAGATTGATAGATAGAGATAGGTAGGTAGGTAGATTGATAGATAGAGATAGGAAGGTAGGTAGATTGATAGAGATAGGTAGGTAGGTAGATAGATAGATAGAGATAGGTAAGTAGGTAGATAGATAGATAGAGATAGGTAGATAGGTAGATAGATAGATACAGATAGGTAGGTAGGTAGATAGATAGATAGAGATAGGTGGGTAGGTAGATAGATAGATACAGATAGGTAGGTAGGTAGATTGATAGATAGAGATAGGTAGGTAGGTAGATAGATAGATAGAGATAGGTAGGTAGGTAGATAGATAGATAGAGATAGGTAGGTAGGTAGATTGATAGAGATAGGTAGGTAGGTAGGTAGATAGATAGAGATAGGTAGGTAGGTAGATTGATAGATACAGATAGGTAGGTAGGTAGATAGATAGATAGAGATAGGTAGGTAGGTAGATAGATAGATAGAGATAGGTAGGTAGGTAGATTGATAGATAGGTAGGTAGGTAGGTAGATAGATAGAGATAGGTAGGTAGGTAGATTGATAGATACAGATAGGTAGGTAGATAGATTGATAGATAGAGATAGGTAGGTAGGTAGATAGATAGATAGAGATAGGTAGGTAGGTAGATTGATAGATACAGATAGGTAGGTAGGTAGACTGATAGATAGAGATAGGTAGGTAGGTAGATAGATAGATAGATAGATAGATAGATAGATAGATAGATAGATAGATAGATAGATAGATAGATAGATAGAGATAGGTAGGTAGGTAGATTGATAGATAGAGATAGGTAGGTAGGTAGGTAGATAGATACAGATAGGTAGGTAGGTAGATTGATAGATAGAGATAGGTAGGTTGGTAGATAGATAGATAGAGATAGGAAGTTAGGTAGATAGATAGATAGAGATAGGTAGGTAGGTAGATAGATAGATAGAGAGGTAGGTAGGTAGGTAGGTAGATAGAGATAGGTAGGTAGGTAGATTGATAGATACAGATAGGTAGGTAGGTAGATTGATAGATAGAGATAGGTAGGTAGGTAGGTAGATAGATAGAGATAGGTAGGTAGGTAGATTGATAGATACAGATAGGTAGGTAGGTAGATTGATAGATAGAGATAGGTAGGTAGGTAGATAGATAGATAGAGATAGGTAGGTAGGTAGATTGATAGATACAGATAGGTAGGTAGGTAGATTGATAGATAGAGATAGGTAGGCAGGTAGATAGATAGATAGAGATAGGTAGGTAGGTAGGTAGATAGATACAGATAGGTAGGTAGATTGATAGATAGAGATAGGTAGGTAGGTAGATAGATAGAGATAGGTAGGTAGGTAGGTAGATAGATAGAGATAGGTAGGTAGGTAGATAGATAGATACAGATAGGTAGTTAGGTAGGTAGATACAGATATGTAGGTAGGTAGATAGATAGCTAGAGATAGGTAGGTAGGTAGATTGATATATAGAGATAGGTAGGTAGGTAGGTAGATAGATAGAGATAGGTAGGTAGGTAGATTGATAGATACAGATAGGTAGGTAGGTAGATAGATAGATACATATAGGTAGGTAGGTAGATTGATAGATAGAGATAGGTAGGTAGGTAGGTAGGTAGATAGACAGAGATAGGTAGGTAGGTAGATTGATAGAGATAGGTAGGTAGGTAGGTAGATAGATAGAGATAGGTAGGTAGGTAGATTGATAGATACAGATAGGTAGGGAGGTAGATAGATAGATACAGATAGGTAGGTAGGTAGATAGATAGATAGAGATAGGTAGGTAGGTAGATGATAGATACAGATAGGTAGGTAGGTAGATTGATAGATAGAGATAGGTCGGTAGGTAGATTGATAGATAGAGATAGGAAGGTAGGTAGATTGATAGAGATAGGTAGGTAGGTAGATAGATAGATAGAGATAGGTAGGTAGGTAGATAGATAGATAGAGATAGGTAGGTAGGTAGATAGATAGATAGAGATAGGTAGATAGGTAGATAGATAGATACAGATAGGTAGGTAGGTAGATAGATAGATAGAGATAGGTAGGTAGGTAGATAGATAGATAGAGAGGTAGGTAGGTAGGTAGGTAGATAGAGATAGGTAGGTAGGTAGATTGATAGATACAGATAGGTAGGTAGGTAGATTGATAGATAGAGATAGGTAGGTAGGTAGGTAGATAGATAGAGATAGGTAGGTAGGTAGATTGATAGATACAGATAGGTAGGTAGGGAGATTGATAGATAGAGATAGGTAGGTAGGTAGATAGATAGATAGAGATAGGTAGGTAGGTAGATTGATAGATACAGATAGGTAGGTAGGTAGATTGATAGATAGAGATAGGTAGGCAGGTAGATAGATAGATAGAGATAGGTAGGTAGGTAGGTAGATAGATACAGATAGGTAGGTAGATTGATAGATAGAGATAGGTAGGTAGGTAGGTAGATAGATAGAGATAGGTAGGTAGGTAGGTAGATAGATAGAGATAGGTAGGTAGGTAGATAGATAGATACAGATAGGTAGTTAGGTAGGTAGATACAGATATGTAGGTAGGTAGATAGATAGATAGAGATAGGTAGGTAGGTAGATTGATATATAGAGATAGGTAGGTAGGTAGGTAGATAGATAGAGATAGGTAGGTAGTAGATTGATAGATACAGATAGGTAGGTAGGTAGATAGATAGATACATATAGGTAGGTAGGTAGATTGATAGATAGAGATAGGTAGGTAGGTAGGTAGATAGACAGAGATAGGTAGGTAGGTAGATTGATAGAGATAGGTAGGTAGGTAGGTAGATAGATAGAGATAGGTAGGTAGGTAGATTGATAGATACAGATAGGTAGGGAGGTAGATAGATAGATACAGATAGGTAGGTAGGTAGATAGATAGATAGAGATAGGTAGGTAGGTAGATGATAGATACAGATAGGTAGGTAGGTAGATTGATAGATAGAGATAGGTCGGTAGGTAGATGATAGATAGAGATAGGAAGGTAGGTAGATTGATAGAGATAGGTAGGTAGGTAGATAGATAGATAGAGATAGGTAGGTAGGTAGATAGATAGATAGAGATAGGTAGGTAGGTAGATAGATAGATAGAGATAGGTAGATAGGTAGATAGATAGATACAGGTAGGGTAGGTAGGTAGATAGATAGATAGAGATAGGTGGGTAGGTAGATAGATAGATACAGATAGGTAGGTAGGTAGATTGATAGATAGAGATAGGTAGGTAGGTAGATAGATAGATAGAGATAGGTAGGTAGGTAGATTGATAGAGATAGGTAGGTAGGTAGGTAGGTAGATAGATAGAGATAGGTAGGTAGTAGATGATAGATACAGATAGGTAGGTAGGTAGATAGATAGATAGAGATATGTAGGTAAGTAGATAGATAGAGATAGGTAGGTAGGTAGATTGATAGATAGGTAGGTAGGTAGGTAGATAGATAGAGATACGTAGGTAGGTAGATTGATAGATACAGATAGGTAGGTAGGTAGATTGATAGATAGAGATAGGTAGGTAGATAGATAGATAGATAGATAGATAGATAGATAGATAGATAGATAGATAGATAGAGATAGGTAGGTAGGTAGATTGATAGATAGAGATAGGTAGGTAGGTAGGTAGATAGATACAGATAGGTAGGTAGGTAGATAGATAGATAGAGATAGGTAGGTAGGTAGATAGATAGATAGAGATAGGTAGTTAGGTAGATAGATAGATAGAGATAGGTAGGTAGGTAGATAGATAGATAGAGATAGGTAGGTAGGTAGATAGATAGAGATAGGTAGGTAGGTAGATAGATAGATACAGACAGGTAGGTAGGTAGATAGATAGATACAGATAGGTAGGTAGGTAGATTGATAGATAGAGATAGGTAGGTAGGTAGGTATATAGATAGAGATAGGTAGGTAGGTAGATTGATAGAGATAGGTAGGTAGGTAGGTAGATAGATAGAGATAGGTAGGTAGGTAGATTGATAGATACAGATAGGTAGGTAGGTAGATTGATAGATAGAGATAGGTAGGTAGGTAGATAGATAGATAGAGATAGGTAGGTAGGTAGATTGATAGATACAGATAGGTAGGTAGGTAGATTGATAGATAGAGATAGGTAGGTAGGTAGATAGATAGATAGAGATAGGTAGGTAGGTAGGTAGATAGATACAGATAGGTAGGTAGATTGATAGATAGAGATAGGTAGGTAGGTAGATAGATAGATAGATAGAGATAGGTAGGTAGGTAGATTGATAGATAGAGATAGGTAGATAGGTAGATAGATAGATACAGATAGGTAGGTAGGTAGATAGATAGATAGAGATAGGTAGGTAGGTAGGTAGATAGATAGATAGAGATAGGTAGGTAGGTAGATTGATAGATAGAGATAGGTAGGTAGGTAGATAGATAGATAGAGATAGGTAGGTAGTTAGGTAGATAGATAGAGATAGGTAGGTAGGTAGATTGATAGATAGAGATAGGTAGGTAGGTAGATAGATAGATAGAGATAGGTAGGTAGGTAGGTAGATAGATAGAGATAAGTAGGTAGGTAGATTGATAGAGATAGGTAGGTAGGTAGATAGATAGATAGAGATAGGTAGGTAGGTAGATTTATAGATAGAGATAGGTAGGTAGGTAGGTAGGTAGGTAGATAGATAGAGATAGGTAGGTAGGTAGGTAGATAGATAGAGATAGGTAGGTAAGTAGAATGATAGATACAGATAGGTAGGTAGGTAGATAGATAGATACAGATAGGTAGGTAGGTAGATAGATAGATAGAGATAGGTAGGTAGGTAGATAGATGATAGAGATAGGTAGTAGGTAGGTAGATAGATACAGATATGTAGGTAGGTAGATAGATAGATAGAGATAGGTAGGTAGGTAGATTGATAGATACAGATAGGTAGGTAGGTAGGTAGATAGATAGAGATAGGTAGGTAGGTAGATAGATAGATAGAGATAGGTAGGTAGGTAGATAGATACAGATAGGTAGGTAGGTAGATAGATACAGATATGTAGGTAGGTAGATAGATAGATAGAGATAGGTAGGTAGGTAGATTGATATATAGAGATAGGTAGGTAGGTAGGTAGATAGATAGAGATAGGTACGTAGGTAGATTGATAGATACAGATAGGTAGGTAGGTAGATAGATAGATACAGATAGGTAGGTAGGTAGATTGATAGATAGAGATAGGTAGGTAGGTAGATAGATAGATAGAGATAGGTAGGTAGGTAGATTGATAGAGATAGGTAGGTAGGTAGGTAGGTAAGATAGATAGAGATAGGTAGGTAGGTAGATTGATAGATACAGATAGGCAGGTAGGTAGATAGATAGATACAGATAGGTAGGTAGATAGATAGATAGAGATAGGTAGGTAGGTAGATTGATAGATACAGATAGGTAGGTAGGTAGATTGATAGATAGAGATAGGTAGGTAGGTAGATTGATAGATAGAGATAGGAAGGTAGGTAGATTGGTAGAGATAGGTAGGTAGGTAGATAGATAGATAGAGATAGGTAAGTAGGTAGATAGATAGATAGAGATAGGTAGATAGGTAGATAGATAGATACAGATAGGTAGGTAGGTAGATAGATAGATAGAGATAGGTGGGTAGGTAGATAGATAGATACAGATAGGTAGGTAGGTAGATTGATAGATAGAGATAGGTAGGTAGGTAGATAGATAGATAGAGATAGGTAGGTAGGTAGATAGATAGATAGAGATAGGTAGGTAGGTAGATTGATAGAGATAGGTAGGTAGGTAGGTAGATAGATAGAGATAGGTAGGTAGGTAGATTGATAGATACAGATAGGTAGGTAGATAGATTGATAGATAGAGATAGGTAGGTAGGTAGATAGATAGATAGAGATAGGTAGGTAGGTAGATTGATAGATACAGATAGGTAGGTAGGTAGATTGATAGATAGAGATAGGTAGGTAGGTAGATAGATAGATAGATAGATAGATAGAGATAGGTAGGTAGGTAGATTGATACATAGAGATAGGTAGGTAGGTAGGTAGATAGATACAGATAGGTAGGTAGGTAGATTGATAGATAGAGATAGGTAGGTTGGTAGATAGATAGATAGAGATAGGAAGTTAGGTAGATAGATAAATAGAGATAGGTAGGTAGGTAGATAGATAGATAGAGATAGGTAGGTAGGTAGGTAGGTAGATAGAGATAGGTAGGTAGGTAGATTGATAGATACAGATAGGTAGGTAGGTAGATTGATAGATAGAGATAGGTAGGTAGGTAGGTAGGTAGATAGATAGAGATAGGTAGGTAGGTAGATTGATAGATACAGATAGGTAGGTAGGTAGATTGATAGATAGAGATAGGTAGGTAGGTAGATAGATAGATAGAGATAGGTAGGTAGGTAGATTGATAGATACAGATAGGTAGGTAGGTAGATTGATAGATAGAGATAGGTAGGCAGGTAGATAGATAGAGATAGGTAGGTAGGTAGGTAGATAGATACAGATAGGTAGGTAGATTGATAGATAGAGATAGGTAGGTAGGTAGGTAGATAGATAGAGATAGGTAGGTAGGTAGGTAGATAGATAGAGATAGGTAGGTAGGTAGATAGATAGATACAGATAGGTAGTTAGGTAGGTAGATACAGATATGTAGGTAGGTAGATAGATAGATAGAGATAGGTAGGTAGGTAGATTGATATATAGAGATAGGTAGGTAGGTAGGTAGATAGACAGAGATAGGTAGGTAGGTAGATTGATAGATACAGATAGGTAGGTAGGTAGATAGATAGATACATATAGGTAGGTAGGTAGATTGATAGATAGAGATAGGTAGGTAGGTAGGTAGATAGACAGAGATAGGTAGGTAGGTAGATTGATAGAGATAGGTAGGTAGGTAGGTAGATAGATAGAGATAGGTAGGTAGGTAGATTGATAGATACAGATAGGTAGGGAGGTAGATAGATAGATACAGATAGGTAGGTAGGTAGATAGATAGATAGAGATAGGTAGGTAGGTAGATGATAGATACAGATAGGTAGGTAGGTAGATTGATAGATAGAGATAGGTTGGTAGGTAGATTGATAGTTAGAGATAGGAAGGTAGGTAGATTGATAGATAGAGATAGGTAGGTAGGTAGATAGATAGATAGTTAGATAGATGAGAGATGGTAGGTAGGTAGATTGATACATAGAGATAGGTAGGTGGTAGGGTAGATAGATACAGATAGGTAGGGTAGGTAGATTGATAGATAGAGATAGGTAGGTGGTAGATAGATAGATAGAGAGAGGTAGGAGTTAGGTGATAGATAATGAGAGGTAGTAGGTAGGTGAGTGATTGATAGAGAGAGGTAGGTAGGGTAGGTAGGTGTAGATAGTGATTGGTAGGGTAGTTGATTGAGTACTGATGGTTGGGAGTGATGGTAGTTTGAGTTAGGGAGGGTAGGTAGGGAGGTTGAGAGTGTAGTGTGTGGGTGGGTGGGTGAGGGTGTGTGTAAGTGTGGGTGGGTGAGGGTGTGTGTGTGATTGGAAGGTGTGAGTGTGTGTGTGTGTGTGTGGGTGGGTGGGAGTTGTGTGAGAGGTCTGATTGGGTGGGAGTGTGTGGGTGTGTGTGTGAGTGGTGGCTGGGTGAGTGTGAGAGTGAGGGTGGTAGGGATGGGTGATTGTGTCAGTGGGTTGGAGTTGGAGAGTGTGTGTGAGGGAGGGAGGTAGGGTGTGTGTGTGTGTGTGGGTGGGTGGGAGGGTGTGTGTGTGTGAGTGGGTGGGTAGGGTGATTGTGTGAGTATGTGTGGTGGGTGGGTGGGTGTGTATGTGTGGGTGGGTGGGTGTGAGTGTGTGTGAGTGAGGGTGGGTGGGTGAGGTGTGGTGTGTGTGTGGGTGGGTGGGAGGGTGTGTGAATGTGTGTGGGTGGGTGGGTGTGGGTGTGTGTCATGTGTGGGTGGGTGGGTGTGTGTGTGTGTAAGTGTGGGTGGGTGGGTGTGGTGTGTGTGTGTGGGTGGGTGGGTGGTGTGTGTGTGAGAGGAGGAGTGTGTGAGAGCGAGAAGACGCAGGGGGGGGGGGGGGTGTGTGTGGAGTGAGTACGTAAGTAAGTAAGTGAGAGTGAGTGATTGAGTAAGTAAGTAAGTGTGGGTGAGTGAGTGAGTAAGTACGTAAGTGAGGGTGAGTGATTGAGTAAGTAAGTAAGTGAGAGGGAGTGAGTAAGTAAGTAAGTAAGTGAGAGCTGAGTGATTGAGTAAGTAAGTAAGTGAGAGTGAGTGAGTGAGTAAGTAAGTATGTGAGGGTGAGTAAGTAAGTTAGTAAGTGAGGGTGAGTGAGTGAGTAAGTAAGTAAGTGAGAGTGAGTGAGTAAGTAAGTAAGTAAGTGAGAGTGAGTGAGTAAGTAAGTAAGTAAGTGAGAGTGAGTGATTGAGTAAGTAAGTGAGGGTGAGTGAGTAAGTAAGTAAGTAAGTGAGAGTGAGTGAGTAAGGAAGTAAGTGAGAGTGAGTGATTGAGTAAGTAAGTAAGTGCAGGGTGAGTGATTGAGTAAGTAAGCTAAGTGAGAGTGAGTGAGTGAGTAAGTAAGTAAGTGAGAGTGAGTGATTGAGTAAGTAAGTAAGTGAGGGTGAGTGATTGAGTAAGTAAGTAAGTGAGAGTGAGTGAGTAAGTAAGTAAGTAAGTAAGTGAGAGTGAGTGATTGAGTAAGTAAGTAAGTGAGGGTGAGTGATTGAGTAAGTAAGTAAGTGAGAGTGAGTAAGTAAGTAAGTAAGTAAGTGAGAGTGAGTGAGTGAGTAAGTAAGTAAGTGAGAGTGGGTGAGTGAGTAAGTTAGGAAGTGAGAGTGAGTGAGTGAGTAATTAAGTAAGTGAGAGTGAGTGATTGAGTAAGTAAGTAAGTGAGGGTGAGTGAGTAAGTAAGTACGTAAGTGAGAGTGGGTGATTGAGTAAGTAAGTAAGTGAGAGTGAGTGAGTGAGTGAGTGAGTGAGTAAGTAAGTAAGTGAGAGTGAGTGATTGAGTAAGTCAGGAAGTGAGAGTGAGTGATTGAGTAAGTAAGTAAGTGAGAGTGAGTGATTGAGTAAGTAAGTAAGTGAGGGTGAGTGATGAGTAAGTAAGTAAGTGAGAGTGAGTGAGTGAGTAGTAAGTAAGTGAGGGTGAGTGAGTGAGTAAGAAAGTAAGTGAGGGTGAGTGATTGAGTAAGTCAGTAACGTGAGAGTGAGTGAGTCAGTAAGTAAGTAAGTGAGAGTGATTGAGTAAGTAAGTAAGTGAGAGGGAGTGAGTAAGTAAGTAAGTAAGTGAGAGTGAGTGATTGAGTAAGTAAGTAAGTGTGGGTGAGTGAGTGAGTAAGTAAGTAAGTGAGGGTGAGTGATTGAGTAAGTAAGTAAGTGAGAGGGAGTGAGTAAGTAAGTAAGTAAGTGAGAGTGTGTGATTGAGTAAGTAAGTAAGTGAGAGTGAGTGAGTGAGTAAGTAAGTATGTGAGGGTGAGTAAGTAAGTTAGTAAGTGAGGGTGAGTGAGTGAGTAAGTAAGTAAGTGAGAGTGAGTGCGTAAGTAAGTAAGTAAGTGAGAGTGAGTGAGTAAGTAAGTAAGTAAGTGAGAGTGAGTGATTGAGTAAGTAAGTGAGGGTGAGTGAGTAAGTAAGTAAGTAAGTGAGAGTGAGTGAGTAAGGAAGTAAGTGAGAGTGAGTGATTGAGTAAGTAAGTAAGTGAGGGTGAGTGATTGAGTAAGTAAGTAAGTGAGAGTGAGTGAGTGAGTAAGTAAGTAAGTGAGAGTGAGTGATTGAGTAAGTAAGTAAGTGAGGGTGAGTGATTGAGTAAGTAAGTAAGTGAGAGTGAGTGAGTAAGTAAGTAAGTAAGTAAGTGAGAGTGAGTGATTGAGTAAGTAAGTAAGTGAGGGTGAGTGATTGAGTAAGTAAGTAAGTGAGAGTGAGTAAGTAAGTAAGTAAGTAAGTGAGAGTGAGTGAGTGAGTAAGTAAGTAAGTGAGAGTGGGTGAGTGAGTAAGTTAGGAAGTGAGAGTGAGTGAGTGAGTAATTAAGTAAGTGAGAGTGAGTGATTGAGGTAAGTAAGTAAGTGAGGGTGAGTGAGTAAGTAAGTAAGTAAGTGAGAGTGGGTGATTGAGTAAGTAAGTAAGTGAGAGTGAGTGAGTGAGTGAGTGAGTGAGTAAGTAAGTAAGTGAGAGTGAGTGATTGAGTAAGTAAGTAAGTGAGGGTGAGTGATTGAGTAAGTAAGTAAGTGAGAGTGAGTGAGTGAGTAAGTAAGTAAGTGAGAGTGCGTGATTGAGTGAGTAAGTCAGTGAGGGTGAGTGCATTGAGTAAGTAAGTAAGTGAGAGTGAGTGAGTAAGTAAGTAAGTAAGTGAGAGTGATTGAGTAAGTAAGTAAGTGAGAGTGAGTGAGTGAGTAAGTAAGTAAGTGAGAGTGAGTGAGTGAGTAAGTAAGTAAGTGAGAGTGAGTGATTGAGTAAGTAAGTAAGTGAGGGTGAGTGCGTGAGTAAGTACAATAAGTGAGAGTGAGTGAGTGAGTAAGTAAGTAAGTGAGGGTGAGTGAGTGAGTAAGTGAGTAAGTGAGAGTGAGTGAGTGAGTAAGTAGGTAAGTGAGAGTGAGTGAGTGAGTAAGTAAGTAAGTGAGAGTAATTGAGTAAGTACGGAAGTGAGAGTGAGTGATTGAGTAAGTAAGTAAGTGAGAGTGAGTGATTGAGTAAGTAAGTAAGTGAGGGTGAGTGATTGAGTAAGTAAGTAAGTGAGAGTGAGTGAGTGAGTAAGTAAGTGAGGGTGAGTGAGTGAGTCAGTAAGGAAGTGAGGGTGAGTGATTGAGTAAGTAAGTAAGTGAGAGTGAGTGAGTAAGTAAGTAAGTAAGTAAGTGAGAGTGATTGAGTAAGTAAGTAAGTGAGAGTGAGTGAGTGAGTAAGTAAGTAAGTGAGAGTGAGTGATTGAGTAAGTAAGTAAGTGAGGGTGAGTGAGTGAGTAAGTAAGTAAGTGAGGGTGAGTGATTGAGTAAGTAGGTAAGTGAGAGTGAGTGAGTAAGTAAGTAAGTAAGTGAGAGTGTGTGATTGAGTAAGTAAGTAAGTGAGAGTGAGTGAGTGAGTAAGTAAGTATGTGAGGGTGAGTGAGTAAGTAAGTAAGTGAGGGTGAGTGAGTAAGTAAGTAAGTGAGAGTGAGTGAGTGAGTAAGTAAGTAAGTGAGAGTGAGTGAGTAAGTAAGTAAGTAAGTGAGGGTGAGTGATTGAGTACGTAAGTAAGTGAGAGTGAGTGAGTGAGTAAGTAAGTATGTGAGGGTGAGTGAGTAAGGTAAGTAAGTAAGTGAGAGTGAGTGAGTGAGTAAGTAAGTAAGTGAGAGTGAGTGAGTGAGTAAGTAAGTAAGTAGCTGAGGGTGAGTGAGTGAGTAAGTAAGTAAGTGAGGGTGAGTGATTGAGTAGGAAGTAAGTGAGAGTGAGTGAGTAAGTAAGTAAGTAAGTGAGAGTGAGTGAGTAAGTAAGTAAGTAAGTAAGTAAGTGAGAGTGAGCTGTTTGAGTAAGAAAGTAAGTGAGAGTGAGTGAGTGAGTAAGTAAGTAAGTGAGAGTGATTGAGTAAGTAAGTAGGTGAGAGTGAGTGAGTAAGTAAGTAAGTCAAGTGAGAGTGAGTGAGTGAGTAAGTAAGTAAGTGAGAGTGAGTGATTGAGTAAGTAAGTAAGTGAGAGTGAGTGAGTAAGTTAGTAAGTAAGTGAGAGTGAGTGAGTGAGTAAGTAAGTAAGTGAGAGTGAGTGATTGAGTAAGTAAGTAAGTGAGAGTGAGTGAGTGAGTAAGTAAGTAAGTAAGTGAGAGTGAGTGAGTGAGTAAGTAAGTAAGTGAGGGTGAGTGAGTGAGTAAGTGAGTAAGTGAGAGTGAGTGATTGAGTAAGTAAGTAAGTGAGAGTGAGTGAGTGAGTGAGTAAGTAAGTAAGTGAGAGTGAGTGATTGAGTAAAGTAAGTGAGGGTGAGTGAGTAAAGTAAGTAAGTAAGTGAGAGTGAGTGAGTGAGTAAGTAAGTAAGTGAGAGTGCGTGATTGAGTAGTAAGTAAGTGAGGGTGAGTGATTGAGTAAGTAAGTAAGTGAGAGTGAGTGAGTGAGTAAGTAAGTAAGTGAGAGTGAGTGATTGAGTAAGTAAGTAAGTGAGGGTGAGTGATTGAGTACGTACGTAAGTGAGAGTGAGTGAGTAAGTAAGTAAGTAAGTGAGAGTGATTGAGTAAGTAAGTAAGTGAGAGTGAGTGTGTAAGTAAGTAAGTAAGTGAGAGTGAGTGATTGAGTAAGTAAGTAAGTGAGGGTGAGTGAGTGCGTAAGTAAGTAAGGGAGGGTGAGTGAGTGAGTAAGTAAGTAAGTGAGAGTGAGTGAGTAAGTACGTAAGTGAGAGTGAGTGAGTGAGTAAGTAAGTACAGTGAGAGTGAGTGAGTGAGTAAGTTAGTAAGTGAGAGTGAGTGAGTCGAGTAAGTAAGTAAGTGAGAGTGAGTGATTGAGTAAGTAAGTAAGTGAGGGTGAGTGAGTAAGTAAGTAAGTAAGTGAGAGTGAGTGATTGAGTAAGTAGTAAGTGAGAGTGAGTGAGTGAGTGAGTGAGTGAGTGAGTGAGAGAGTGAGTGAGTGAGTGAGTACGTAAGTGAGAGTGAGTGATTGAGTAAGTAAGTAAGTGAGGGTGAGTGATTGAGTAAGTAAGTACGGTGAGAGTGAGTGAGTAAGTACGTAAGTAAGTGAGTGATTGAGTAAGTAAGTAAGTGAGAGTGAGTGAGTAGGTAAGTATGTGAGAGTGAGTGAGTGAGTAAGTAAGTACGTGAGGGTGAGTGATTGAGTAAGTAAGTAAGTGAGAGTGAGTGAGTAAGTAAGTAAGTAAGTAAGTGAGAGTCGATTGAGTAAGTAAGTAAGTGAGAGTGAGTGAGTGAGTAAGTAAGTAAGTGAGAGTGAGTGATTGAGTAAGTAAGGAAGTGAGGGTGAGTGAGTGAGTAAGTAAATAAGTGAGAGTGAGTGAGTGAGTAAGTAAGTAAGTAAGGGTGAGTGAGTGAGTAAGTGAGTAAGTGAGAGTGAGTGAGTGAGTAAGTACGTAAGTGAGAGTGAGTGAGTGAGTAAGTAAGTAAGTGAGAGTGAGTGAGTGAGTAAGTAAGTAAGTGAGAGTGATTGAGTAAGTAAGGAAGTGAGAGTGAGTGATTGAGTAAGTAAGTAAGTGAGAGTGAGTGATTGAGTAAGTAAGTAAGTGAGGGTGAGTGATGAGTAAGTAAGTAAGTGAGAGTGAGTGAGTGAGTACGTAAGTAAGTGAGGGTGAGTGAGTGAGTAAGAAAGTAAGTGAGGGTGAGTGATTGAGTAAGTAAGTAAGTGAGAGTGAGTGAGTAAGTAAGTAAGTAAGTGAGAGTGATTGAGTAAGTACGTAAGTGAGAGGGAGTGAGTAAGTAAGTAAGTAAGTGAGAGTGAGTGATTGAGTAAGTAAGTAAGTGTGGGTGAGTGCGTGAGTAACGTAAGTAAGCTGAGGGTGAGTGATTGAGTAAGTAAGTAAGTGAGAGTGAGTGAGTAAGTAAGTAAGTAAGTGAGAGTGTGTGATTGAGTAAGTAAGTAAGTGAGAGTGAGTGAGTGAGTAAGTAAGTATGTGAGGGTGAGTAAGTAAGTTAGTAAGTGAGGGTGAGTGAGTGAGTAAGTAAGTCAAGTGAGAGTGAGTGATTAAGTAAGTAAGTAAGTGAGAGTGAGTGAGTAAGTAAGTAAGTAAGTGAGAGTGAGTGCTTGAGTAAGTAAGTGAGGGTGAGTGAGTAAGTAAGTACGTAAGTGAGAGTGAGTGAGTGAGTAAGGAAGTAAGTGAGAGTGAGTGATTGAGTAAGTAAGTAAGTGCAGGGTGAGTGATTGAGTAAGTAAGTGAGAGTGAGTGAGTGAGTAAGTAAGTAAGTGAGAGTGAGTGATTGAGAAAGTAAGTAAGTGAGGGTGAGTGATTGAGTAAGTAAGTAAGTGAGAGTGAGTGAGTAAGTAAGTAAGTAAGTGAGAGTGAGTGATTGAGTAAGTAAGTAAGTAGAGGGTGAGTGATTGAGTAAGTAAGTAAGTGAGAGTGAGTAAGTAAGTAAGTAAGTAAGAGAGTGAGTGAGTGAGTAAGTAAGTAAGTGAGAGTGAGTGAGTGAGTAAGTAAGTAAGTGAGGGTGAGTGAGTGAGTAAGTGAGTAAGTGAGAGTGAGTGAGTGAGTAAGTAAGTAAGTGAGAGTGAGTGAGTGAGTAAGTAAGTAAGTGAGAGTGAGTGAGAGTAAGTAAGTAAGTGAGAGTGCTTGAGTAAGTAAGGAAGTGAGAGTGAGTGATTGAGTAAGTAAGTAAGTGAGAGTGAGTGATTGAGTAAGTAAGTAAGTGAGGGTGAGTGATGAGTAAGTAAGTAAGTGAGAGTGAGTGAGTGAGTAAGTAAGTAAGTGAGGGTGAGTGAGTGAGTAAGAAAGTAAGTGAGGGTGAGTGATTGAGTAAGTAGTAAGTGAGAGTGAGTGAGTAAGTAAGTAAGTAAGTGAGAGTGATTGAGTAAGTAAGTAAGTGAGAGGGAGTGAGTAAGTAAGTAAGTAAGTAAGTGAGAGTGAGTGACTTGAGTAAGTAAGTAAGTGTGGGTGAGTGAGTGAGTAAGTAAGTAAGTGAGGGTGAGTGATTGAGTAAGTAAGTAAGTGAGAGTGAGTGAGTAAGTAAGTAAGTAAGTGAGAGAGTGTGATTGAGTAAGTAAGTAAGTGAGAGTGAGTGAGTGAGTAAGTAAGTATGTGAGGGTGAGTAAGTAAGTTAGTAAGTGAGGGTGAGTGAGTGAGTAAGTCAGTAAGTGAGAGTGAGTGAGTAAGTAGTAAGTAAGTGAGAGTGAGTGAGTAAGAAAGTAAGTGAGAGTGAGTGATTGAGTAAGTAAGTGAGGGTGAGTGAGTAAGTAAGTAAGTAAGTGAGAGTGAGTGAGTGAGTAAGGAAGTAAGTGAGAGTGAGTGATTGAGTAAGTCAGTAAGTGAGGGTGAGTGATTGAGTAAGTAAGTAAGTGAGAGTGAGTGAGTGCGTAAGTAAGTAAGTGAGAGTGAGTGATTGAGTAAGTAAGTAAGTGCAGGGTGAGTGATTGAGTAAGTAAGTAAGTGAGAGTGAGTGCGTAAGTAAGTAAGTAAGTGAGAGTGAGTGATTGAGTAAGTAAGTAAGTGAGGGTGAGTGATTGAGTAAGTAAGTAAGTGAGAGTGACGTAAGTAAGTAAGTAAGTAGAGCGTGAGTGAGTGAGTAAGTAAGTAAGTGAGAGTGAGTGAGTGAGTAAGTAAGGAAGTGAGAGTGAGTGAGTGAGTAATTAAGTAAGTGAGAGTGAGTGATTGAGTAAGTAAGTAAGTGAGGGTGAGTGAGTAAGTAAGTAAGTAAGTGAGAGTGAGTGATTGAGTAAGTAAGTAAGTGAGAGTGAGTGAGTGAGTGAGTGAGTGAGTGAGTGAGTGAGTGAGTGAGTGAGTGAGTGAGTGAGTGAGTGAGTAAGTAAGTAAGTGAGAGTGAGTGATGGAGTAAGTAAGTAAGTGAGGGTGAGTGATTGAGTAAGTAAGTAAGTGAGAGTGAGTGAGTGAGTAAGTAAGTAAGTGAGAGTGAGTGATTGAGTGAGTAAGTAAGTGAGGGTGAGTGATTGAGTAAGTAAGTAAGTGAGAGTGAGTGAGTAAGTAAGTAAGTAAGTGAGTGATTGAGTAAGTAAGTAAGTGAGAGTGAGTGAGTGAGTAAGTAAGTAAGTGAGAGTGAGTGAGTGAGTAAGTAAGTAAGTGAGGGTGAGTGATTGAGTAAGTAAGTAAGTGAGAGTGAGTGAGTAAGTAAGTAAGTAAGTGAGAGTGATTGAGTAAGTAAGTAAGTGAGAGTGAGTGAGTGAGTAAGTAAGTAAGTGAGAGTGAGTGAGTGAGTAAGTAAGTAAGTGAGAGTGAGTGATTGAGTAAGTAAGTAAGTGAGGGTGAGTGAGTGAGTAAGTAAATAAGTGAGAGTGAGTGAGTGAGTAAGTAAGTAAGTGAGGGTGAGTGAGTGAGTAAGTGAGTAAGTGAGAGTGAGTGAGTGAGTAAGTAGGTAAGTGAGAGTGAGTGAGTGAGTAAGTAAGTAAGTGAGAGTGATTGAGTAAGTAAGGCAGTGAGAGTGAGTGATTGAGTAAGTAAGTAAGTGAGAGTGAGTGATTGAGTAAGTAAGTAAGTGAGGGTGAGTGATTGAGTAAGTAAGTAAGTGAGAGTGAGTGAGTGAGTAAGTAAGTAAGTGAGGGTGAGTGAGTGAGTAAGTAAGGAAGTGAGGGTGAGTGATTGAGTAAGTAAGTAAGTGAGAGTGAGTGAAGTAAGTAAGTAAGTAAGTGAGAGTGATTGAGTAAGTAAGTAAGTGAGAGTGAGTGAGTGAGTAAGTAAGTAAGTGAGAGTGAGTGATTGAGTAAGTAAGTAAGTGAGGGTGAGTGAGTGAAGTAAGTAAGTAAGTGAGGGTGAGTGATTGAGTAAGTAGGTAAGTGAGAGTGAGTGAGTAAGTGAGTAAGTAAGTGAGAGTGTGTGATTGCGTAAGTAAGTAAGTGAGAGTGAGTGAGTGAGTAAGTAAGTATGTGAGGGTGAGTGAGTAAGTACGTAAGTGAGGGTGAGTGAGTAAGTAAGTAAGTGAGAGTGAGTGAGTGAGTAAGTAAGTAAGTGAGAGTGAGTGAGTAGTAAGTAAGTAAGTGAGGGTGAGTGATTGAGTAAAAGTAAGTGAGAGTGAGTGAGTGAGTAAGTAAGTATGTGAGGGTGAGTGAGTAAGTAAGTAAGTAAAGTGAGAGTGAGTGAGTGAGTACGTAAGTAAGTGAGAGTGAGTGAGTGAGTAAGTAAGTAAGTGAGGGTGAGTGAGTGAGTAAGTAAGTAAGTGAGGGTGAGTGATTGAGTAGGTAAGTAAGTGAGAGTGAGTGAGTGAGTAAGTAAGTAAGTGAGAGTGAGTAAGTAAGTAAGTAAGTAAGTAAGTGAGAGTGAGTGTTTGAGTAAGTAAGTAAGTGAGAGTGAGTGAGTGAGTAAGTAAGTAAGTGAGAGTGATTGAGTAAGTAAGTAGGTGAGAGTGAGTGAGTAAGTAAGTAAGTAAGTGAGAGTGAGTGAGTGAGTAAGTAAGTAAGTGAGAGTGAGTGATTGAGTAAGTAAGTAAGTGAGAGTGAGTGAGTAAGTAAGTAAGTAAGTAAGTAGAGAGTGAGTGAGTGAGTACGTAAGTAAGTGAGAGTGGGTGATAGAGTAAGTAAGTAAGTGAGAGTGAGTGAGTAAGTAAGTAAGTAAGTGAGAGTGAGTGATTGAGTAAGGAAGTAAGTGAGAGTGAGTGAGTAAGTAAGTAAGTAAGTGAGAGTGAGTGAGTGAGTAAGTAAGTAAGTGAGAGTGAGTGAGTAAGTGAGTAAGTAAGTGAGAGTGAGTGATTGAGTAAGTAAGTAAGTGAGAGTGAGTGAGTGAGTAAGTAAGTAAGTGAGGGTGAGTGATTGAGTAAGTAAGTAAGTGAGAGTGAGTGATTGAGTAAGTAAGTAAGTGAGGGTGAGTGAGTGAGTAAGTAAGTAAGTGAGGTGAGTGATTGAGTAAGTAAGTAAGTGAGAGTGAGTGAGTGAGTAAGTAAGTAAGTGCGAGTGAGTGGAGTAAGTAAAGTAAGTGAGAGTGAGTGAGTGAGTAAGGTAAGTAAGTGAGGGTGTGTGAGTGAGTAAGTGAGGAAGTTAGAGTGAGTGATTGAGTAAGTAAGTAAGTGAGAGTGAGTGAGTGAGTGAGTGAGTAGGGAAGTAAGTGAGAGTGAGTGATTGAGTAAGTAAGTGAGGGTGAGTGAGTAAGTAAGTAAGTAAGTAAGTGAGAGTGAGTGAGTGAGTAAGTAAGTAAGTGAGAGTGAGTGATTGAGTAAGTAAGTAAGTGAGGGTGAGTGATTGAGTAAGTAAGTAAGTGAGAGTGAGTGAGTAAGTAAGTAAGTAAGTGAGAGTGATTGAGTAAGTAAGTAAGTGAGAGTGAGTGAGTAACGTAAGTAAGTGAGAGTGAGTGATTGAGTAAGTAAGTAAGTGAGGGTGAGTGAGTGAGTAAGTAAGTAAGGGAGGGTGAGTGAGTGAGTAAGTAGGTAAGTGAGAGTGAGTGAGTGAGTAAGTAAGTAAGTGAGAGTGAGTGAGTGAGTAAGTAAGTAAGTGAGAGTGAGTGAGTGAGTGAGTAAGTAAGTGAGGGTGAGTGATTGAGTAAGTAAGTAAGTGAGAGTGAGTGAGTGAGTAAGTAAGTAAGTGAGAGTGAGTGAGTGAGTACGTAATTGAGGGTGAGTGTGTAAGTTAGTAAGTAAGTGAGAGTGAGTGATTGAGTAAGTAAGTAAGTGAGAGTGAGTGAGTGAGTAAGTAAATAAGTGAGGGGGGGTGAGTGAGTAAGTAAGTGAGGGTGAGTGAGTAAGTAAGTATGTAAGTGAGAGTGAGTGAGTGAGTAAAGTAAGTAAGTGAGAGTGAGTGAGTGAGTAAGTAAGTAAGTGAGAGTGAGTGAGTAAGTAAGTAAGTAAGTGAGGAGTGAGTGAGTGAGTAAGTGAGTACGTGAGAGTGAGTGATTGAGTAAGTAAGTAAGTGAGAGTGAGTGAGTGAGTAAGTAAGTAAGTGAGAGTGAGTGATGGAGTAGTAAGTGAGGGTGAGTGAGTAAGTAAGTAAGTAAGTGAGAGTGAGTGAGTGAGTAAGTAAGTAAGTGAGAGTGAGTGATTGAGTAAGTAAGTACAGTGAGGGTGAGTGATTGAGTAAGTACAGTAAGTGAGAGTGAGTGAGTGAGTAAGTAAGTAAGTGAGAGTGAGTGATTGAGTAAGTAAGTAAGTGAGGGTGAGTGATTGAGTAAGTAAGTAAGTGAGAGTGAGTGAGTAAGTAAGTAAGTAAGTGAGAGTGATTGAGTAAGTAAGTAAGTGAGAGTGAGTGAGTGAGTAAGTAAGTAAGTGAGGGTGAGTGATTGAGTAAGTAAGTAAGTGAGAGTGAGTGATTGAGTAAGTAAGTAAGTGAGAGTGAGTGAGTGAGTAAGTAAGTAAGTGAGGGTGAGTGATTGAGTAAGTAAGTAAGTGAGAGTGAGTGATTGAGTAAGTAAGTAAGTGAGAGTGAGTGAGTGAGTAAGTAAGTAAGTGAGGGTGAGTGATTGAGTAAGTAAGTAAGTGAGAGTGAGTGAGTGAGTAAGTAAGTAAGTGAGAGTGAGTGAGTAAGTAAGTAAGTGAGAGTGAGTGAGTGAGTAAGTAAGTAAGTGAGGGTGTGTGAGTGAGTAAGTGAGTAAGTAGAGAGTGAGTGATTGAGTAAGTTAGTAAGTGAGAGTGAGTGAGTGAGTAGGGAAGTAAGTGAGAGTGAGTGCTGAGTAAGTAAGTGTGGGTGAGTGAGTAAGTAAGTAAGAAAGTAAGTGAGAGTGAGTGAGTGAGTAAGTAAGTAAGTAAGTGAGAGTGAGTGATTGAGTAAGTAAGTAAGTGAGGGTGAGTGATTGAGTAATTAAGTAAGTGAGAGTGAGTGAGTGAGTAAGTAAGTAAGTGAGAGTGAGTGATTGAGTAAGTAAGTAAGTGAGGGTGAGTGATTGAGTAAGTAAGTAAGTGAGAGTGAGTGAGTAAGTAAGTAAGTAAGTAAGTGAGAGTGATTGAGTAAGTAAGTAAGTGAGAGTGAGTGAGTAAGTAAGTTAGTACGTGAGAGTGAGTGATTGAGTAAGTAAGTAGGTGAGGGTGAGTGAGTAAGTAAGTAAGGGAGGGTGAGTGAGTGAGTAAGTAAGTAAGTGAGGGTGAGTGATTGAGTATGTAAGTAAGTGAGAGTGAGTGAGTGAGTAAGTAAGTAAGTGAGAGTGAGTGAGTAAGTAAGTAAGTAAGTGAGAGTGAGTGATTGAGTAAGTAAAGTAAGTGAGAGTGAGTGAGTAAGTAAGTAAGTAAGTGAGAGTGAGTGATTGAGTAAGTAAGTAAGTGTGGGTGAGTGAGTGAGTAAGTAAGTAAGTGAGGGTGAGTGATTGCGAAGTAAGAAGGAGAGTGAGAGTAAGTAAGTAAGTGAGAGTGAGTGATTGAAGTAAGTAAGTGAGAGTGAGTGAGTGAGTGAGTAAGTATGTGAGGGTGAGTGAGTACGTAAGTAAGTAAGTGAGAGTGAGTGATTGAGTAAGTAAGTAAGTGAGAGTGAGTGACGTGAGTAAGTAATAAGTGAGGGTGGGTGAGTGAGTAAGTAAGTGAGGGTGAGTGAGTAAGTAAGTAAGTAAGTCAGTGAGAGTGAGTGAGTGAGTAAGTAAGTCAGTGAGAGTGAGTGATTGAGTAAGTAAGTAAGTGAGGGTGAGTGATTGAGTAAGTAAGTAAGTGAGAGTGAGTGAGTGAGTAAGTAAGTGAGAGTGAGTGATTGAGTAAGTAAGTAAGTGAGGGTGAGTGATTGAGTAAGTAAGTAAGTGAGAGTGAGTGAGTAAGTAAGTAAGTAAGTGAGAGTGATTGAGTAAGTAAGTAAGTGAGAGTGAGTGAGTAAGTAAGTCAGTCAAGTGAGAGTGAGTGATTGAGTAAGTAAAGTAAGTGAGGGTGAGTGAGTGAGTAAGTAAGTAACGGGAGGGTGAGTGAGTGAGTAAGTAAGTAAGTGAGAGTGAGTGAGTAAGTAAGTAAGTGAGAGTGAGTGAGTGAGTAAGTAAGTAAGTGAGAGTGAGTGAGTGAGTAAGTTAGTAAGTGAGAGTGAGTGAGTGAGTAAGTAAAGTGAGAGTGAGTGATTGAGTAAGTAAGTAAGTGAGGGTGAGTGAGTAAGTAAGTAAGTAAGTGAGAGTGAGTGATTGAGTAAGTAAGTAAGTGAGAGTGAGTGAGTGAGTGAGTAAGTAAGTAAGTGAGAGTGAGTGATTGAGTAAGTAAGTAAGTGAGGGTGAGTGATTGAGTAAGTAAGTAGGTGAGAGTGAGTGAGTAAGTAAGTAGGTAAGTGAGTGATTGCGTAAGTAAGTAAGTGAAGAGTGGGTGAGTGAGTAAGTAAGTAAGTGAGAGTGAGTGAGTGAGTAAGTAAGTAAGTGAGGGTGAGTGATTGAGTAAGTAAGTAAGTGAGAGTGAGTGGTAAGTAAGTAAGTAAGTAAGTGAGAGTGATTGAGTAAGTAAGTAAGTGAGAGTGAGTGAGTGAGTAAGTAAGTAAGTGAGAGTGAGTGATTGAGTAAGTAAGTAAGTGAGGGTGAGTGAGTGAGTAAGTGAGTAAGTGAGAGTGAGTGAGTGAGTAAGTAAGTAAGTGAGAGTGAGTGAGTGAGTAAGTAAGTAAGTGAGAGTGAGTGAGTGAGTAAGTAAGTAAGTGAGAGTGATGAGTAAGTAAGGAAGTGAGAGTGAGTGATTGAGTAAGTAAGTAAGTGAGAGTGAGTGATTGAGTAAGTAAGTAAGTGAGGGTGAGTGATGAGTAAGTAAGTAGGTGAGAGTGAGTGAGTGAGTAAGTAAGTATGTGAGGGTGAGTAAGTAAGTAAGTAAGTGAGAGTGAGTGAGTGAGTAAGTAAGTAAGTAAGTGAGAGTGATTGAGTAAGTAAGTGAGAGTGAGTGAGTGAGTAAGTAAGTAAGTGAGAGTGAGTGAGTGAGTAAGTAAGTAAGTGAGAGTGAGTGAGTGAGTAAGTAAGTAAGTGAGGGTGAGTGATTGAGTAAGTAAGTAAGTGAGAGTGAGTGAGTAAGTAAGTAAGTAAGTAAGTGAGAGTGATTGAGTAAGTAAGTAAGTGAGAGTGAGTGAGTGAGTAAGTAAGTAAGTGAGAGTGAGTGAGTGAGTAAGTAAGTAAGTGAGGGTGAGTGAGTGAGTAAGAAAGTAAGTGAGGGTGAGTGATTGAGTAAGGTAAGTAAGTGAGCGTGAGTGAGTAAGTAAGTAAGTAAGTGAGAGTGATTGAGTAAGTAAGTAAGTGAGAGGAGTGAGTAAGTAAGTAAGTAAGTGAGAGTGAGTGATTGAGTAAGTAAGTAAGTGAGGGAGAGTGAGTGAGTAAGTAAGTAAGTGAGGGTGAGTGATTGAGTAAGTAAGTAAGTGAGAGTGAGTGAGTAAGTAAGTAAGTAAGTGAGAGTGTGTGATTGAGTAAGGTAAGTAAGTGAGAGTGAGTGAGTGAGTAAGTAAGTATGTGAGGGTGAGTAAGTAAGTAAGTAAGTGAGGGTGAGTGAGTGAGTAGTAAGTAAGTGAGAGTGCGTGAGTAAGTAAGTAAGTAAGTGAGAGTGAGTGAGTAAGTCAAGTAAGTAAGTGAGAGTGAGTGATTGAGTAAGTAGTGAGGGTGAGTGAGTAAGTAAGTAAGTAAGTGAGAGTGAGTGAGTGAGTAAGTAAGTAAGTGAGGTGAGTGATTGAGTAAGTAAGTAAGTGAGGGTGAGTGAGTGAGTAAGTGAGTAAGTGAGAGTGAGTGAGTGAGTAAGTAAGTAAGTGAGAGTGAGTGAGTGAGTAAGTAAGTCAAGTGAGAGTGAGTGAGTGAGTAAGTAAGTAAGTGAGAGTGATTGAGTAAGTAAGGACAGTGAGAGTGAGTGATTGAGTAAGTAAGTAAGTGAGAGTGAGTGATTGAGTAAGTAAGTAAGTGAGGGTGAGTGATGAGTAAGTAAGTAGGTGAGAGTGAGTGAGTGAGTAAGTACAGTATGTGAGGGTGAGTAAGTAAGTAAAGAAGTGAGAGTGAGTGAGTGAGTAAGTAAGTAAGTAAGTGCGAGTGATTGAGTAAGTAAGTAAGTGAGAGTGAGTGAGTGAGTAAGTAAGTAAGTGAGAGGGAGTGAGTGAGTAAGTAAGTAAGTGAGAGTGAGTGAGTGAGTAAGTACGTAAGTGAGGGTGAGTGATGAGTAAGTAAGTAAGTGAGAGTGAGTGAGTAAGTAAGTACGTAAGTAAGTGAGAGTGATTGAGTAAGTAAGTAAGTGAGAGTGAGTGAGTGAGTAAGTAAGTAAGTGAGAGTGAGTGAGTGAGTAAGTAAGTAAGTGAGGGTGAGTGAGTGAGTAAGAAAGTAAGTGAGGGTGAGTGATGAGTAAGTAAGTAAGTGAGAGTGAGTGAGTAAGTAAGTAAGTAAGTGAGAGTGATTGAGTAAGTAAGTAAGTGAGAGGGAGTGAGTAAGTAAGTAAGTAAGTGAGAGTGAGTGATTGAGTAAGTAAGTAAGTGAGGGTGAGTGAGTGAGTAAGTAAGTAAGTGAGGGTGAGTGATTGAGTAAGTAAGTAAGTGAGAGTGAGTGAGTAAGTAAGTAAGTAAGTGAGAGTGTGTGATTGAGTAAGTAAGTAAGTGAGAGTGAGTGAGTGAGTCAGTAAGTATGTGAGGGTGAGTAAGTAAGTAAGTAAGTGAGGGTGAGTGAGTGAGTAAGTAAGTAAGTGAGACGTGAGTGAGTACGTAAGTAAGTAAGTGAGAGTGAGTGAGTAAGTAAGTAAGTAAGTGAGAGTGAGTGATTGAGTAAGTAAGTGAGGGTGACGTGAGTAAGTAAGTAAGTAAGTGAGAGTGAGTGAGTGAGTAAGTAAGTAAGTGAGAGTGAGTGATTGAGTAAGTAAGTAAGTGAGGGTGAGTGATTGAGTAACGTAAGTAAGTGAGAGTGAGTGAGTGAGTAAGTAAGTAAGTGAGAGTGAGTGATTGAGTAAGTAAGTAAGTGAGGGTGAGTGATTGAGTAAGTAAGTAAGTGAGAGTGAGTGAGTAAGTAAGTAAGTAAGTGAGAGTGAGTGATTGAGTACGTAAGTAAGTGAGGTGAGTGATTGAGTAAGTAAGTAAGTGAGAGTGAGTACGTAAGTAAGTAAGTGAGAGTGAGTGAGTGAGTAAGTAAGTAAGTGAGAGTGAGTGACGTGAGTAAGTTAGGAAGTGAGAGTGAGTGAGTGAGTAATTAAGTAAGTGAGAGTGAGTGATTGAGTAAGTAAGTAAGTGAGGGTGAGTGAGTAAGTAAGTAAGTAAGTGAGAGTGAGTGATTGAGTAATAGTCAGTAAGTGCGTGAGTGAGTGAGTGAGTGAGTGAGTCGAGTGAGTGAGTGAGTGAGTGAAGTGAGTGAGTAAGTCAAGTAAGTGAGAGTGAGTGATTGCGAAGTAAGTAAGTGAGGGTGAGTGATTGAGTAAGTAAGTAAGTGAGAGTGAGTGAGTGAAGTAAAGTAAAGTGAGAGTGAGTGATTGAGTAAGTAAGTAAGTGAGGGTGCGTGATTGAGTAAGTAAGTAAGTGAGAGTGAGTGAGTAAGTAAGTAAGTAAGTGAGTGATTGAGTAAGTAAGTAAGTGAGAGTGAGTGAGTGAGCTAAGTAAGTAAGTGAGAGTGAGTGAGTGAGTAAGTAAGTAAGTGAGGGTGAGTGATTGAGTAAGTAAGTAACGAGAGAGTGAGTGAGTAAGTAAGTAAGTAAGTGAGAGTGATTGAGTAAAGTAAGTAAGTGAGAGTGAGTGAGTGAGTAAGTAAGTAAGTGAGAGTGAGTGAGTGAGTAAGTAAGTAAGTGAGAGTGAGTGATTGAGTAAGTAAGTAAGTGAGGGCTGAGGAGTGAGTATAAGTAATAAGTGAGACGTGAGTGAGTAAGTAAGTAAGTGAGGTGAGTGAGTGAGTAAGTGAGTAAGTGAGAGTGAGTGAGTGAGTAAGTAAGTAAGTGAGAGTGAGTGAGTGAGTAAGTAAGTAAGTGAGAGTGATTGCGTAAGTAAGGAAGTGCTATCTGATCTATCTACCTACCTACCTATCTAGGTATCTGATCTACCTACCTACCTATCTTACTATCAATCTACCTACCTACCTATCTGTATACTATCTGAATCTACCTACCTACCGACTCTCTATCTATCTATCTACGTACCGACTCTAGGCTGATCTATTAGCTACCTACCGTCAGCTGAATCTAGTGAAGCTACCTACTCTATCTATCTACTCCTACCTACACTACTCTATTCTAACCTAAGCTATCTGAATCTAGCAGCTACTACCTAACTCTAATCTATACTAATCTACTACCTACCTATCTCTATCTACAATCTACCTCTACCTATCTGTATCTATCTACCTACCTACGGTATTGAATCTATCTATCTACCTACCTACCTATCTCTATCTATCATCACTACCTACCTACCTATCTCTATCTAATCAATCTACCTACCTACCTATCTCTATCTATCTATCTACCTACCTACCTATCTGTATCTATCTACCTACCTACCTATCTCTATCTATCTATCTACGTACCTACCTATCTCTATCTATCTACCTACCTACTACCTATCTCTATCTATAAATCTACCTACCTACCTATCTCTATCTATCTATCTACCTACCTACCTATCTCTATCTATCTACCTACCTACATACTCCTGTATCTATCTACCTACCTACCTACCTATCTCTATCTATCTATCTATCTACCTACCTATCTGTATCTATCTATCTACCTACCTACCTATATCTATCTATCTATCTACCTACCTACATATCTGTATCTATATATCTACTTACCTACCTATCTCTATCTATCAATCTACCTACCTACCTATCTGTATCTATCTCTCTACCTACCACCTATCTGTATCTATCTATCTACCTACCTACCTATCTCTATCTATCAATCTACCTACCTACCTATCTCTATCTATCAATCTACCTACCTACCTATCTGTATCTATCTACCTACCTACCTACCTATTTCTATCTATCTACCTACCTACCTACCTATCTCTATTTATCTACATATCTGTATCTATCAATCTACCTACCTACCTTTCTGTATCTATCTATCTACCTACCTACCTACCTATCTCTATCAATCTACCTACCTACCTATCTCTATCTATCTATCTACCTACCTACCTATCTCTATCTATCAATCTACCTACCTACCTATCTGTATCTATCAATCTACCTACCTACCTATCTCTATCTATCTATCTATCTACCTACCTACCTATCTCTATCTATCAATCTACCTACCTACCTATATGTATCTATCAATCTACCTACCTACCTATCTCTATCTATCTACCTACCTACCTACCTATCTCTATCAATCTACCTACCTACCTATCTCTATCTATCTATCTACCTTCCTACCTATCTCTATCTAATCTATCTACCTACCTACCTACCTATCTCTATCTATCAATCTACCTACCTACCTATCTGTATCTATCTATCTACCTACCTACCTATCTGTATCTATCAATCTACCTACCTACCCTATCTCTATCTATCTACTACCTATCTACCTATCTCTATATATCAATCTACCTACCTACCTATCTCTATCTATCTATCTACCTACCTACATATCTGTATCTATCTACCCTACCTAACCTATCTGTATCTATCTATCTACCTACCTACCTATCTCTATCTATCTATCTACCTACCTACCTATCTCTATCTATCAACCTACCTACCTACCTATCTCTATCTATCAATCTACCTACATACCTATCTCTATCTATCTATCTACCTACCTACCTATCTCTATCAATCTACCTACCTACATATCTGTATCTACCTACCTACCTACCTACCTACCTACCTATCTCTATCTATCTATCTACCTACCTACCTATCTGTATCTATCTACCTACCTACCTACCTATCTCTATCTATCTATCTACCTACCTACATATCTGTATCTATATATCTACCTACCAACCTACCTATCTGTATCTATCTATCTACCTACCTACATATCTGTATCTATATATCTACCTAACTACCTATCTCTATCTATCAATCTACCTACCTACCTATCTGTATCTATCTATCTACCTACCCACCTATCTGTATTTATCTATCTACCTACAATCTGTATCTTTCTACCTACCTACCTACGTATCTCTATCTATCTATCTACCTACCTACCTATCTGTATCTATCAATCCACCTACCTACCTATCTGTATCTATCTATCTACCTACCTACCTATCTCTATCTATCTATCTACCTACCTACCTATCTCTATCTATCAATCTACCTACCTAACCTATCTCTATCTATCAATCTACCTACCTACCTATCTGTATCTATCTACCTACCTACCTACCTATCTCTATCTATCTACCTACCTACCTACCTATCTCTATTTATCTACCTACCTACCTACCTATCTCTATCTATCAATCTACCTACCTACCTATCTGTATCTATCAATCTACCTACCTACCTATCTCTATCTATCAATCTACCTACCTACCTATCTGTATCTATCTACCTACCTACCTACCTATCTCTATCTATCTACTACCTACCTACCTATCTCTATTTATCTACCTACCTACCTACCTATCTCTATCTATCAATCTACCTACCTACCTATCTGTATCTATCAATCTACCTACCTACCTATCTCTATCTATCTACCTACATATCTGTATCTATATATCTACCTACCTACCTATCTCTATCTATCTACCTACCTACCTACCTATCTCTATCAATCTACCTACCTACCTACCTATCTCTATC